>JAVRXN010000004.1:57681070-58281070 GCA_033556935.1 Timema podura
GGCATTTTGTCTGTCCATCTATCTGTCTGTTTGGATGTTTGTTCCACGATATTTTCCAAATGCGTAAACCAATTTTAGCAAAACCTGGAAGGGACATTCTTTGAATACAGGCAAACGTTCTCTGCAGGTAGTTTATCAATCCCTCAAACAACCCCAAATAACCAGGAATATAGCTCCAATCTCCCCCACCTCGACAACAGACCCTTGATCCACCCTTGCCTCAACCCCCATAAACTCCAACTAACCAGGAATAGAACCCCAATCTCACCATCATCAGCAGTCTAGTCTATCGCGAGAGTGTCACCTTAGTCCAGTCGATCATGAGTGTGTCCCCTTAGTACAGTCTATCACAAGAGTGTCACCTTAGTTCAGTCTATCGTGAGAGTGTCACCTCAGTCCAGTCTATCGCGAAAGTGTCACCTTAGTCCAGTCTATCGCGAAAGTGTCACCTTAGTTCAGTCTATCGTGAGAGTGTCACCTTAGTCCAGTCTATCGCGAAAGTGTCACCTTAGTCCAGTCTATCGTGAGAGTGTGACCTTAGTCCAGTCTATCGCGAGAGTGTAACCTTAGTCCAGTCTATCGCGAGAGTGTCACCTTAGTCCAGTCTATCGTGAGAGTGTGACCTTAGTCCAGTCAACCATGAGAGTATCACCTTAGTCTAGTCTATCACGAGAGTGTCACCTTAGTCCAGTCTATCGTGAGAGTGTGACCTTAGTCCAGTCAACCATGAGAGTGTCACCTTAGTCTAGTCTATCACGAGAGTGTCACCTTAGTCCAATATATCGCGAGAATGTCACCTTAGTCCAGTCTATCGCGAGAGTGTCACCTTAGTCCAATCTATCGCGAGAATGTCATCTTAGTCCAGTCTATCGCGAAAGTGTCACCTTAGTCCAGTCTATTGCGAGAGTGTCCCCTTAGTCCAAAGGTAGACAGCCCTTTTCAGCTCCAATCGATTAATAAACTTCAACGATCCCGGGATCATTCATAGTTTCTACACTCTACTTTTGATTTGTTTATTTTTGATCTGTGTATACATACACTGGTATCTTTCCTTGAACTAGCACTTCGGTGGGACCACCCTCAATCCTGGCAATGGTTTCCCCGCCATCAATTCTCGCTTAGCAGTGTATTAACGATAAAAACATGTATGGAGAGAGGTCTACTGTACACAGAACTAATAGTATAAATATATGACAATTGTTTGGGTAATTGTATAACTTTCTAAAATCATCCAAAATGAGCATCAACCAAATAATCAAAGCATCAACAATAATAAGAAAATGCGTGCCCTTGAGATAGCCTGCATAATATATATGGAGCCTTTCAATGGGTGATGAAGGGCATTGCCACTTGTGGGAGGATATCTTGTCTGGGTTGTTTTTCATTTGCTGGCAAGAAAAACGGTTTGAAATCATTTTCTCAATATCCGAATCAATTTGAGGCCACCACACATAGCTTCGTGCCAATGCTTTGCTCTTAACCACTCCCATGTGCCCCTCGTGTAGCTCTTCTAATACTCTGGATCTCAGACATGTGGGTATGTACACCCACCGGCCCCAGAACAGATAATCATGGAACAATGAATATTCATGCTGCGGGTGTCCCCATCTATTCATAGGTTTTAAGGTAATTAACGTTTTGAGGGCTTGGATGAGTTCCGCAGCTTCCTTTTCCTTGTTCAAGTTTTTGATTATTTCATTAGCAGTAACTGATAGTAGGCCCTACATTGATTTGGCCTAAGCTAAAAACTTCCAAATCCCTGTCAAAATCATCTGCTTTGTCTTGCAGAAGTAGACGTAACAAACATTCTGCGTTCCCGTGCCACGCATCTGGACCTGGATTCAGTAACGAGTACAATTCTGCTCCGGTGCAAGTCAAGAAATGGCGTGACTTTGCACCCAAGATACTCCCAAAGACGTGCCTTAATATTTGCTCCATTTCCGTACTCACTAAACAAGGCGCAAACTGGTGGCAATATTAATGTGACGTCACCGTAAACGTCATCAATTGCGCTGTTTTCGACCAATCCTTGTGAAGAATTTACTTTCAAAGTCAAGGCTAATTTGTTTTAAATCTCTAATGAAAATGACAGCAAATAAAAATATTTCTAAATATTTTGCTTGTAAACTAGAAATAAAATTAGAAGCGGCCTCTTTCTGGGTGCTTTACAAAAACAATATTAATACATTATTTTGTATTTATTTATATTATTAGCTTAAAGCATAAGTTCCATTAATAAAACATTTATAGATACTTTAAAACTTATTTTAAAGCCATACCAACCGCCATATTTAGTGACGAGATGTCTTTGAACTAACGGGACCAAATAGTTGCACCTGCGCAAGCTTGAAAGATGTGTCCAAATCCACTTTTGCTCCCCCATGTTCAAGGTCCAACTAGCAAAGGCGATTGGCCTTTCAGTGCCATCACTCATATCTCCATTAACCTGTAGTACCACTTTTGAATTTTGAACTTTTTTTTATGAAAAAGTTTTGTACTAGTTTTGTACCGTTTTGTACCACAAAGAAAAAGTTTTGTACCCGTACCCATTTTGAGTAATTAGCATATCAAAGTGGTGACTCCAGGTTAATGCTGTTGTACCACTTTTGAATTTTGAACTTTTTTGATGCCAAAGTTTTGTACTAGTTTTGTACCGTTTTTTACCACAAAGAAAAAGTTTTGTACCCGTACCCGTTTTGAGTAATTAGCATATCAAAGTGGTGACTCCAGGTTAATGCTGTTGTACCACTTTTGAATTTTGAACTTTTTTTATGCCCAAGATTTGTACTAGTTTTGTACCGTTTTGTACCACAAAGAAAAAGTTTTGTACCCGTACCCGTTTTGAGTAATTAGCATACCCATGTGGTGACTCCAGGTTAATGCTGTTGTACCACTTTCGATTTTTGAACTTTTTTTGATGCCTAAGTTTTGTACTAGTTTTGTACCGTTTTGTACCACAAAGAAAAAGTTTTGTACCCGTACCCGTTTTGAGTAATTAGCATACCCAAGTGGTGACTCCAGGTTAATGCTGTTGTACCACTTGTGAATTTTTAACTTTTTTTGATGCCAAAGTTTTGTACTAGTTTTGTACCGTTCCGATAAGAAGGGGTTTTGCGAAATGTAATCCAAAAAAATGTTCGACGGTGGTTGGAACATTTTGATTGTCAAAATAATTGTATAAATGAGCTGGAAAGATAAAATTCGGCAGGAAGCTATAGGTACTGTCTCATTTAACCAGAAAAAAAAACATAAACAGAGATAATTTCAAAATGGAGCTCCAAGAAATAAGGAGGGAGATGTGGTGGGAGACTATAATTATTTTATTATAGATTAGGTAGAATTTTATTTTTGTAAACATATAGATATACAACTCCATACAAACAAATTTATCTTGAAATATGATATGTATAAGAGTGATTTGTATAAAAGGATGTTAGAGATTTCATAATTTTCAAAACTAATAGAAATAACTACCTATTAGTGTGTAATCAAATTTAGATTCCGCAGGCAGTTAAAGGGACCAAACCATATATTTATTGAAGTTTGAGAATGTATATTCTTAAATGGGTTTCTGTGAAATAAGGGAAAGGGAATAAGGAGTTTCCCCAAAATGAAAAAAACTTTTAAGTAAAGTAAATAATTTAAATTTGATCTATATATAGAAGAACAACTCCAGATAGCCAAATAAGTTTTAATTTAAAATTTCTAATCGTAGTTGTAAAATGAAGAGGGGCAGGGATTTATAATTTCCCAAAAATAATTAAAACAACTACTTCTCGGTGTGCAAGGAAACAGAAATTCAGAGATAAGGTAAAGGGACTCTTCGAATAACCGTGATAGCCTAAACATTTTAAAATTCAAGTGTGAACCTGAAAATATATGAAAAGGGGCGAGGGGTGGGGGTTGATGTATAAAAATATTTTTAGGTGTGGTAGAAAATTTAAATTTGACCAGCAGGTGGAAGGACTCCTCCGGATAAGAAAAGAAAATCTTAAAATTCGACATTTCTAAGTAGATGTTGAGTGTTGAGAAAATAATGAAGGGGTGGGGTTTAAAATTTCCAAAACTAATTTAAACAATTATCTTTTTTTAGAACCGCATCTTACTATCCATTCGGGTTATACGCTTATATACTAACTACTAACTACGCTAATATGAAAGGGATGATGAAGGTTGAATGTAGAGGAAGTGCACCTATATTTGCGTGGAGTGAGATTGGAAATCTATTTAGGAAATAAAACCTCAGTTCACCCGACCTGGTTTGAGCCACGATCTCCCCGTCCTCAGTAGGACAGTCCAACACAAGAGTGACGCGTTAGACAGCCGCTGAAGCAGTTTTGAAACAACTACTTTTCTGTGTGGTAGAGAACTGAAACTTTGAAAGCAGGTATAGGTACCACTCAAACTTAAGGTAAAAATTAATTTATTTCAATAAATAAAGACCTTTTAGGGGCGATAGAAAATTTTAATTTACCGGAAATATATAGGGAACACTCAATAAAACAAAATTAGGGTTTAATATTTTATCTATTTAAGTGGCGGCAGGTGAAATTGGGAATCTCGAAATTTACAAAACTAAAACTATAGGCCTAAACGACTCATCGGTGTGATAGAAGACAAAGGAATCAACATGGTAAAAAATAGACATCTCACATGTATTATTATTATATTATTATTATTATTATTATTATTATTATTATTATTATTATTATTATTATTATTATTAGCACCGCGTCTTACTACCCGTTCGGGTTATACGCACTTACGCTAACGTGCGATGGTAGGGTGGTTGTGAGATGAAATGGAGGACCTACAGTTTAACGTGGAATCCAAACCACGGTGGAGGCCTTGCATTCCTCACATTCACAAGTTGTGATTAATACACATCTTGTCAGAGGTGAAGGAAGGGTTTGACAATCAGATAAATATGTGCCGGGACCGAGGAATTGAACCCCGGACCCCAGCACAGAAGTCTGACACCTTACCCCTAGACCACCAGGTCACCATTTCACATGTAACTAGAAAGTTTGAAATATATTTTTAGTTTTAAAATCAAGATCTGGTTTTAAGGAGAGCTAAGAATTTTACAAACTAATAGTAAAAAAATAATAATAAGTAGACCTATAGTAGAAAATGTAAATACTTTCAATTAGTTAGGACGATCACCCCCAAAAATCAAAAATAAATATTTAAGATTTTGTGATTTCAAAACTGGTTCCAGTAAATGGGGAGCTCAAAATTTTTGAAACTAATAAAAAAACTTGGTATGGTATAAAATTTAATTCCAGCATGTAAGTAAATAGATCAACTCGAATAAACGAATTATGTCTAAATAATTGGAATTATATGAAAATAGAAATCCGGGAAATGGAAGAGCTCGAAAGTAATACAACCATAAACATGCAGAGCACGAATTTTTGGTGTTGTTGAAAACTGAAATTTGACAGGACGTAAAAGAACATTATCAAATTGCCAAATAACTCTTAAAATTTCAAAATAGGAATGTTGAAACCTAAAAGGGGTTTGAGAGGCGTAGCTTAAGACTTATCTAACATTATTAGAACATCAACACTCTACGCGGAAGAAACTTTAAATTTGGAAGGTAAAAGGACCACCCCAAATAACATAAATTTGGAAAGTTATGAAATTAAAAATAGGAGGCTTGGAATTGGGTGAAAGATGGTTGGGGTGGGAGGGGCACCATCATTCCTGGATTTATAGAAAAAAGCTTTCTCAATATTGCAGGCAGTTTTAATTTTGTCTAAGCAGATGAAAAAAATAATTTAAAATAAAGATACACTAAAATAAAAATTTATTTTAAAGTGGATCCTGGATCCATCACGTTGCGGTAACATAGCTAAAAATCGAAAGATAAGCTACCGCCTAACTAGAAGTGTCATAATAATTAAAATAAACAACTTCTGCTCACATAGCTTGGTGAACCATATACCCTTTGGAAAACCATGATGCTCGTTTATTCAATATGGTTCTGTAACAGAATATATTATTTCATTTACGTTCTTTGGTAAAATGTTTAGCTCTTTTTTCCAACTTTTTTCTGTTCCAATCTATATTACTTAGTTTCACTTATCTTATGACCGTGCATAGGCATAGATTGTATTCATTAGTGCACGCATATTATGGACAAATTAAGACATTGTCTCAAAGATTTAATTTATTTTAATTATTGAATGCTATAATTGTTTTGGGATTGCCATAGTAACACAGGTGGCCGAACTATAACAAAGGTAGTATCCGGATGTTGAACGTCCTAATTATATATGGATTTTATGCGGCTTACCCGTACAAAGAACGGGTCGAACTGCTAGTTGTATGAAAAAATCCTATTATTTAAAACCCCACTAGCTCCTCTAGTGATTTGCAAATGCTCACAATACAAAAATATTTAAAATACAACTGAAAATAAAATTACTTCTCTGCAGTGCAGATCTTAAATTAGGGCACCTCTGATGCAGCACTATTCATAAAAATAATTTAAAAAATATAAATATGATTCATTTGGTCCTTTTAATATAAGGTTATTTGGAGAAAGGAAATAAATAGCACAGGAAATATATGCCGTAAAATGTATTTTACATTAAACATTTATGCTTCTAAAAAATAAATTACTTTGTTTCTTCTGATCTTAGACAGGGTAATTCACAACACACGTAAATACAGTTGAAAAAATCGGTGAGTTTGCTCATTCTATTGTCAAAAGTTATTTAAATTGAAGAGGTGGACTACCATAATATTTCACTTGAACATGAGAAAATTACATACAATATTTACTTCAAATTTAACGTAAAAGTGACAGCTCTGAGGAAAGTTCTTTGTTGGCTAGCTTTTAAACTTCTTCTCGCGAACTTGAATAGCTTACATTCAATAATTATATAAAATATGCTACTAGCCACATTTTACAATAACTATAAAACTGGTATTTAAAAAAAAGCCTTTATAATATCCCCAATATATCTATTAAAGTTGTAGTCAAAACAAAATTAATGCCGGGTCATGACGTAATAAAATGTCTACGGCATCTTTCACTATCCAGAAACAAACTAATCAAAAATACCTATAGAATAATAAAAATCATTAAATAAAATATTGTGCGCCTGTAAACGCAAAACCATTCAAACTATCAAACTGTACGAAAACCATGCCAGAATCTTATTTTTAAAATATACAAAGCAGTAGACAAAGATATAACCAAATAACTATGCAGTTAAGATTGTAAACCATATTTGTATTAATCGATCTAATATTATTTGTAGCATAGTGCTTTTCCTTTCAAATAAGCGTTTGTGTGTAATGTCCTAAAATATTTATTTCGCAAATAAGTCAACAGATATGTATAAACCTACTTAAATTATATTTTAACGTCTAGTCTAGTCCAAACAAAATAAATGAGTAGCTGGCATCAATTATTATTTTAGACCTGATTTTAACAAATTCCTATTGTAATTTAGTCCCTATTTCCTAGTCCCTAGTAGTAAAAAGTTCAAAAATCAAAAGTGATACAACAGCATTAACCTGGAGTCACTACTTGGGTATGCTAATTACTCAAAACGGGTACGGGTACAAAACTTTTTCTTTGTGGTACAAAACGGTACAAAACTAGTACAAAACTTTGGCATCAAAAAAAGTTAAAAATTCACAAGTGGTACAACAGCATTAACCTGGAGTCACCACTTGGGTATGCTAATTACTCAAAACGGGTACGGGTACAAAACTTTTTCTTTGTGGTACAAAACGGTACAAAACTAGTACAAAACTTTGGCATCAAAAAAAGTTAAAAATTCAAAAGTGGTACAACAGCATTAACCTGGAGTCACCACTTTGATATGCTAATTACTCAAAACGGGTACGGGTACAAAACTTTTTCTTTGTGGTACAAAACAGTACAAAACTAGTACAAAACTTTGGCATCAAAAAAAGTTCAAAATTCAAAAGTGGTACAACAGCATTAACCTGGAGTCACCACTTGGGTATGCTAATTACTCAAAACGGGTACGGGTACAAAACTTTTGCATGGAAAAAAGTTCAAAATTGAAAAGTGGTACTACAGGTTAATGGAGCTCTCATGCGATGGGACAGTACTGCCCATAAACCATAAGGGCTGGCATCAGTAGACAAGATAATTTTTTTCTTCGGGTCGAAGTGGGTAAGTACCCTGTCATATGCCATTGTTTCCTTAATTTGTTTAAAAGATTTGACAAAAACTTCATTGAAATTAAAATCCGCCCCGCCCCGCCCCCCCCTACCCCGATTTTAAAAGATTGTAAAGGGTATGGGCTAAAGTAATGAGGTCTGGTACAAATCTACCATAGAAATTAACTTCCCCAAAAACGATTTTAATTCTGTTACTGAAGTTGGTGGCTTTATTTTCAAAATTGCCTCCACCTTTTCAGGGCATTTGTAGATACCCTCCTTGCTTATGATGAATCCACAGTACTTAATGGAGGGTTTTAGGAAGGTACACTTGTCCACATTAACTCTAATGTTATAATCTTCCAGCCTCAGAAACATTGACTTTAGCAACTGGTCATGTTTAGCTTAGGTTTCAGAGCTAACACAGATATCATCATAAAAACTTGAACTCCTTTAATATCTTTCAAAACCCCATAAATCGTTCTCTGCCATATGGAAGGAGCAGTAGTAATGCCAAATGGAAGTCTATTATATTCATAGAGACCCCTTATGTGTTAATTGTTAAGTACTTTCGATCAGACTCCGTAACTTCAATATGATTGAAAGCCTGGCTAATATCAAGTTTCGAATAAAATGAACAATTTCCTATACTTACAAGCATTCATTCGATGTTCGGAATGGGGTAGTCCTCGATGATAAGTTGAAGGTTGATGGTTGTCTTAAAATCACCGCACATCCTGATCTTACCGTCGCTCTTCATTACAGGAACCATCAGAGTAGCATAGTCTGCATGGGTAACTTTGGATAAAATACCCTCTTTTCTCAAGCGATCCCATTCTGCTTCCATCTTAGGAACAAGAGAGTAGGCCCCATTGCGATGTCTCCTGCACACTGGAATAGAGTTGGGTTTAAGTCTTATTTGAGCCACCACTCCTTTGACTTTTTCTTTTTCTTAAAATATTCTCAAATTTTACAAATAGATCCTGTAGACTTTCATTTTTGTCGGGAGTTTTCGAAGGCTTATCGATCACGTTTACAGTTCCTAAAAGTTATGTCAAATTTAACTTAAGGGTTCGTAACAACTCAAGACCCACTATGGTGGCAAAAAAAATCTCTACTAAGTATAAATCCAATTTGTTTCCATTAACTAGAACATTAGCTTTACCCAACAATGATATTGTAAGAATTTTAATTCTGTCGGTTTATATTTGTATCTAGTTTTAATTTATTCTTAAGTGTTTATTTATTTTGACGCGACTAGCACACCATGCGGCCAGAGGTCATACTACATTTAATTAATTTACGATATATTCATTTTAAACTTATTGTTTTCAACGGACATTGCATTGCGTCGAAGGAAACACCTAATAATAATAACAATACATTTATCAGATCAATAATTTTTTTACCGGGGTATTGTCCAGATATTCAGTCCACATTTTGAAACAATACTGATTAGGTGTAAAAAATGTTGAACGTCTTCTAAGAGACTCATAATGGCCGCACTATACAAGAAGGAAAGAAATCTACTCTAGCAGTGGTGGAGGGGAGAGAGGTAAGAAGAAGCGACGCTTTGCATCTTGAATCCAAAAGGACACAGACTTGTAAACAATTCAATGGAATAAAGCATAGTGATAATTACAAGTTTTATTAGTACCAATTACACAAAAAGTGTTCCAAACGACAGGAAAAGATGGTACAACTACTTGGGACAGCTTTAATTAATTGTTTTCTACTACAATTTTGACTAGACTTCATCACATTTTAAAATTTATTGCTCCTAAATCAAAGAATAATATTAATTTCAACTTAATACACCAACAGTGGAATTTTCTTATAAACGTAATATTCTGTTTCCACAATTGACTCTGGAAATGAAACTTTTTGCCAGAGTAATTAATGACTTCGACAAAATGAAATAACCTTATTTAGTATTTATTGTTTTAGCGTCCACCGACCAACCTCATTGAGGAAATTGACCATAAATGTATATAGTATATATATTTAAGGATTTCAAATTGTTTTATTAAATATTTGATTGTTTAGTAAGTCCGCTTGAACAGTAAAGGTATATTTTTCCCAACATGACCCAGAGGTTCTGAGAGAGTCCCATGTTCGAATATATGCATTATTATTGTTGTTTTAAGTTTTACCCTGAGGTAGTAAATTTTCTTGTTGTGAACCCAAGTATTGTATTCATTTTAAATCTGAGCTAGCCCATCATTCATTTATCCCTTATCTTATGTTTTTTATGGCGTCACTGGACAAAAGCTCATTAATAAATAAATGTATTTTTTTATATATTTCCCCCTCTTTCCTATTGAATACACATCCATATTATTATTAAAGTTATATTAAAGATAATCATAACAATTACCCACAGTAAGGGGCCTAAGTGTACGCCGGTATAGTTACGCAATTTTACTGTAGTTATTAGAATTTCTTTATTTGGAAACTTGCTCCTAAAGTCAGCTTCATTTATTAATGTTACATGTGCCCCAGTATCAACTTGGAACACAATATTTACCCCATCAACTGTTAGCTGTACCATGATTTTAGTAGGTTTCACTGATTTTTTAATATGAAAAATTTCAGAGAACACCCAGAAGTTTAATTTAAATTTATACTTTCTCCATCAGATGATTGATCCTCTGCACATACCAGGTATAAAGCCCTATTCCTTTTAGAGTAACTCAATTTCTTATCTGGATAAGTACTTATTGTGTTAGCGGTAGCCTTCTTTCCACATGCAGGACTTATACGGCCTTTGACCCCACAAATACGGCAAGAAGAGTTTCGATACCAACATTTAGCAGAATCATGATTAATTGTAAAAGTATAATGTATGCAGTGCATTTTTTATTTATTGGATTTAAGTAATCTGTTTTTGAACCTTCTTCTGAACTACATTGACATTTGTAGTACAAATATCGTTTTGTGGTGTGACGTTGTCACAGACATAAAACAAATAAGGACGATCTGGCTCACCTAATCTTGGTCCCCTTTGACTGGGCCGGACTGGACTGGGCTCGACTTCACGAAACACGCGCACTCAACTCCATTCTACATCACGCGGCTTACTGACCGCCCGAGGCTCGAGGTCCGGTTAGAGCAAGACTCAGACATCTGAACATCGAGATGCGCTAACCCAGATGCGCCGACGGTTGTGTTCGAATGAAACAAGACTCATCCACCAGCGCGTGATTTGAAATTATTACGAGAATAATCGAGACGTTTGTCGAAGCAGTGTACTCCCCTCTCCCTTCGTCCCCTGTGTGATTCCCGCCGTTTGTGAACACGTGATTGACTTTGTACCGTATATAACGGCTGGACTGTCTTGTAATGTCACTCATTTCTCTGCACTCAATTAGGTGAGACACTTGTCTTAGATTTAGACGTAGGTTGTTGTTCGACGTTTTCTAAATTATGTTTGGGTTAATTTGTTCAAAATTTAAGTTTCGACTTTAAATATAAATCTTGGTTACTAATAAATGTATTTCTCTGAGACTGCAGGATTTGCCTGTCAGCCATTATGGTTTATGCGCTAGCTTTGTTTCTTTTAACTTAACGTTGTGTCCGCCTCACGGACGGGTTGGAACTTTAGTATGTCGCCATCTTGGGGCGCTAATGAAACCTTTGTATGTCGCCATCTTGGGGCGCTAATGAAACTTTTGTATGTTGCCATCTTGGGGTGCTAGTTATTTTTGATAAATGTGTAACTTATTTAAAATTGTTGTATTGCTTGCTAAAATTTAAAGATTTATTATGATGGTAATAATTCTAGTTGTTACTCAACTCGGGGGGCGCGAGCCTGTGCACCCAGCACGTTGGTCATAATTGTAATAATAATTAGATTGAACTAATTTGATTAAGATCTATTGTAACAGGTTAGGTTTAGGTAAACCAAGCATTGCTTTTCTCTGTTGCGCCTTGCAATGGCAGTTTATTATATAACTAGATACTTATGTCGATGTAGTGTCAACATCGCCAGGTCGTGTAGACCAATACATTTTGCTTGTATTTAACTTTCTTGCTAGTTCAGTCGCCTTCTGCATGGGTCAATTTAATTATGTTTTGTTTGATATTAATCGTTCTGTTGTCTCTTAAAGACTTGGGGTCTTGCCCCTTTATTTATTGTTTACTTCGGGCCTTATCGGCCAGTCACTCGACTTTCCTAGAGTGCCTCGCTCACGTATGTCTGCTAGTTGTTTGTAAAATAAAATAAACTCTCTTGTAACTAACCTACCTTTTATTTATAGCAATAAGAACCTATCAAATCGAAGGGGGGGTTACAAGAGAGAAGCTGCGCCACTCTGCTCTAGCAGAGTTGAGTGGGGCACTTAATAGGGTATTAGGTAGAGTTAGGAGAAAAAATAGGGTCCTCCTGTCTGCAGTATTGTTGGATGATTGATATTGTACTGATCCTTGTTTGTTTATGTTTCATGACTCCGTGACCATGGAGACCACTCCTGCAGCCACCATGTCCTCTTTGACCACATCTAAGACTGCTGTCTACCGCCTGAGCCGGGACGAGTTGACAGCTGAGCTGACTTCAAGGGGCGTCTCCTTCCCTCCCAATGCTACTGTGGGTGAGCTCAGATCTAAGCTATGTGGGGAGATTAGCGGGACTGGGGAGGCTGAGACTGACTCGGGTATGGATAGGATTGAGGATGGGAATCCACCCCCCTTAGCGCCTATCGCTCCACCTCCACCCCCTTCACTAGTTAAATGTCAGAACAAAGTACTTATGGAGATTTTAAATCGTACCCCTGTTTGCGATGGTCAAGATCACGCTACTTTGTTTAAGTTTATGGTTGAGATCAACAGAGCATATTGTCTAAAGTTAGTGAGCGATAGTGAATTTTTGATTCTGTGTTTGGCTAAAACTTCTGGTTTTTTAACCCAGTTGTTCTCTCGTGGGATTCAAAATGGTTTATCTTGGAGATCACTTACTGATCTCATCTTAGAAGCGCTGCTACCCAGTAGGGCTAGAGAAAGGTTATGTAAGGAAGTTATTCACAGGTTTCAATATCCCCACGAATCGTTGAGAGATTTTGTTTTATCTATCACGGAGGCAGCTCAAGTTCTCAATAGTGGCCTGAGGGAAAATCAGATCGTTGATATTATTCTAGAGAATGTGTCGCCCCTCACCCGGCGACATTTCGTATTTACATGTAAGCCCTGTACGGTACTTGAACTTTTCTCTCTAGCATCTTCGATTGAAAACACCCTGCTCGCCGAACAGGAGTATTTAAGTGCACATGCGCCAGCGGCTCTAGACCGCAGACGCACGGGTTCAACTCCCGAACCTATCAATACGGCCTTATCTTTAGCGCCTGTACTGCCGAGTGATCGCGGTGTTAACACTCCTAGGGACAACTTCAGGCCTTCTAGTTCAGACAACCGTGCGCCCCGCGACCTCTCGCGCGTGAGATGTTTTCGGTGTAGAAGACTGGGTCACGTACAGAGACAGTGTAGATCGGGAAACTTATAGGGCGCGGTCGTAGTCGTGGTCCGGTCGTGCCCACTTGTATTAAACCACGTGCTCCCACCCCTGTAGTTCGGATCCAGGTAGCCCAAAATGATTGTGTTGCTCTTTTAGATACAGGAGCCAGTCACTCGTTTATATGCCGTGAGTTTTTGCGCCAGTTAGAGGGTAAAACAAAAATCGATTATAGGTCGATAGGTCCTAAAGTTTACGCCGTGGCTAATGGGCAGACTATCTTGGTCGATTGTAAAGTAGTGCTCTCTATTAAGATAGAAAGATTTGCTTGGAAACGTCCTTTCTTTGTTATGCCAGAACTTCCCTTTGATGTTATTCTAGGAACTGACTTCATGTTCGGGACTGGAGTCAAACTTGACCTGAGACGCTTAGGAATATCTTTTAGTTTTGAACCTAGTTTGTTTATTCCATTTTGTGTTGGGCACCATCCTCGCAGGTTGTTCTCGATTGTCGAGGAACGTGAAGCGATAGATCGTTTGATAGCTCGATTCCCTGACGTCATCACTGACAGATGGGGCAAGTGCGACATTTTGCCGTACGACATTGTGGCGCAGGACCACATTCCCGTTAGATCTGGTCCCTACTCCTGCGCACCCCCCAAACTCGAGATATTTAGGAATCTAATCATGGACTTGGAACAAAAGGAGGTTATTCGTCCCTCCAAATCCCCATACGCAAGTCCTGCGTTCATTATTCCCAGGAAAGGTCATGGGCATCGCTTGATTGTCGATTATAGAAAGCTTAACAAAAAAATAGTGTTCGACCCATACCCCATGCCCAGCATAGAGTCCGCCTTCCAACATCTTGGCGGAGCCAAATATTACAGTTTGATAGACCTTAATGCCAGCTTCCTGCAATGTGCTCTCTCAGAGTCGTCTAAGAAATTTACTGCGTTTATCACCCCCTGGCAAGTCTACGAGTTTAACCGAGTGCCGTTAGGGATAAGTTGCGGGGGGCAAGCGCTGAGTAGAGTCCTAGACCATATTTTGGCAGACCTGAAATACAAATTCGTGTTTAACTACCTTGATGATATCTGCGTCTACAGCAAATCTTTTGATGACCATTTGCGTCATGTTGAGGTAGTGTTAAGGCGCCTGCGCGAGGCTGGATTGACTGTAAACCCGGAGAAAGTCACATGGGCGAAGAGATCCATCCCATATCTTGGCTATATCATTTCTGAGGGTAACCTGCTTGTTGACCCGGATCGGGTTAAGCCCATCTTGGATTTTCCCGCCCCAAAAAACATAAAAGGGGTATTACGGTTTCTAGGTATGTGCGCCTATTACGCTAGGTTCATCCCTAACTTCTCTGACTTAGCAAACCCCCTTAACTCCTTGAAGAAAAAGGGTGCCACCTTTATTTGGGGTTCTGCCCAACAGCAGGCTTTCGTTGCGCTTAAGCGCCACCTTGTGTCACCTGCCGTACTACGCATGCCTGACTTTTCTCTGCCTTTCCAACTCCATGTTGATGCCTCCTCTGTAGCGCTAGGGGCGGTTCTCTCTCAAACGACGTCTGAGGGGAGTAGACCAGTAGCTTTCGCCAGCAGAACGTTGAGCCCTGCCGAAAGAAAGTACAGCATATATGAAAAGGAATGTCTTAGCTGTATCTTCGGTATCGACAAGTTCGCTGACTATCTAGAGCTTCGCCAGTTTGAGTTGTACACTGACAACATGGCTCTCAGCTGGATGTGGAATCACCCGAAACAGCTAGGGAAAATTGGACGGTGGGTTTGGAAGCTATCCAGGTTTAAGTTTACTACCCATCACGTTGCTGGGAAGCTTAATGTTGTCGCTGACGCTTTGTCTAGGATGTGTGAGGATAAGGAACCTGTAGGAGAATGTAAGGAAGAAGGCTCGTTATTTGTTATCCATACGATTCCCGAATCCTTTATCTCAATCAAAGACCATCAGTTGACGGATCCGTATTGCAGACAGATCGTTGACAGGATCAAGCGTGGAGAGAGGATTGGGAACTACGAGATTTATAAAGACCTCCTAGTAGTTCGTGTCAAGGGTAGGATAAGATATTTTGTGCCAGAGAAACTTAGGCCTATGTTACTTAAATATTTCCACGACTCCCTTTTTGGCGGCCATTGCGGTGTCCTTAAGACCGAACGCAAGATTTCTAAGGAATTTTTTTGGCCCTTAATGCCTAGAGACGTTAGGGATTGGGTGCGCAAATGTGAGCCGTGTCAACTGGCCAAACCGGCACGTAATTCTAAAATAGGGTTTCACTCCGCGGATGTTGCTAAGCAACCGTGGGAGAAAGTTTTTGTTGATTTCGTCGGCCCCCTTACCCGCTCTACCCAAGGGAACACCTCTATACTCGTTGCCATGGACGCCTTCTCTAAATTCGTCATACTCATCCCCCTAAGGAACATGAAGGCAAGGACAACTGTTAATGCTCTGTGCAGACGTGTTTGGGCGATTTTAGGGACCCGAGGGTCATAGTAAGTGATAATGGACCGTGTTTCCGTTCTAAAGCTTTCGGAGATATGTGTTTCTCGTGGGGGATAAAACACGTTACCACTAGCCCGTACAACCCATCGCCGAACCATGTAGAGAGGTTTAATCGTAATCTGAACGTTGCTTTGACGATCTTTCACCACCAGGATCACACCCACTGGGACCAGGACTTAGACGTTTTGAACATTGCTTTTAACGCCGCTTTCCATGAGTCAGTCAAGGCCACTCCTTCCTCTATCCTCCTCAATAGGGACCTGAACCACCCATTATTGTTTAACTGGGATATTGACCCACTGCTTAATGACGCGGGTGATTGTTCTTATGAAAAGAAATGTGAGATAGCTTTTTCTAACCTCCTGAAGTCCCAAAGGAAGGTTGCCGCCACCTATAACCGAGGGCGTATCCCTGTCCCATTTAAACTTGGGGACATTGTTGTGTGCAAGTGTTTTCCTCTTAGCTCAGCTGCTGACAAGTCTTCGGCGAAGATGGCGTATAAGTGGAGTGGTCCCTGGTCAATTGAAAGTTTTCTTACACCTGTTTCCGTATTGTTAAAAGAAGTATCCGACCCATCTTTGACACGTAGAGCACATGTCAGCCACCTAAAGGCTGCAGGGAAATGAGTCAATTGACCCCGTGCTGTGTGTCGTCTGTTTGTTTAAGTGTACCTTAATGATTTAATTTTGCGTTCTTAATGTGCATATTTCCAGGTATCTATATTGTTATATATATTTATAATTTAAATTAGGGAAGGGGTACCACCCCCTGGTATTGTTAGGATAATTTTTTGTGGTACTGTAGGATCTAGGTATGGCTCTAGGCAGAAACTTGTGTTGGACTGTTAGAAATGAAGCGTGTGCCGGGTCCAAAGTACATTGTGCAGAACGTTCACCCCCACCGACTGGACTACCTCTAAGTGCGTGTGAAGTGGCAAACCCACCTTTCCTCACTCGTGGAAAGTCGTCGCTAAACAGAGTTGTGGGTATCTCTGTGACTCGTACCGGTAGAAAATGTTGGTGCTACGAAACTGCCACAATAGCTTTCAAGAATGGTTGTGCTAACTGTTAAACTTTATGTGGTGTTCACGTGTAAACTTTTGTTCTCAGAGACTTCACCTATTCGGCCTTCCGTCCCTCCCTCTCTGCCCTGTCTTTTCCTTCCCCTCCTTTGTTTATGTACACTCGTCGGCAGTCAATGATCGCCAAGCTGGGCGTGGCGATGAAGCTTCCCTGGTGGTTAAAGCGGGCCACCATACGAGCATATGCTGTCTCCCTGTCAACTCGGGACGACGGTGTGTTGGAGTGAGCGTGTGAAGCAGAGGTCAGCCCCGGAGTCCAGTTATTCGCCATCTCCCGAACCTGCATCTGGCCAGCTAACATGGCCTCGAAGGGTACGAGCCGCCTCCCGCCCTCTAGTCAGCGGTGAACATCGAGGAAGGCGCCTCCCCGTGTCTTCACCCAAGGCTAAGGACGTCCTTCATCTCTGTCCAAGGGGGGACATTGTGACGTTGTCACAGACATAAAACAAATAAGGACGATCTGGCTCACCTAATCTTGGTCCCCTTTGACTGGGCCGGACTGGACTGGGCTCGACTTCACGAAACACGCGCACTCAACTCCATTCTACATCACGCGGCTTACTGACCGCCCGAGGCTCGAGGTCCGGTTAGAGCAAGACTCAGACATCTGAACATCGAGATGCGCTAACCCAGATGCGCCGACGGTTGTGTTCGAATGAAACAAGACTCATCCACCAGCGCGTGATTTGAAATTATTACGAGAATAATCGAGACGTTTGTCGAAGCAGTGTACTCCCCTCTCCCTTCGTCCCCTGTGTGATTCCCGCCGTTTGTGAACACGTGATTGACTTTGTACCGTATATAACGGCTGGACTGTCTTGTAATGTCACTCATTTCTCTGCACTCAATTAGGTGAGACACTTGTCTTAGATTTAGACGTAGGTTGTTGTTCGACGTTTTCTAAATTATGTTTGGGTTAATTTGTTCAAAATTTAAGTTTCGACTTTAAATATAAATCTTGGTTACTAATAAATGTATTTCTCTGAGACTGCAGGATTTGCCTGTCAGCCATTATGGTTTATGCGCTAGCTTTGTTTCTTTTAACTTAACGTTGTGTCCGCCTCACGGACGGGTTGGAACTTTAGTATGTCGCCATCTTGGGGCGCTAATGAAACCTTTGTATGTCGCCATCTTGGGGCGCTAATGAAACTTTTGTATGTTGCCATCTTGGGGTGCTAGTTATTTTTGATAAATGTGTAACTTATTTAAAATTGTTGTATTGCTTGCTAAAATTTAAAGATTTATTATGATGGTAATAATTCTAGTTGTTACTCAACTCGGGGGGCGCGAGCCTGTGCACCCAGCACGTTGGTCATAATTGTAATAATAATTAGATTGAACTAATTTGATTAAGATCTATTGTAACAGGTTAGGTTTAGGTAAACCAAGCATTGCTTTTCTCTGTTGCGCCTTGCAATGGCAGTTTATTATATAACTAGATACTTATGTCGATGTAGTGTCAACATCGCCAGGTCGTGTAGACCAATACATTTTGCTTGTATTTAACTTTCTTGCTAGTTCAGTCGCCTTCTGCATGGGTCAATTTAATTATGTTTTGTTTGATATTAATCGTTCTGTTGTCTCTTAAAGACTTGGGGTCTTGCCCCTTTATTTATTGTTTACTTCGGGCCTTATCGGCCAGTCACTCGACTTTCCTAGAGTGCCTCGCTCACGTATGTCTGCTAGTTGTTTGTAAAATAAAATAAACTCTCTTGTAACTAACCTACCTTTTATTTATAGCAATAAGAACCTATCAAATCGAAGGGGGGGTTACAGTGGGACCGAAAGACAGTAAGAACTAGCACACTCAAAAGCACACCCAAAATTAACTCCATTAATTTTAACTTCAGATATTGAGAACGCAATCCATGCACAAATTGAGTAAAAAGGGCGTCATCGAACCAGTCATTTGGAAATTTACAATAACGCGTAAGTTTTTTTTAATTCAGCTGCAAAATCGACCAATAATTCCCCTTCATTTTGCACCCTGTTTTGAAACTTCCCTTTCTGCCAGTGGATTCGGTTCTGGCTATGATAATGTAGTCAACATATTTGCAAGTTGTTCCAATGTTTTAGACTCTGGTTCAGTTGGCTCACACAAACCACATAACTTTTCGTAAGCATGTTCACCAATGGCTTCTAGTAAATATAAAGTCTGCTTATATTCGGGTACATTGTAAATCCTAAGCTTATTTTTGACGTGAATACGTCTTTAAATTTGCTACCATACGGGGGCAATAAAACCTAATGATAACAAAATCGGGGGATACAGTTTGGTGTTGTAGTTTCGAATCTTTCCTCTACATCCAAAATTAAATTATACCACTGGATAGCTAAAGGATCAAAGAATTCATTACGATAAGCGGGAAAAGTGACGCATCGCGCGCGGTGGAGGGGGAAGCGCCGCCATTTTGAGGTTATTTTGCTGCGTATTGAGATTTGCAATTAGTATAACTTTTAACACGGAGAAGCTACGGTGTTCGTTTGAGTTTTAATCGTCAGCTGTCATCGAAATCTATCGGTTGTATATAAAAAAATAGTTTAAAGTAGTGACAGTGAATATAATAAGGTGTTAGAATAAAAATATATTATCAAAAATACAGTTTGGCGTTGTAATTTTGAATCTATCCTCTACATCCAAAATTATACCACTGGATGGCTAGAGGATCAAAGAATTCATTACGATAAGCGAGAACAGTGACGCATCGCGCGTGGTATATAACCCGTTACATAAACGTATTCACGTACAACACACGGCCGTGTCCATGACACAGCCACACCCCATTTTTTTTTTTTGCTATGTTTGAGAGTCACTGGAATATTTGTTTAAGAAGCATCAATTATTGAATTCTATGCAGAAAATCCCTTAAAAAGCAACCATTTGGACCAAGTCCTCCCAATCCACTAACCTCAACCCCTTCTCCCACAACACAATCTTGACAATTTTGAAGATTCAGATGACAGCAGTGACTGATGATTTCAAAGAAAATTATCAAGGAATTTTTAAATCTTTTTAAGTTAACTTTCTAGTTGGACTTAGGTGGATCGAAATTTTCAATATTAAACCTTGGAATTGATTCAGTAACACGAACAGAAGCATCTTCCTTCCTATCCATCATTAAGGAGAATTTGGTTCATTAGGAAAACGCCCATGCGGAAAACAATAAAACAATTTGTACGCGAATTCTTTTCACACCTCGTCACCACTGATATGTTCTTAACACTGACTCGAAATTACACTATACAAGATACAAGCACTATATTAAATTGTGATATATTCTTATTTGACACTATGTAAACTATTACTGATCAAACCCGCCTCGGTGGCGTAGTTGGCTAACGCGCCAGTCGTGTTTAGTCAGACCACTTAGGACGGGGAGATCGAGGTTCGAATCTCGGTCGGGTGAACTGGGGGTGGTTTTTCCTAAATGGTTTTCCACTCTTCCTCCACGCAAATGCGGGTTCACTTCCTCTAAATTCATCCTTCCCAATTCCTAATCCATTAGTGTAATTAGTACTTAAGCGTATAACCCGAACGGGTAGTAAGACGCGGTGCTAAAATTAAATTAAATTATTACTGTTCAACTTAACTTTCCTGACTGCAAGTCCACACACATTGTCCACACCCACTGTGACCTTCACGACTCCGTTGTATGACCCAGTGTAGCCAATCACTTCGCAACACATTTCCTAACATTCATAACACCTTCAATCTAAATCAGACTGTACAGTGTACATGTTTTATCCCCAATATTATACAACAACAGTTCTACTAGCTATGAAAAGCTTCACGTTAAAATATACAGAAGTTTAATATCAATTGAAACTCAATATAAATAAAGTCTGAAGTACTTCCTTGTAGACAAGTGGTTTTGAGGTCTACAGCAGTTTAAGATGATCCTGACTAAATCCTGGCCGCAGTTGGCTTTAATAAACTGATTTATTAAGAATCAAACACAAATAAAAATACCATTATTTTCAAATTCAAATATGAATAAAAATTTTTTTTTTAAATTGCGTTTTATAGTAATCAAACATTAATGTGGGGGGGGGGGGGGTAGAAGCTTGATTTAAGTTCCGTAGTTTTGGGGTTATAAAATACTGCTTCAGTAGATGCATAGACTATCTCAGCTGTTATTGAATATCTGTCACAAGCATCGTAGAGTATGAAGTTGAATTATTATCGTCGTTTAAAGATACTCTGCTCATTTCTCATGACAAATATTCATGAACTGTTGATATTGCTAAAATTAATACTGAAGCAAGATTATATTTTTGACCAAAAAATATTTGGCTACAGAAACTTCAAAACCTTAATATGCGTTTTCTTCCAACCACCTTAATGAAATATAATTTTGAAGCATTCTTAAGTTAATAAACCCTAGATCATATTTTAGTAACTCTTAATTTATTGAGTTAGGTCTATAAACAAAATGAATTCAATGTATGAATCTCAATATATTACATAGCTTGAGCATTTCTTTGGTTAAACCAGTCCTTAGAACCCACTTCAGTGGTCACATGGTCTAAGGCTCTACTCACTTGTTAGACTGGACTGCAGATGACAGGGATATTGGTGTTTGAACACCCCTTGGGTGTATTGAGGGCGATTTTTCCTTAGGTATCTACACTCTAGCTCTACGCAAATGCGGGTACACTTCCTCCAAGTTCAATCTTCCTTATACTTAAACACAGCAGCGTAATTAGTAGGCCTACCCAAATAGGTAGTAAAACGAAGTGCTAAAATAAATGGATTAATATGAAATCTTAAAAAGCTCGTGAGTATACGTTTCATGTATTCATACTACAAGCGATTAGTTATTCAAGATTTACTCTTGACAAATAAATTCAATTTTAACAGTTGTGATGTAAATCTAGTAATCGTTTGTCAAGTCTGCCTACTTGCATTTATTTTGTAAACGCTCTTAAGAGTTTATTCGTGTAGCAATCCGAGTTTAACAGTAAACAAATATAAAGCAATTCACTATCTTTGCTAGATGATTCACACCAACCATCAATAAATATATTATATTATCTAAAGCAGTGTTTACCAAATTTTTGCCAATCGGTTATTCATTTTGGATCCTTACCAATATACAATATTTATTTTTTTCTACCGCGTTTTACTACATATTCGTGTTATACGCGTATGTATTTATAACGCTAATGGATTATGGATGAGAAAAGATATAGTTAGTAATCCCATCAACTTAATAAAGGTCTAAAATCAACCCTTAATAAATTTATTTGAGGTATTTAACGTGCACTTTATGGACCGACTGATTATATCATGACACGAGAATTTTCTATCAGTGAGAACGAAAAGGTCTTTGATTCTGTTGGGAGAGGTATTTCAACAAACCCAACAGGGTTCTTTTACATGCCATGGGACCGACGGCTTTACTTCCCCTCCGAAGGAAGTTCTGCTACGGTTTTTATCGCTCAAGGAAAATCCATCAGCCCCGGCTGGGTTTGAACCCACGAACATCGGCTCCTGCAGCGAGCACTGTACCCTAATACCACAAAGTTCCCAACTTAATAACCAATTACTTTCATTACTTATATACAAATTGTGTTTTTTGCTGGTAGAATACCCCAAAAATCAACCCAAAAAGTATTATGAAATATGCACTCACACTTTCACAAAACAACTTAGCATTGCTTTTATACATATTTTTATTAATAAAATAAATGGATAGTAAAATGCAATCATAACCTTTTTAAATAAATATTTTCATTTGAATTCTTTTCACATCTTGACAGAGGGTTGGCTCCCTTTAATTTTCCTCCAGGATACTGTGAGTACCCCATTTTCAGTGAGCGTGGTCCGCATTTAGCCCACGGGCCATCAGTTGGACCAAACTGCCTTAGATCATGTGGTCATCAAAGTGGGCTTTACCAATTACTCCTCCTATCTCTTTACCAATATACTCCTCCTAGCTCTTTACCAATTACTACACCTACTATTTACAAATATACTCCTCCTAGCTCTTTACCAATTACTACACCTAGTATTTACAAATATACTCCTCCTAGCTCTTTACCAATTACTCCTCCTATCTCTTTACCAATATACTCCTCCTAGCTCTTTACCAATTACTACACCTAGTATTTACAAATATACTCCTCCTAGCTCTTTACCAATTACTACACCTAGTATTTACAAATATACTCCTCCTAGCTCTTTACCAATTACTCCTCCTAGCTCTTTACAAATATGCTCCTCCTAGCTCTTTACAATTACTCCTCCTAGCTCTTTACAAATATACTCCTCATAGCTCTTTACCAATTACTCCTCCTAGCTCTTTACCAATATACTCCTCCTAGCTCTTTACCAATTACTCCTCCTAGCTCTTTACAAATATACTCCTCCTATCTCTTTACCAATTACTCCTCCTAGCTCTTTACCAATTACTCTTCCTAGCTCTTTACCAATTACTCCTCCTAGCACTTTACCAATATACTCCTCATAGCTCTTTACCAATATACTCCTCATAGCTCTTTACCAATTACTCCTCCTAGCTCTTTACCAATATACTCCTCCTAGCTCTTTACCAATTACTCCTCCTAGCTCTTTACCAATTACTCCTACTAGCTATTTACCAATTACTCCTCCTAGCTCTTTACCAATTACTCCACTAGTATTTACCAATATACTCCTCATAGCTCTTTACCAATTACTCATCCTAGATCTTTACCAATTACTCCTCCTAGCTCTTTACCAATTACTACACCTAGTATTTACCAATATACTCCTCCTAGATCTTTACCAATTACTCCACCTAGTATTTACCAATATACTCCTCATAGCTATTTACCAATTACTCCACCTAGTATTTACCAATATAATCCTCATAGCTCTTTACCAATTACTCCTCCTAGCTCTTTACCAATTACTCCTCCTAGCTCTTTACCAATACAATCCTCGTAGCTATTTACCAATTACTACACCTAGTATTTACCAATATACTCCTCATAGTTATTTACCAATTACTACACCTAGTATTTACCAATATACTCCTCATAGCTATTTACCAATTACTACACCTAGTATTTACCAATATACTTCTCATAGTTCTTTATACGTAAAAAAGGAATTAAATACTTGCAATTTTTAAAAATTTAAATGGTTGATACAAATTTAAACAAATGGTACCGTGCACCACAGATATTTCTCACTCCTTTACAAAAAAATTGAAATAATAGCTTATAGCACTATGTGACACAAAACATATATATTGTTCCAGAAACATAATGGAAAAAGAGCATCACACTCTACCAAAGAGCATAATAATTCACGCCCAAACTGCCATTAAAAAGTATATTTGCTTATGGATAGGAAAAACCCGATTTTGTAAAAAATTAAATGTTTCTTATTTTTAATAAATCTACAAATTTGCAATGATAAGTTATTTCTTATCTCAAATGTTTACGGATATATGACCAAAATTAGAGATATCCGCACATGTATGAGAATCTCCATTTGGTTTATAATGTTAAACAGTAACTAGATACGAATTTTAATCTTAATTGTTATAGCCGATTTCGAGATAATCGATGTTATACATTTTCGTCCCTAGGTGGACTATCCTTTGTGGAACATTTAATTATGAAAACCCAAATGGTAAAATTGTTTCAGCTCTAGACCGGGACCTTTGGCTTAGCACACCAATGTTCTACCCCTGAGCCATCCTAGTTCTACTCGTATCCAAGGCTACCTTTCACTATTTGTTGAGTTATTGAGTCTATGTGGTAACTGGTGAAATTATCGACCACTCAGAACTCAGAACAATACCAGTCCACGGAGACGGCTCAGTGGTATTCACGCTCGAAGACAAATGTCCCGGGTTCGATCTCCGTGTTCAGTTTATTACTTAACACTTAGCTGTATTTGATTCAGCTCTCAGGACTGATCCTGTGGATAAATATGACGTATCCGTTTGTGACACACATGAATTAATAATACAATACATTTCCCCCCTAGAGGTCACGAGGCGGTTAAGAACTTAAATAAAGTCAATTGCCTTACTCTAAAATTTGGTTTTTTAATTGTTTAATAATTAACGTGCACTTTCTGAACTGACTGATTATACCCAGAATATGATGCATTTCAAAATCGACATGGGAATAACGTCTTTACTTCCCCTCTGAAGGAAGTCATGATACCGAATTTTATCAATCAAGAAAAAAATCCTTCAACACCGGCTTGAATTGAACCCACAAACATCGGCTCTATAGGCGATCACTTTACCCCAAGACCACTGAGGTCAACTTTGATGTGTTATTCAAACATTCAAACATAATGTCCTGAACAAATATGCTTTACGTCACGTACCCCAGGGTGTAAAGTTTGAGTAACATTTCTTTAAATTAGCCAGCACCTGAAATGGAACCAAAGCCTTTCAATTATCAACCATCTACCCTGTCAAGTATGCCAAAGTCAGAGGCATCCGTCTCTCAACTTAACTTTTATATATTTTAGTCTTCTCTCATTTCATTTTATCCACTCTCTCTCTCTCTCTTCTCGTTCTTTCTGGTTTTTGTGTTGTGTCCGATGTGATTAATTTGTTCCCAGTTCTGGACAAGAGAGAGAAAAGTGAAAAGCTGAAGCTGTCACAATGAATTAGAGAAACGTTTACATCCCCAAACTAAAATACATTAATCAAAAAAAAGTTAGTCTTCATATGTCAGATTGATGTCCTAGGTCGAGTGTTGGTTATATTCGTGTGTTAGTTTGTATTCATAGATTCGGTGTGTGTGTGTGTGTGTGTGTGTGTGTGTGTGTGTGTGTGTGTGTGTGTGTGTGTGTGTGTGTGTGTGTGTGTGTGTGTGTGGAATGCTTAAAGCATTCCTTCTGAGAGGAGCGTGGAATAGTTTGTTTACTTCATTTCGTAGCGTGTATTACTAAGGACAAGGTAGGATTTGCGGCCGCCAAAAATAACTTAAATACGGATTATGTTTTGGAACATTATTTTGATCTGGGACCAAAAATTGGTTCGTGGAAATGCACTAACCTTCAAAATACCTCGTTGTGATGCTTTCTTTTCACCTGACCTAACCTAGCCTAACCTAACCTAACTTAAACTAGCCTAAACAAACCTTAGCTAACCAACCTAACTTCAACCCTAGAGTTTGACATTATAAGAGTTTATGGTGGAAAATCCAAGAGCTTTTCCTCAAGTGAGAGAACAAGGAAGACGAGAATATTCAACTAAAATGTAAAATTTGAGGTTCCTTGTCCCCGCTCCCCCCTGTAAACATGTTGAAGATGGGTGGATTATCATCGTGGCAGATACTACATCCCAACAAAAACTTGCTGTGGCCGCAAATTCCACTCAAGTATCACGGCGGGACGCAAATCCCACAGAAAAAGGCTTGACCGAAAATCCCACAGATGCATGTCCCACAGTATCTAAACCACACTCTCAATTAACCGGTGGAGGGGTGGGGGGCGATATTCAACACCACTCTCGAACTACGTATGTAGTGTCGTATTATACATTATTTAATTGACAACAGGAATTTGGATAGTTAGGCCTAAATGATTTTAAAATGATTAGTTTTAAATCAGCTAGTATTTTTATTTTTACTCGACACCTTGGAGAAAAAGTATTGTGATCGTAAAAAAAAATCGAACTCAAGATTTAGATAAATGTCGACGTTTATGACCCCCTTGAACAAAAAATTTGTTTTCGTAAAGCCATCAGTCTGTCCGACTGTCTGTACCTCTGGCTAGAGCCTAAACTATTTACCGATTGGGCTCAAACTTGGTTTCTGAGGTTTTCATAAAGTCCTACCGAGGGGTTTTTGAAATTCATCTAACCCTAAAACTAAGGGTAGTTTACAGAAGGACAAAAAGAGAAAAAAATCGATTCTCTCAAAATTCGCTCTAAAGATTTTGATTAAAAACTATATCTAGACATTGTTTTTATCATATTAAACAAGATGGAAACCCTCATTTTATTATGTAAATGAATTTGAGGGTACTTTACAAATGGAAATTTTCCAATTTTGATCATTTCTCCGCAACTATTTGGATACAAATTAACTTATCATTATAAAATTATAGTACTATTAAAGATAACAATATTTTATTATTTGAGAATATATCTTTATAAAACCAACAGTTTCTGAGCTATAATCAAATAGATATACTTTTTAATTTAGATTTATGAAAATGAATTTGATTCTTAGGTTCTTTGGTGGACAAAGATGTTTCTCATTTCTCAATTTTTCTGTAACAGCGTTCCTTGTTTATAAGGCCATAGAGTAAGTATGTAACAGTGTATATTATTTCATTTATTATCTTTGGTATAGTGTTCCTGCAACAATGTATAGACTTACTATTTCGTTTCACAAATCTTACTAGTTTTTTGTAAAATATGTCTATTTTAAGATAAACTAGGGAGAAAGCCTGTGCGGTGCAACGTACCATTTATTTTAAATATTACAAAACTGTCTTCGTTACATTGCTTCCTAATGACCAATATATAAAACTACACCACAATGTAAGACCTGGTTCTAGCTGCATTACCTACCTCAGTTGTCCATGAGATCTGTTGATTTCTTCACTACGATCTGGATTAAAATGGGCCTATATCTTTTGTAGAATAGACCCACATTAAATGATATCACCATGGGAAGAACCGAATTTTACAGTTCAAATCGTTACTAGTCCTAATTCGATGGGTTTATGTGCCAAACAATGAGCCAAGCCATGTAATTCAGATGCTACCGAAAATATATTTGGTCAATTTTGAAATAAATATTGAAATAATTTGTTAGTGTTAGATAAATGGGAGTTGAGTGGCAAGAGTGATTGCTAGGTTTCTCTAGTCTTGTGACGAGAGTGATTGCTAGGTTTCTCTACTCTTGTGACGAGAGTGATTGCTAGGTCTATCTAGTCTTGTGACAAGAGTGATTGCTAGGTTTCTCTAGTCTTGTGACAAGAGTGATTGCTAGGTCTCTCTAGTCTTGTGACAAGAGTGATTGCTAGGTCTCTCTAGTCTTGTGACGAGAGTGATTGCTAGGTCTATCTAGTCTTGTGACAAGAGTGATTGCTAGGTCTCTCTAGTCTTGTGACAAGAGTGATTGCTAGGTCTCTCTAGTCTTGTGACAAGAGTGATTGCTAGGCTCTCTAGTCTTGTGACAAGAGTGATTGCTAGGTCTCTCTAGTCTTTTGACAAGAGTGATTGCTAGGTCTATCTAGTCTTGTGATCAAGATGATTGCTAGGTCTCTCTAGTCTTGTGACAAGAGTGATTGCTAGGTCTCTCTAGTCATGTGACAAGAGTGATTGCTAGGTCTCTCTAGTCTTGTGACAAGAGTGATTGTAGGACTCTCTAGTCTTGTGACAAGAGTGATTGCTAGGTTCTCTATCTTGTGACAAGAGTGATTGCTAGGTCTCTCTAGTCTTGTGACAAGAGTGATTGCTAGGTCTCTCTAGTCTTTTGACAAGAGTGATTGCTAGGTCTCTCTAGTCTTGTGACAAGAGTTGATTGCTAGGTCTCTCTAGTCTTGTGACAAAAGTGATTGCTAGGTTCTCTCTAGTCTTGTGACAAGAGTGATTGCTAGGTCTCTCTAGTCTTGTGACAAGAGTGATTGCTAGGTTTCTCTACTCTTTGACAGAGTGATTGCTAGGTCTATCTAGTCTTGTGACAAGAGTGATTGCTAGGTTTCTAGTCTTGTGACAAGAGTGATTGCTAGGTCTCTCTAGTCTTGTGACAAGAGTGATTGCTAGGTCTTTCTTATTTTGACAAGAGTGATTGCTAGGTCTTTCTAGTCTTGTGACAAGATTGATTGCTAGGTCTCTCTAGTCTTGTGACAAAAGTGATTGCTAGGTCTCTCAGTCTTGTGACAGAGTGATTGCTAGGTCTATCTAGTCTTGTGACAAGAGTGATTGCTAGGTCTTCTAGTCTTGTGGTGAAGAGTGATTGCTAGGTCTCTCTAGTCTTGTACAAGAGTGATTGCTAGGTCTCTCTAGTCTTGTTACAAGAGTGATTGCTAGGTCTCTCTAGTCTTGTACAAGAGTGATTGCTAGGTCTCTCTAGTTTGTGACAAGAGTGATTGCTAGGTCTCTCTAGTCTTGTGACAAGAGTGATTGCTAGGTCTTTCTAGTCTTTGACAAGAGTGATTGCTAGGTCTATCTAGTCTTGTGACAAAATTGATTGCTAGGTCTCTCTATCTTGTGACAAGAGTATTGCTAGGTCTTTCTAGTCTTGTGACAAGAGTGATTGCTAGGTCTATCTAGTCTTGTGTGAGAGTGATTGCTAGGTCTCTCTAGTCTTGTGACAAGAGTGATTGCTAGGTCTCTCTAGTCTTGTGACAAGAGTGATTGCTAGGTCTCTAGTCTTGTGACAAGAGTGATTGCTAGGTTCTCTTAGTCTTTTGACAAGAGTTATTGCTAGGTCTATCTAGTCTTGTGACAAGATTGATTGCTAGGTCTCTCTAGTCTTGTGACAAAAGTGATTGCTAGGTTCTCTAGTCTTGTGACGAGAGTGATTGCTAGGTTTCTCTAGTCTTGTGACGAGAGTGATTGCTAGGTTTCTCTATTCTTGTGACAGAGTGATTGCTAGGTCTATCTAGTCTTGTGACAAGAGTGATTGCTAGGTCTCTCTAGTCTTGTGACAAGAGTGATTGCTAGGTTTCTCTATCTTGTGACAGAGTGATTGCTAGGTCTATCTAGTCTTGTGACAAGAGTGATTGCTAGGTCTCTCTAGTCTTGTGACAAGAGTGATTGCTAGGTCTCTCTAGTCTTGTGACAAGAGTGATTGCTAGGTCTCTAGTCTTGTGACAAGAGTGATTGCTAGGTCTCTCTAGTCTTGTGACAAGAGTGATTGCTAGGTCTCTCTAGTCTTGTGACAAGAGTGATTGCTTGGTCTTTCTAGTATTTTGACAAGAGTGATTGCTAGGTCTTTCTAGTCTTGTGGCAAGAGTGATTGCTAGATCTCTCTAGTCTTGTGACAAGAGTGATTGCTAGGTCTCTCTAGTCTTATGACAAGAGTGATTACTAGGTCTTTCTAGTCTTTTGACAAGATTGATTGCTAGGTCTTTCTAGTCTTGTGACAAGAGTGATTGCTAGGTATTTCTAGTCTTGTGAAAAGAGTGATTGCTAGGTCTCTCTAGTCTTGTGACAAGATTGATTGCTAGGTATTTCTAGTCTTATGACAAGAGTGATTACTAGGTCTCTCAAGTCTTGTGACAAGATTGATTGCTAGGTCTTTCTAGTCTTGTGACAAGAGTGATTGCTAGGTATTTCTAGTCTTGTGATAAGAGTGATTGCTAGTTCTCTCTAGTCTTGTGGCAAGAGTGATTACTAGGTCTCTCTAGTCTTATGACAAGAGTGATTACTAGGTCTCTCTAGTCTTGTGACAAGAGTGATTACTAGGTTCTCTAGTCTTGTGACAAGAGTGATTGCTAGGTCTCTCTAGTCTTGTGACAAGATTGATTGCTAGGTCTTTCTAGTCCTGTGACAAGAGTGATTGCTAGGTATTTCTAGTCTTGTGATAAGAGTGATTGCTAGGTCTCTCTAGTCTTGTGGCAAGAGTGATTGCTAGGTCTCTCGAGTCTTATGACAAGAGTGATTGCTAGGTCTCTCTAGTCTTATGACAAGAGTGATTGCTAGGACTCACTAGTCTTGTGACAAGAGTGATTGCTAGGTCTTTCTAGTCTTGTGACAAGAGTGATTGCTAGGTCTCTCTAGTCTTGTGACAAGAATGATTGCTAGGTCTATCTAGTCTTGTGACAAGAGTGATTGCTAGGACTCTCTAGTCTTGGGACAAAAGTGATTGCTAGGTATTTCTAGTCTTGTGACAAGATTAATTGCTAGGTCTCTTTAGTCTTGTGACAAGAATGATTGCTAGGTCTCTCTAGTCTTGTGACAAAAGTGATTGCTAGGACTCTCTAGTCGGTTGCGGAACGGCTGGTGATTAGAACGGAGCGGCTTGAGGTGCGGGAAACCATTCTTCCCGCCTGTAGGACCGTTCCTCTTTGGCTGCCATGGACGTTTGTTGGTCGCTCAAGATGACCAGCATTCGATCTTGTTGGGCCACCGATTCTTCTTCTTTAAGGATGGGACCAAAACAGTATCTTCCTCTCTGCTGATTCAGAATTTTGCAATTATATGTGGGCTTATGGTCGGACTTATGTTTCTGGTTAGGCGACCGGGTGTAGTGGCGTCATCCCGTTGGATAAATTTGGTAGGTGGACTGTCTCTGTGGGGTGCTGGTGTGAGAACCGCAAGATGTATCTTCACTGAATGTGGTCTTGAGCCACTAATCTCTGAACGAAGGTCCGTGGTGTTGGGTGAAGGCGACCAGCCAGATCGGGCGCGGTCGAGGATGGACTGGGCTGAAAGCGCGTGGACTTGACGGACACGTTGTGCGGCTTGAGCTTCTAAAGACTTGATCCGACCCCAGCAGGCCTCAACCCAGTCTTCAGGAATCTTTGATATGTACGACGTGCTGGAGTAGTTGTCGAGTTCCCCCGAGAACGGAAACTGATATCAGCTAGTTTGATGTGAGCTCAGTCTTATATGACGACATGTTTCGGTGTTATTATTGATGTTACACCATCTTCAGGTCTTATTTATAATAAAGATAATATTCGGTTGAATACATATAATCAGAAAGTTTGTGAAACTTTTGAGGTACTATATGAAAAAAAAAATTTTTTTGTGGGATGATCAACAATCAACCTGAAGATGATGTAACATCAACAATAGCACTGAAACATGTCGTCATAGAAGACCAAGTAAGCTAATATAAAATAAGGAGAATGAAATAAAAATAAAGACGATATAATTGTGTCATAGAAATCTTTGATTACTAATACATTCAGTATTTAATATTATTTGTAGGATTTGTTTCACGACTCTCGCTTGACCGTGTCTTTGAACGTCTGGGCTTAGTTCTGAGTGACTGCATTGAGATGACTTACCCAGATAATGTACTACCATTCCTCGGTCAGGTAAATAGTACAGCAGAGTTAATCTGATTGTGTTTACTCATTTCTTTATCTTGAACTAAACCACTATTTTGCAAATGTTTTCAATTTGTTTATTCTGAGGTGTGAAAGATGAGACACATTTAAAAGTGATAAATAGATTATAAATCTAGAAATCGTACAAGTCAAAATAAATGGGCTAAAATAGTTTAACGTTCTAAAATACAGAAAACTAAATAAACTAATTTAAATTAGAATCAAAATCGACTAGTTTCTGCAGGTGACTACGTAATTATTTACACCCAACCCTCGGTCCTGGCTCTAATTAGACACGGGGCAGGCGTCAATCTCCGCGTCACGACGCCCATGGAACTCCAGTGGAGCTTACTACCCTCCCTTGTCACCTCCCCTTGATCTTTACTACCCCCACACCCCTCTATAGCAGTTTGTCGCGGTGCCTTATCCATCATCTGGCCTCATTACACGCTGTCTTATTCCGCCAGATCTCGGCTCCTCCACTTTTCGACAGGTACTGCCTGGCTTCCTTGGCGTCTTGTCACCTACACGCTACTAGCGCCTCCCGTGGAATACCGGGACACCTCACACAAATATCCACTGGGGATGTCACGACATGATCTTCAACGCGCACATTTTTGTAGAATGTATTATTATTAATTACGTTAGCTCCCGATATGGAGCGTAGGACCTCAACAAAGATTCGCCCCAGCGGCTATTCCTTGTAGCAGTTTGTGTGATAGGTCAGTTTCAGGCGGAAGGTTCTCAACTCACCCGTCCCATGGATTTCTACGAGCAAGCTAATGTTTCTGGCACCTGTTTCAAAGTCCAAGTGCTCTACATTTAACTGAAACAGAGCTATTAAAATACTCTCTCTCTTTTTTTGGCAGCCAGTATTGATAAAAAAAATCTCTATTGGTATTATTATTTTATAACAATTGTTAATATATATCAAAAGTGACATCTGTAGATCATATGGCTTGACGTATGAATATTTATAAGTAGATCTAATAGCTTTTATAGCTGTCATATAAGGCCGTTCCTATATAAATTGGACAGTAGATTAATTAGGACATCACGCCTAATGTCAAGCAATAGTTTTAATAAGCTACTATCGGGGGCAACTATGCTAGTTGCACATGCACAAAGATATTGCCTAGTCCTATTCGTTTTAGTGCCCGTTCGGGTTATACGCCTGTACCCACATTTGCGTGAAGAGAAAAAGTAGAAATCCGCAGTCATCAGTAGTCCAATCTATTGCGAGAATGACTCTTACAAGGGTCTCACCGGCGAGTGTAAGAATGACAAAATGTTTCTGAAAGAGTTTTAGGGAGAATTCAATTATTCGAAAATACAATTTTTCGAAATTAATTTATTCTAAAACCAATTTTTCGAAAAATCGAATTAGTTGAAAAAATTTTTTCGAAATCATTTTTGGTGAAATAAATTTTTCGAAATGCAGTTTTTCGAAAAACAATTTTTCGATCTAGAAATTCTTCGAAAGATAAGTTTTCACTCCAAAAATGAATTACCTCAGATCTGTTTTTCAAAATAAATGTTTCAAAAAGGATGTTTTCGAAAATAAATTTTCGAACGATAAGTTCGAAGTATATAATAAAATTCTAGCTTAAGTTAGGTTAGGTTAAGCTAGGTTAGGTTAGGTTATGTTAGTGTTAGGTTCGGGGTAAACCTCCCTATGGGGGGGGGTAGGTAGGGTAGGTGATTCCCAGTCCTCGATAAAATAGCTTCCAGAAAACTCGCATTTACTAAATTGATTTTAAAAAAAAAAAATGCAATTCGCAAAATTGATTATTCAAAAAATTGATTGTTCGAAAAATTCATTTTCGATTATTTGACTGTCGAACAATTGATTTTTGGTAAATTCACTTTGGGAAATTGATTTTCGGGAAATTTATTTTCGAAAAATGTGGTTTCAACAAACATATCATTCGAAAATTGATATTCGAAAAATTGATTTTCGACAAAATTACTTTCGATGATTTTGTATTCGGTGAATTGATTCAAAAATTGATTTTCGAATAACTTGTTTTCGAAAAATTTACCTAGACCCCATAACAAGAGGAATATATTTAAAGCGCTTTGTGACATGTCTAAGAGTTCTCATGTTTGTCCCATATTCCCTTGTTCCTCCGACCAAGTTTCATATCTTGGAAGAGAGTATTGTGTTCCTGCTAGGAGACCGGAGACATCCTAAAGGAACAGGACTAATTACATGAGCCGATTGGTTTAGATCTTGAGAACCACGGCCTTTAAGAAAGAGAGAGTATGGAACAAAGCGAAAAGAAGCCGAGATAAATGAAGAAGTAGTGGAGGGGGTAGGTTTATATCTCTAGCGCGTGTGTGACAAGAGAAGAACAGCCCTTGTTAATCAGTCGAGGGGGTGGGAACTCTCGCAATGACTTCACTTAGACACAAGCTCTGTGTGGAAGATTAAGGGAAGGGGGAGATTGTAGGCAGGGTTCTGGAAAAGGGGGAGGAGAAGGGAGTAGCAGCAAGCAACAGTCTTCTTCTTTTAAGGACATATGCATCATAGCAAACGCTACTTACAATCAACATCATCTGAGGGAACTTCAGAACCCGGATTCACCGAAGTGTGTAAATAAATGCATCGGCACAGTTTTGAAAGAAGCGCCTAAATTCGAATCAGGAAAATATAGAAAGTGTAATTTGTGAGCAAATTTGTGCTACAGTTGGCTATAAGGGTAACAAAGCTATAAACTTACCTGGCAATGTTGCATACACATTCATATAAAACGTCGTGTAATTTGTTTCAATAAAGCAACATAAGACTGTGGAATATTTCTCTAGATCCAAAGAGCGTTTGTATTTTCTTGATTTGTCACTAAGGGTGACGTGTCTTGATTATTTTGAAACATGTTTTAATTTAAAGCTTCTATAAATGTTGTATTAGTACAATGCTAACTTTGTACTAGTAATATAATTATATGTATATATATATTAGCACCACGTATTATTATCACTTTGGGTTATACGCCTATGTACTAATTACGTGAATGGGTTAAGAATGGGTAAGAATGAATTTGGAGGAAGTGTACCCGCATTTGCATGGAAGCCGAGTGGAAACCAATTTTATAAAACCCACAGTACAACCAATCGGGATTCAAACCCTGACTTATTTTTCATTAGCAGTCCATTCTATTGCAATAGTGACGCCTTAGACCACGCAGCCACTGAAGTGAGTTACTACTATTAATATTGATAACAACTTTATAATGAATACGAATGCTATTGTTGTTGGAAAATCCCCCAGAAATACTTTTATTTATTTGCTAGCTCAAGTAAAAACGTTTAATAATATTTGTATGTACTAGCCATTTTCCCCCACGGATTGGTCAAATAAAGTGCAACTGATGAACTTCGTGAAAGATGTCATTGTTTATCTTGTACTGAAGCATATTTGAACAGTTTAGGGCCGGTCTTATGACTACGGGCTAAATATTGTATCGGGAGGTTAAAGTTAGCTACCAGTTAAAGGATTATCAGTCACTTTAATATTTTACACGTATTATGAACTGAATTTATCTGCCAGATAGCTGTAGGATAAATATATATTTTATGCAGAAAATGCAAGGTTGGTACTGTTTTTACTGGTGCACGCATGCGTATAAGCCCAGACGCTACCGCTACAAACTAACGAGTGGCGAAAACGCTCAACATTTGTTAAATAATGGCGGCTAAACGAGTGCGAGGAAACATATGGCGTGACGTGTGCGCAGAAGCTAAGTTGTCTTGCAAGTGCTAATTTCGGTGTCTGCCAAAATGTGGGCAATAATTTGGTACTACGTTTACAAAATTTCATTTATTGTACTCACATATTGATAATTTGTCCTTATGTAAATATAACTTTACAAATAGTTTGTCAGTTTATATAAAAGTGTGAATTAAATGTTTTAACTTTATATAGTTAGAGCCCGGGCTTGTGCTTACTAAACACGTGAATCAAGATTTTAACCTAAAAACAGATTCTGATAGGCGAAACCTCATTAAAAACAACGCGTCACTATGGCAACAAACATTTAAACCTTAGGATAAAAGTTATTAGGTACTTAAACCTCCTGATAAAAATGTGATGGATTAATACATTTTATCTGGCTGATAAATGCTATCTTGCAGTCACAAGACGCACTTTTAACTTATCCACCAGATATAAATATTTCAGATCTCCATACGCACTGTTGTTTTGTTAAAGCCATCGAGTTGAGGTAAGAAGAGTTATATTGCTCATTGTAGTTGCACATTAGCTCATACGCTAGGTCATCATTGGAAACAACTGATTGGTGTTAAGAAGTTGTACGTCCATAATGGCGTAATGAAGAGGAGGGCCTTGCATGATTGAACGCTGGAGAGGCTTTGTATAATATTTTGAATCAGGGATTGGTTATATCTGTGGAACCAATCTAAAACAATATGCAATATTCTACATAAAAGCTGAATACATCATTCAAACAAATTATAACTAAATTAAAAATCACCGTATTCTTTGTCTCCAAACAATTGACGAAAAGCCGTCAATGTTAGCCTCATCACTCAAGCTTCACATTATTACTTTTTTACTTTATTATTTAATTGTACAGTATCGCTTTCTTCCATCTTGCCCAGAAGCCAAGAATGATCCCCTCCCTTCCCCTTTATCTATGGTTAAGATGTTGTGGAAGCTGACGCGATTAAAGACAAGTTTTTTGCAGTTTTTATTGCATAACATTTTTTATTCAAAGTAAATAAATATCTCTTCAGTAGAAACATAAGAGTTTAATTTCCTCTTCACTTGAAAAATTTGCCATTTAGTGCCATTATACCCATGGTAGGTATTCCATAACTGATGATATCACCATGGGAATTAAATTAAATTCTATATTTACATACAAGAGCAATATTTTATTTGTTTTGGCAAAAAATAATGTTTTAATGTAAAAAGTGCAGAACACTTACCTTTTCTCGCGTCCCCTTCTACCCGAGGTAAGAAGCCAGGACAAGAAATGCCGAATCGCAGCCAATATACAGTTCGCCGTGTTTGAAGAAGTGGACCATCCATGATGGTCACATTACAAGATTCACCGGTGTTTGGTAATGAGGAGTATTTCAGACACGTGTTGGTGTTGACCATCCAAGTGATGGTCACATATTTACAAGATTCACCGTGTTTGAAGAAGTGTTGACCATCCTAAGTGATGGTCACGTATTTACAAGATTCACCGTGTTTGAAGAAGTGTTGACCATCCAAGTGATGGTCACATATTTACAAGATTCACCGTGTTTGAAGAAGTGTTGACCATCCAAGTGATGGTCACGTATTTACAAGATTCCCGTGTTTGAAGAAGTGTTGACTAATTGGTCCATTACAAGTGATAGAGTTCGACATAGTGATGTACATTCAAGATTCACCGTGTTGAGAATGTTGCTAAGTAGACAGATTACAAGATTCGTGTTGAAGAAGTGTTGACCATCAAGTGATGGTCACGTATTTACAAGATTCACCGTGTTTGAAGAAGTGTTGACCATCCAAGTGATGGTCACATATTTACAAGATTCACCGTGTTTGAAGAAGTGTTGACCATCCAAGTGATGGTCACATATTTACAAGATTCGCCGTGTTTGAAGAAGTGTTGACCATCCAAGTGATGGTCACATATTTACAAGATTCACCGTGTTTGAAGAAGTGTTGACCATCAAGTGATGGTCACGTATTTACAAGATTCGCCGTGTTTGAAGAAGTGTTGACCATCCAAGTGATGGTCACATATTTACAAGATTCACCGTGTTTGAAGAAGTGTTGACCATCCAAGTGATGGTCACATATTTACAAGATTCACCGTGTTTGAAGAAGTGTTGACCATCCAAGTGATGGTCACATATTTACAAGATTCACCGTGTTTGAAGAAGTGTTGACCATCCAAGTGATGGTCACATATTTACAAGATTCACCGTGTTTGAAGAAGTGTTGACCATCTAAGTGATGGTCACGTATTTACAAGATTCACGTTTGAAGAGTTTGCCATCAGTGATGGTCATATTACAAGATTCACCGTGTTGAAGAAGTGTTGACCATCCAAGTGATGGTCACATATTTACAAGATTCACCGTGTTTGAAGAAGTGTTGACCATCCAAGTGATGGTCACATATTTACAAGATTCACCGTGTTTGAAGAAGTGTTGACCATCCAAGTGATGGTCACATATTTACAAGATTCGCCGTGTTTGAAGAAGTGTTGACCATCAAGTGATGGTCACAGTATTTACAAGATTCGCCGTGTTTGAAGAAGTGTTGACCGTCCAAGTGATGGTCACATATTTACAAGATTCACCGTGTTTGAAGAAGTGTTGACCATCCAAGTGATGGTCACATATTTACAAGATTCACCGTGTTTGAAGAAGTGTTGACCATCCAAGTGATGGTCACATATTTACAAGATTCGCCGTGTTTGAAGAAGTGTTGACCATCTAAGTGATGGTCACGTATTTACAAGATTCACCGTGTTTGAAGAAGTGTTGACCATCCAAGTGATGGTCACATATTTACAAGATTCACCGTGTTTGAAGAAGTGTTGACCATCCAAGTGATGGTCACATATTTACAAGATTCACCGTGTTTGAAGAAGTGTTGACCATCCAAGTGATGGTCACATATTTACAAGATTCACCGTGTTTGAAGAAGTGTTGACCATCTAAGTGATGGTCACGTATTTACAAGATTCGCCGTGTTTGAAGAAGTGTTGACCGTCCAAGTGATGGTCACATATTTACAAGATTCACCGTGTTTGAAGAAGTGTTGACCATCTAAGTGATGGTCACGTATTTACAAGATTCGCCGTGTTTGAAGAAGTGTTGACCATCCAAGTGATGGTCACATATTTACAAGATTCACCGTGTTTGAAGAAGTGTTGACCATCTAAGTGATGGTCACGTATTTACAAGATTCGCCGTGTTTGAAGAAGTGTTGACCATCTAAGTGATGGTCACTATATTTACAAGATTCGCCGTGCTTGTTAAGAAGTGTTGACCATCCAAGTGATGGTCACATATTTACAAGATTCGCCGTGTTTGAAGAAGTGTGACCATCAAGTGATAGTCGTATATTCTCTCGAAACTAAGACCTCAGTTTGTAATTGTATATAGAGTGAGTATCATCCTCTGTTTGAGCATTGAAAGTATGGTCATTGACTGACATTGATCTACAGTATGGTCATTGACTGACATTGATCTACAGTATGGTCATTAGACTGACATTGATCTACAGTATGGTCATTGATGACATTGATCTACAGTATGGATCAAATCCTCCAGGAGGTACAGATTGCATATCAAGACGTCAAAATGGGCCGTTATTTTGTAAAATGCTAGAAACACAATTCACTATTTTGAATTGCTACGTTCTAATATCAGTAGTTATCTATTGTTTACCTATGTAAATATTATATTTTCAATAAAATTATCCTTACATAGAGAAGTAAGGGCGCCACCTGCTTGAAGGAAAATATTCTTGCACTGGTGTATTTCTTTTGGTAACGGCAGTTCTGAATCTCCAAAATTCCCTAAAACTAATCCTCAATTTTCCCAACATATTCTAGACTGACTCATTTAAAAGTTTACTTTATTTGTTTGAGGAAGGTTATATCTATGTTTATAGCAGTTACTTTTATCTCAGAACGGAGCTGTTTCATGTTAAATATCATTGAAAATAAGTTATTTTCTCATTTTTGGATTTTTCAAGACTATAACAACACAATGTAAGGTTTTTATTCCTATATGGACATTTTGTATTGAGGCATATTTCAAAAACCCTGGCATTTCTATGCGCTTGGAAAGTGTATCAACACTCGGGTGACCGGCCCTTTTAAAGGTGATCCCCCATCCCCTTATATGAGCCGAAGGAGGAAGGTTTTTAGGAAGACGGTTCACCTTTATAAAAAAAATTGTTTGTATAAGAGGTACAGTATATATGAAGTGTTCATTACCTAATGTATAAGAGTAAGCTTTATTTTTCAAAATGTACCAGAGATAAACTCCCCAAACCCCAATTTGACATTCTCTATGAAATATTATAAATATTAAATATAGGCCTACATATGAGATTATGTTCAGTAAATACGCTGTACTCACAAAGGTACCCAGCGTAGCTCAATGGTTATAACATTGACGGGCTAGCTCCAAAGGTTCTAGGTTCGATTCCCTGTACAGGTGTCATTTTTCAATTTAAAGAATATTATTGTATTTTTGTTAAGGTTTTGTAACAATTATACACGTGAAAGTGGGTGGTTTTCCTTTTATATTTAATCCTACTTATCTATACTTTATTAGTGTATATAATATATATTATGTGGTTAACTATAACGGGTAGTAAGACGTGGTACACACACAAGAAAATAAGTGCTAACATTTTACAATTATTACCTAATTTATTTGAAATGTTATCGTCATTGGAGTAATGTTAGCTATTTTTAACTTGTTCAGTATAGTAATATTCGTAATTTACTATTAGTGATAATTTTGTGCATAATGTTTTTTAAAGTCTATGTCAATAATTAAAAACTAAATTTGTAGATCTAAATTGCGCCCACATTATCGTGGGGACGCGATGGGGAAACCACAGCTATGAAGCACCCGACTGAGACTCGAATCTTGACCCCCATCTGTCACCAGCAAATCGAGTCGTTCCCGTGATTGGTGTTTTAAACCGTGAGACCACCGGTCAGATCCAGAATGTTCTGGTCCCACACCGCGAGTTGTTTGAGTACAAGAAGAGGACTCGTCAATATTTAATGAGCGGTAATTATCTGCGGTCCATTGTCCACAACATCGAGTGGATGCTGGAGCTCCCCTCTCATTCGATAGGATTTGTCGGGAGGTGTGAAATGACGCAATCAGAGGGACTGAATGTTTGATGACGACGGTCACTTCAAAGTCCGGTCTTTCTGTCATGATAATACACTGCTCAGCTCCGTCAGAGAAGACCCGTTTCTATTCCCGCCTGGTCTGATCTCGCGGGCCGTATGGATTTCAAAATAAATTGGTAGGTCGAGTTGAAAAAAAAAGCAAAAAATTTCAATTTTATATTTATCAGTATAGTAATTAGTTATTAGTCCATTTTGATGAAGATAGTTTTTGTTTGCTAAATCTTTTATCAGGACAGATACAATCAGTTGTGGGCCGGATCTGTGGACCGCAGGTTGCCAACCACTGGTTTAAGGCGTCACTCTTGCTTTAGACTGTATTGGCAGTGACCATGGGAACAGGGTTCGAATTCGGTTGGGTGTATCAAAGGTGGTTTATCTCAAATGTTTTTCACTCTCTCTCCACAAAAATGTAGGTACTTTCACTTTAAATTCAACCTTCTCTATCTATTATTATTATTTAGTAGTAGTAGTAGTAGTAGCACCGCGTCTTACTACTCGTTCGGGTTGTACGCAGACCTTCTCTATCCCGGCTTCAATTGTGTAAATATGCGAATAGTCCAAACGGGTGCACAAAAATAAACTTGACGTATGAACTGGTGTTTTTTTTTTTGCTACCCGTTTAACTACCCTTTTTGGGTTTTCATATATCTACTAACAACTAAAATGTGCTAGGTATAGAAAGATGGAAATGAAAGAAGTGTGACTGGATTTCATGGAGGGAGAGTGGTAAATCACTTAGGAATATCGCCCTCAGTATAAGCAACCAGTCGTGTTAAACCAGACCATCGAGGACGGGGAGATCGAGGTTCGAATCTCGATCGGGTGAACTGGGGGTGTTTTCCTAAATGGTTTTCCACTCTCCCTCCACGCAAATGCGGGTTCGCGTCCTCTAAATTCAACCTTCCCAATTCCTAATCCATTAGTGTAATTAGTACTTAAGCGTATAACCCGAACGGGTAGTAAGACGCGGTGCTAAATAATAATAATAGTAATAATAATATAAGCAACCGGGATTTGAACCCTGATCTCCCGCTCCATAGACAGTTCAGTATATTGCAAGACCATTTGACCATCGAATATATTAAAATAGTCTTAGTAAATTTCGTAACAATTTTTATCAGAATCATACTACAATTATTGGAACCTAACTGTGTTGTCAGCTGGCCAGCAGCTACTGAGAGTTCCCAGTACATCGCCCTTGGCCAGCAGCTACTGGCAGTTCCCAGTACATCACCCTTGGCCAGCAGCTACTAGTAGTTCCCAGCACATCGCCCTTGGCCAGCAGCTACTGAGAGTCCCCAATACATCGCCCTTGGCCAGCAGTTACTGGCAGTTCCCAGTACATCGCCCTTGACCAGCAGCTACTGGCAGTTCCCAGTACATCGCCCTTGGCCAGCAGCTACTAGCAGTTCCCAGCACATCGCCCTTGGCCAGCAGCTACTGAGAGTCCCCAATACATCGCCCTTGGCCAGCAGTTACTGGCAGTTCCCAGTACATCGCCCTTGACCAGCAGCTACTGGCAGTCCCCAATACATCGCCCTTGGCCAGCAGCTACTGAGAGTTCCCAGTACATCGCCCTTGGCCAGCAGTTACTGGCAGTTCCCAGTACATCGCCCTTGACCAGCAGCTACTGGCAGTTCCCAGTACATCGCCCTTGGCCAGCAGCTACTAGTAGTTCCCAGCACATCGCCCTTGGCCAGCAGCTACTGAGAGTCCCCAATACATCGCCCTTGGCCAGCAGTTACTGGCAGTTCCCAGTACATCTGTGTGTCTTCAATTTAAATATAATGATAAAATAACTGTCTAAGTGACTTTTTTTTAGATTAGTATAATAGGAAGCATGTAAATGTGACAGCTCTATTTAGTTGGGTGATTGTTTACTCTGTGATTCAAATAAGACAGCACACCGTGAACCGTGTAGACAAAGAGTTGGGTAACAAATGAACGTAGCAGGAATGATAACACAAATACGAGTAGTTATCTCACTCATTTGCGTACAACCAAGTTTTGCTCTCATGAAATAGTAATTAACAACTAGCTTAACGCTGTCTCTCCGCGATTGTTTCCACATCCATCTAGTTTAGTGCGCTAAGCTGCTGTCGTTGAAGTCATCCACCACCCACCACCACCACCACCACCACCCACACCACCTTCTCTTTCTACACATCACGTTGCACAGATACAAGAGTCCACAAACTTGACTGCCATTTTTCTTGGTGTGACACTCGCCTTTTAAAGTGGAATGGAGGGGAACTTGAGTAAGGTCAATATTTATTGAGCTAACTATTATAACTGATCTCGTGGTGTAATGGTCAGGGCCCCTGGCTGCTGATCTAGAGGTCCTGAGTTCTATTCCCAGAGCTGGTAGGCTACAGTGGGATTTTTATCTAAAGAGGAATGAATAATTCTCATGGTCACCAGAGTTTGGTTTATTGAGCTTAAGTTAGGTTAAGATCTTCATTGGTTCCCTCCATCAGAGCCACTATCATCATCCCCTCATCTCATCGAGACATGAAACAAGCCTCCACGAAAAGTATGTATGATTAGTACATTCGGGCGTTCCTTGGACAACGGTGCATTAGTACTGGCTAATTTCTCCACAAACTAAACTACAGATTGCTGTAGCCAAGACATACCATTTTTATTATCATCTTTTCAGTTTGTATGGAAAAAAACTTTTTTTGCCAAAATAAATAAAATATTGTTTTCATATAAATATTTAGTTTCATTTTTACACATCATAATATCAATAGTCCTTGAATATTTGTCATGGGCATGATGGCATTTGAAATTTAGCTTTTTAAAAAGTCATATTATAATGCCCCTATGTCCTTTATTAACAATCAAGAAATATTGAGAAGACTATATGTAAATAATTACTAAACGTGACTAGTTAATATTTTTATTTGTGCCAAAAAGTTTTCTATAAAACTTTAAAAATACAAACTTTACCCTGAGTTTCCTTCCCGCCCGCTACTCTCTATTTTAAACTTATAGGTTTGCTGATTACGTCATTAATTTAATAATTGAGGAATGTGCAAAGCCCAATCATGCGGTTAGACACAATAGGTAAAAAAATTACCCAGAAAAACAAATGTTTCAAAATTAGGTTAAGTTGTATTTCACCATAAAATCTGAAGCATAATTTTACAGGTTAAGGAGATTGGGTTTTAAGTAGATTCGTTAGCATTCGTTTATAAAAAGATTGTAAATTTCAATTGGAATACAATCCAACATAGTGCTATCGAGGCATGAATCAATCATACGCCAAGCTAAAAAAAGGTTCACACCACAACTTTGCACACTATCATTTTTTATAGAGTTGACAGGGTTGGCCATTTAATTTTATGTTGAAGATAACTTAAGAGTTTTTAACATCATATTCAAAGAGCAGAAGAAATTGTTTGTATTAATATTTAAAAAGAAAACACAGCAAGAATTTATATTTTAACTGTTCTGCCTTGATTAATAAACACCCACATAAGTGATCACGACGTCATAGGAGTCAGTCCATCCTAATCTGATTTAATTGTGATGGGGAGGTTTGGGTTCAAATCCAGACCAGATGTACTAAAGTGAATATCCTGAATTTCTACCACCCAATCAACGAAAATGCGCTTGCATTTCCTCTAAACTATATGTTCCCTCCCCCCCTCACTTCATTAGTTAACATATTTTAAACCAATAAACATTTAGATATTAATCATATAAAATAATTAGAATACTTTAAAAATCCTACAATTATTTTAGCGTCTTACTACCCATTTGGTCGATACGCTTATTTACTAACTATGCGAATGGTTTGAGGGATTATGAAAGTCATATTAATAGGAAGAGTACCCGCATTTGTGTGGAGGGAGAATGTAAAATCCTTTTGTAAAAAAAACACCCTTAGTACACCCGACCGAGACACGAACCTCGATATCCCCGTGATTAGCAGTCTAGTCTACTGTGAGAGTAGCGCGTTAGACCACGTGGCCACCGAAGCGGGTAACAAATAATTGATTCGTTATTTATTAAATAGTTTTGAATTGCCAATATTTATTTTAATTTAATATTTTTGATGCCAACATTCCGTGTGAAGAAGGTATCAATATAAACAACCTCGTGGTCACGTGATACATCATCCTAGCTTTACAACCCTATCCAAACATTCAACCCTATCTATAATCCATCTTTTTTAAACTCACACACTCCCCTCTACCTCCTCGTCACAAGCATACGTCGAGCGGGGAATCAGGACAGGGCTTAACTTCAACGAATGGAAAATTGAGAGAGGACCGCGCTAGTCAGATTAATTACAGTTTAATACCCAGGGGTGGTATGCGACTGAAATAAAAAAAATATAGGGGTGGGGAGTTGTTTTAAAATTGAGATAAAATATGGCTATAGTAAGCTAAAAGGTCTTACATAAACTTAATTTCATAAAAGATAGTAATATTAATTTTGTTCAATTCTTTAAGTTTTTCTTGAAAATTATGTTTGTCACTGTACTCTGTGATAAAATACTTACCCTACGTTTATATTCCTTCCAAGCTCCTTGGGTATTAACAACTTTGCACTTACGTCCAAACACAGCCCATGTAATGTGGAGTTAAGGTTTTATTCCTAACAAGGCTCGCAGAGGATAAAACATTCAAGATGAAATCTGTACTCGCCGAGGGAAGGTGATTATAATTGCTAGTAACCTTGACGCTCTACACATCTTTTATCAGTGTCAAATGGGCCTGTGAAATTTTTATATGGTTTAATGAAGTTGATACTGAATAACCGAGGGGTGGGGGGAATTTTTTAAATACATGAGAAGCCAAAAAAAATCAATATTTAATTATTTTTCTTAGCATAGCGTCTTACTACCCGTTTGGGTTGAAGGCTCATGTACTCATTAAGCTAATGGGTTTAGGGATTAGGAGGGTTATATTTATGGTAAGTGTACCCTCATTCGCTTGGAGGGAAAGTGAAAAACCATTTTTTTAAACTCATTTCATCCAACCGAGATTCGAACTTCGATCTCTCCGTCATAGCAGTCTAGTCTAATGCGAGAGTAGCACGTTAGACCATGCGGCCACCGAAGTGGGTAATATTAAATTGTTATTTTACACATTGTAATGTTATTTAAAATACTCACCTTCTTTAATATAGTTTATTAAAAACCGATTAAATATCGTAGACGTTTGTCAAGAGTCTTTGGCAGATAGTTGTTGATAATTTTGGGGAAATGGGTTTTATTAGTGTCCCTGTTTATGTCAGTAGTCACTGACTGTTTTTATTGTTTTTTTATGAACGATTAAGTTTTCTGAAATACCTTTTAATCACTTACTTGTTTTGAAAGCAATAATCAGCCGCAAGATTTATTTGAAGGTTATGGACGCATTGATTATTTTTGAAGTGAATCGATTTTGGTTTCTCATACCATTTGGTGGCGCTTCTTATTTGAAAGTGCCAATTTTCGGAACTGTTTAATGGGTATAAATGTATTATTTTCCATGTTACTCTTGCAACGCTATCTAGTCCATGCAAGATTAACTAACTAGAGGTCTTGCGTGGCTTTTTTTGCATGGTACTTATTTAAATTTTAATCTAAATATAATATGTTACATGTATATATTGCTATATTTCTTGGAGAATATTTGATCTTCCATTGTTTCAATTCGTGGTTTGTCCATTGTTGATACTTTGATAATGGCATTTTTATGAATGTTTGTTTTTATGTCTATTCTTGAATAGAACACTATTGAATTGTTAATTTAGAATCTTCTTACATTAAATTTGAGGTCTTTGTTTTTTTCCTTGTAAAAATGGCTAGGAAGTGATTGTATGCAAAGTATTTTAAGCCCCTGAAATATAGGGTGATTTCTCCTTTAGAGAATATATGTTTTCAAAGGAAGGCCAAGTCCTCAAGTGACATTTTAATATACAATTTGTGGAAATCTCTACTATATGAAAGTCAGGATTTGTAAACATACCTGAACCTAATATTTTTACTTTGAGAGCTAACAGTTTCAACAATGATGAGACAAATAACATCTTATCATTCGCTAGTACATTGATTTTGGGCTAGAATATTTAAAAAAATATCCTAGGACATAATCAGAAGATATTTTATTACAATAAAATATATTAATTGTATTACTACTAAAGACATAAATCTACTCACAGTAACAATAGATTGTAGTGAATGCATCCTTACCATCCTTATGGCAACGATCTTTTCAGCTACATTCCTTTTATTACCTGGAGACTTTAGATTAAACTTTTTTTTAATGATTCAAACATTTTAATTTGTTGTATTAAATTTAAATTAGTAAACTTCTAATAATTCATTCTGTGTGGTTATTGTTTTTCTAAATACATATTTAGATTATATATTAGGAAGGCATGCCATAGGTAGGGTTGATGATTAATGTTTTATGATACTAGAATATAATAATAATAATAATAATAATAATATAATAATAATAATCCCTCTTAAAATTGAATTGTGCCATTATTATTTGAATGTTGTACCTTATTGTCCTGTGTGGTCTGTAATAGCTACTGGTGTATCAATGAATCAAGTACTGGCTGTCACTTCAAGAGAGAGCTGCGAGAGTACTTGGTATAGTGTTTGGTCTACGTATTCCTTAAGAACTGAAGGTGAAGGTCGGAGGTCCTGGGAAAGGGAGCTTATTGTCAGATCGCTGAGTGAATGGCGGATGAAAGTTATTTTGTCTGTCAATATTTTATGTGACAGTGAAGCTCAAAATATACTTATATATACATAAAATCAATTTAGTCTGTTCAACAACCAATCCAATCAACCTAAGTACACCGGTCCACGATAAAGAGTTGAGTTTAAAACAATTTTTACTAATTTAATTTAATTCATTTGATCAATAGCCTAAAATCTTTCTTGTAAAAATCTACATAATATAAAAAAACACTGTATCATAATCAGTGAAGCGGTTCCAGAGATTTTAGGTAGCACATACAGACCGACATTTTGTTTTATAGGTAGTAAAGATTGAGACCCTGGATATGTTAAATAATACATTTTATTGTAGTCAAAACATTAGCTATTTCTCAAAAATATAGATATATACTGTGAATATTTATTTTGTGATTATAAATTATAATAATTAAAATATACCTGGTTAAAATTATACTTCTGTTGAATTATTTTTTCTTCCCGGTTTGGTGTGAGTAGGGAATAGTCTGATTATATTATTATAGTATTATAGTCGTGGTAGTAGTAGCCTGCCTGACTGCCCAGTGACAACATAAACTAAGCCATGGACGGCGGTGCATCCCCGTGACGCAAATCTAGCGGCGGTGACAGTGGCGTTGGCGAGATAGCTGGGAGCGTCTGAACACCTCCATTAGTCTCTGTCATGGTACGCCACGCGGCATTGTTTCACGGGCTGCCTACCCGCCCAGCGCTGGATTAATCAAAGACCAGTGGCGTTAGAGCGACGTCTTATGCCCGCCATGGTAAAACGACCGTAACTCCCAAGTTTGGGGAGTGGAATCATATCCACTTGGAATTGTTAGAATTCCATATTTCTCAAACAAGCAAACCTAATGAGAAACTAGGATTATATCCACAAATGGCGGACCTTAAGTTTTAATTCTTATGCCAAAGGTGACAAGACATTTTGATCTTACTATTAGTCCATAAAGTTTACTAACAGAGGGCAGACAAATTGTGATTGAGTAATTGATTATTTATTTGGTATTGTTTTCAAACAGAGCACCGGTTTGGATCAAATAGTTGATAATTAACTATTAGTAAAGTAAAATCAGATACATAACTTATAAATTAATTATTCGTCATCATTTGGCTATATAATTTTAGAGGCTCATACTAATCATTTCAATTCCAATAAATCTATGAGTTTGGCTCTTCTTTTGTGGTAAAAGTCGAATTGACAAATCAAGAATTGACTCTATCGGTACAGCGGCCAATAGGGCTGACATAATTTAATAATTAAATAACATCAATGTTAGCTAACTAGACATGAAACATTTTATTTTCTTTATAAATCCAAAGCTTAATCAATATTTTTTTTACCAAAATATACAAATAATCGTCTTTTTTAAACTAAAAATATCTTTAATTTTGTTTTTTATTATTATAATCATTAAAAATATATATATTTAATATTTTATTAAGTGTTGACAATCTTGTTTTTAAAAAAATTAAATTAAATTTTAAGTTTTATGCTCTTAACCATTTAATTCATGAATTTAGTTAAATAAAAAAATTAAGTCCGAATGACCAAAATAATAGGCCTGATATAATTATATTTTATTTTTTAAATATGAACACAATATACTATGATAATTTAAGAAATATCTTTTCCTGTTGCACTCTATTAGACGTGGGGTTAGTTAAGAAGAGAGTACATGTTTTGAATGGGTTTTTTCTGTCCTCTGTTAGTAACATTATGGACTAATAATAAGATCAAAGTGCCTTGTCACCTTTAGCATGAAAATCAAAACCTAAGGTCCGCCATTTGTGGATATAATTCCACTTTTTCATTAGGTTTGCTTGTTTGAGAAATACTCGAATGGATGCCATTCCAAATAAATTCCATTTTAATTTCAATAGGTATAATTCCTGTGGGTACAATTCCGATTTTCCAATAAGGTCGCATGTTTGAGAAATGCTGTAATAGTAGCCATTCAAAATTGGTAAAATTCAATCGTCTCCTAAATAGACGATCAAGCCCCCGTAAAAATAAGAACAGTTCTTCGCAAATAGACGGGCCATTCCATGAACTAAACAGATCGTGCTGTCACTCAGCACATTAGGGAGAGTTTTTTTAAAATAAATGTACCCGCATTTTCTTTGATGAAGCCTGGATATAACACCTAACCGGAATTCAGACGAAGTCCACGCTGGCGACACCACATGTAAGGGAGTAACGACAGTCTCTGCTAACCGTAGGGGGGAGGAATGCTGCCTGTCTCCAGTAATGAAGCATGTGGGGGTACAAGCAATACGGAATACCTGACTGATTGCCGCGCACATGTGTGTGCGGTAATTGAAGATCAATTGGTGGCCAGTAATCGGATATGAGAGCGGTCTCGGGGATTATTAGTATGGGGTTCGCACCACGGTGAGGTTAGTTACGACCTTTGGTCGCCTTGGCTTCGCTTACAAAGGGCGAACATAGGATGCGTGTGTGCTACCTTAATTGGGAATGGGGTTGGCATGGAAATAGGAAATGGTTACTAAGATTCGTGCCTTGTTGTCAAAGGCCAAGAGTGACAGTTTAACATATTACATATGTCACAAATATTTATAATACATTGGGCTGTATAAATCTTAACCTTGAGTCAGTGAACATTTAGGGTACCCTAAATGTGTTTTTATAGTAATGTTTGTTTTTTCATCATCTCCAGGCAAATAATAATGCGGTTTCTTAAAATAAAACTGCCTTGCTGTACTATGCCAACATTCTTAATGGATACCTGTGCCGGTGGACAAGCAACAAAAGGTATCGGTCCTGTCTTGTCTGGTTTGCCGGTAACGGGGAGTTTGGGATCAGGACCACAGTCAGAGGTGTATGGTCCTTAGTGGTTTCCCACTCTCCTTCCACGCAAATGTAGGCACACTTAATCTTAATTCTACCTTCTTCAATCCTACCCTATGAGTTTAAAAATGAGGATAGCTCTGACGGGTATTAAGACATGGTACATGGGGGGGAGGGGTAATAGTTTGCGTAGCTTAATAGGCTCTTGGCAAGAGCTCGTATTTAAATCTTATAATAATATCTTAGATAACGTAACTTAACAAGAAAAATAGAATTTTAACTATCTAAATGTGTCAATTATTTTTAAAACTATATATATTCTTGAACCTTTTTATAAATTATATTTAACATTATTACCTATTTCCCCTCTAAAATAGCTGACATGTTTTGGTATAAGAGTTAATGTTTTTGAAGATGCTATGGAAGTAATCTTGAGTTAAATGTTGTATTTTGGTAGGTTTTAAAACAAAACAATTTTCTGCACAAATTAAACCAAATATGAACTATATATAAAGATGTATGAAGACTTATTCTAATTTTATATACATGGTATTCTAAACAGTTATGTAAAAGCTGTCGTGAGAATCACGAAGTTTGAAAAAAATCCTTTTTAAATGTAGATAAAAGGTTTTGTTCAAATTCCTCAACTCTCACGAAAGATATTCAAGAACCGTTGAAATTACTCCCTACATGTAGAAACTAAACCAAATATAAATACTGAAATATTATTTGTCAAATTCTTAGTGATATATATATATTACATATATATATTACATATATATAGATGTAATTTATATGTAGTTTCATTACGAATTATCTATATTATGATTTATTATTATATTTTATCATTTTTATGATAATATATAATTTATCATGATGTTTTATTTGTACATATAATGATATTATGTGATATATATACATATATTACAGTTTATATTATTTATAATGCATTACGTATAGTTACATTTATCATTTTGTGTATAAAGTAATCACTAATTTTATCAAATATCTCTTATGTAGCAATGTTTGGTTTAATTTTCCATTGATTAGTAGGCACGACATATATATATATATATATATATATAGTACTTACGAAGTATTTGATACTACATAGTATTTAATATAATATATCCATGACAAATTGTAAAAGTTAACCAAATATATACGTAAGTTATTTTGCACCTAAGAAATTTAGTCTATGGCAACTGAACAATACATTCTCAACCACTAAAGACATTTATCTTCTTTTTTTTTCAAATTGAGTCCTTTCAGGTTTTTTATCTATCTATTTATATGGGTGTGAAACCAGACCAAACACGCTACTACATATAAAAGATAAATCTTTAAAAAAAAATTAATAAGAAGTTAGTAGTAATATTTTTATAAGTCAAATCCACATTATCTTCAACAATTTTTTTTCTTAAATAAAACACCCCTCTCAGATGAATATCCCCTGGTTGAAAAAAAAAAACTTCCCCAAACCCGCCTTAGCACCAGTGAAGCAACAAAACCACCAGTGATTGATTAAGTGTTTAAACCTTCCTAGAATTGGATTCGCATATTTAATTTGTTCTCGGCGTGGTTTTAAAACACTCGTGACACTGGTAGAGACCTTCCCTCAACCCCCTCTGCATTGTTAAAGCCCCCTCTCCCCTGAAACCGGCTGATGTGCCGTCACCTCCCTTGCTCCGCGGTGATAAATCAAAAACACCCCTCCTTCTACCACCATCCCTTAACTCTCTCTCACCCTTAATCTATGTGTTCCCGGAATGGATTATGTATCCTTTTATATTGAGTGGCATTTGATAAGTGACAGTTAAATATTTAGTAAAATTGTTCTCAAATTTGTGTTTTCGATTAATAATCAATTGAAACTAGTTAATTCAATATTGAAAGAATTTTATTTAAATGTATATAAGTATAAATAAATTCAAACAATACGTAATACAAGTAATTATTTATATTTTATATTTCATGTGCTGAATTAGCAATGAGTTCATAAATTGTAAATTTACCTTTAGTAAATAAAATATATTATTTTTGATTATTTATTTTTGTGCTCCACGTCTTACTACTCGTCTGGTAAATCCTCATATCTACACTAATGGAGTAAGGGGAGGAAGGCATAATGTAGAGTAAGTATCCTCTTTGTGTGGAGAAAGAGCGGAAAACAATTTAGGGAGGAAAACTCAATACACCAGACTCAAACTCTGAGTTTCGCATCAGGTTTATACTAGCTTAAAGTTGTTAAAACATGGTTGTGATACACCATTTCATCGATCACTGAGAGTCTTTTTTGGTCAGGATTTGATTGCATATTAATTGTTTCTGGAAGTGAGTTTTAAAAACTCCGTGACAATGTTAAACATTTCTCAATTATTGTGTTAGAGATGTCTGAAAACGGCTATGTGCTTTTCAGATCCTTGGCTCGACGTGATAAATCAAGAACCTTCTTTAAACCTCCTTACTCTCTTTCAATTAATTTTGTTCCTGGAATTTGGATTATTATTTTTATCATGAGTAGATTTGATAAGTCGACAGTTAAGTATTTTAGTAAAATTGTTACGAAATTGTGATTTTCGATACATATCATTTGAAACTATAGAGTAATTCATACTTGATAGAAATTTATTTTAAAATGTCTACTAAATAAATAAACAAACAATAAAAAAGATAAACTTTATATTCAAAAGATGATTATAAATATTTATTATGTAATTACAAGCTAAGGTTATTAATTTTGTGATCAACTTTGAATTGCAGAGTTAAACCTAACTACACTAACCTAACAGAAAACATAAGTAAACAATAAGAGCTGGGAATTTCAAAAACAAAGATAATGGTTCGCTCGAATCGCAATGATGGTAGATAGCAACATCATCGCGAGAAATCTAACTTTTACTAAACCACAGAGGCAATAGTTAAATTCTCCTGGAAAATAATTTGATTTATGTTATTTTCTAATAACTTTATGAACTTTTAGTAAGATCGACTTTAACTAGGCTGATTAATCTTCCTAACAATTATTTTCCTTGACATGATACATGCTTTAACTTCAAATTCACTAATATAAGATACGACTAATTTCATGACCATAACCTTTGGGTTACCGGTTGATGAACCTTGACCTAATTCTGGGCCAACATTAGTAAATAAGTACAAGCAGTTTACCTGCCCATTTGATTTCGCGCAACTATCTTGTGCCAGTGGTCTTTAAGCTTAATAAATTAATAAATCCTGGTAATATGGTATTATAAAGGAGCCAATAATCTTTTGGATTTCTGTATAGTTGAATTGTTGGGTAGGAATCGCCATTACCTGCATACATTGCAGGATTAATACACTACACATAACAAAATAAGTTTATATACACGTAAAATAAATACAGAACTTCTATAATATATAAGGATCAAATAACAAACTTATCATATTTGATAGTTACGGATTTAACCTCATCCAAATTCATTATTGTTTTAAATTGAAAAATGAAAATGTCTTAGATTCGGCTATAAATAAATAATATAATAAGTTAATAACTTAGCTATTTAATCCATCATATACCGCTATATTAGAATTCTATATTTGTTTAAAATAAATGTTTATCATTTTTTCAAATTATGTTTAGCAAAGTTTGAATTCTATTTTTTTGTGTAAAATATAGTTTATTGTTTATTTCACAACTGACGCAATTCCACCCATTTTAATTTATCGTTTGCAATATTTAATGGAAGTAGACACACTGACCATTTCTCTGGCTCCTCCGCTACCCCTTCTAAAGGTCACACTCGATCCCCAACATTACATTGTTGTCGTCCCTGGAGAATGCACTGATTGAATTGAAAATAGCTCACGGATTTCAGCACTCGACGAAAAGGGAAGAGGTCATTTCACGTTACCTTTCAGTTCAACAAGCCGCTATCTCCATGCCGGCCAATCATTCGTCGACTGATATTTTATACTACCTAATATTTTGTTTCTTAAACTTGGATTGATATTGATACAATACTTTATTCTGATATATACAGAAATCAGAAGGAAAAAAGAATCAATTTCTAAACCATGATTAAAACTGATTCTTTTTTCCTTTTGAGGGGGGAGAGGAAGGGGGGTGAATGTTGTAAATATTGTAACTAACTCCACTGTGTGAGTTCGCAATCGAGCTGTACGACCTAGTGGCTGCCGCCATTTGAGATGATAGTGTCAACATTTGCTGCTAGAGGGTGTCATTTGGTCGACACAGCGAGCACTCTGGCCGTCTATCTCAGTTTTCTAAACCGAAGCTTCTACGTGTTTATTCAAGTAGCTCCTCATTTGTCCTCACGAGGCTGAGTTTAACCTCGCTCCAGACACTTCTTGAATCTGGGACAACATCCATTGATAATTTCATCTTATTCTGTAAGCTTTAATTTACTAACAAGTTTCTTCCTTTCCCCCTGGGCTCTCCATAACTTTCACTGTTAAGTTAAACAACAAAGAATAAGAAGGTAAAATGTTAAAGATCTGCACCAACATTTTCCTGAAAAAAATGAACTGAAAATAAACAACATTGAATACCCTAGCCAAAATTGAACTCAAGCCTCTTTAATAAGAGTCAAAAGTGTTCACTTTAAAATAACTATGACGATTTAATTCGATTCTTTGTCCAAAATAATACAAACTACTAATCCATTTTTAGACGCATTGTTTCATATCTTTCATCTAGTAAAGTTTGATAGTGATCGATACTTTACTAATATCGATATTTTTCTGTCGACACTCACATTTTTCTGCTCAATAGCTGCTTTAACTGATATTATTACTTACCCCTTAGTGTTGGATCAATTTCGAGAGAAACAATCATTTATGTATTACTAGCAGAGGTAGCCTACCAAACGTTGCCCGGGTAGCCCTGCAATACATTGCTTGGCTACGCCGAGTAACGTTTTATTTGCTTCAAACAGAGAGAAAAAAATCTATATTTTATTTCTTCTGACCCACGTTTTAATAAATTTAAAAAATCTAATAATACATTTACAAATCCAGCCTTGAGGTGTAAATGTTTATGCACAGGAGCTACTAATATTTATTTAAATGTCGGTCATCTATGTGAAGCAGACATCACGCAACGCTCGTTACAAAACTCTTAATTTTTAATAATAAGTTAGATAGAAGAAGATAAATTATGTATCCACACTCTGAAAGCCCTACTGATAAAATGTGTGTTTTACTTCAATAATTATTAGTTAAACACATTATTAAGCCAATGTCATTATCATTATTATATTTTATTATTATTATTATTACTATTATTATTAATGATTTAACATACGGTATTTAGGAATAATTCTATTGTAATGCAAAAGTTATATTTAGTGCTACTAAACAGGCACAAATACTTGAAGGTTACGGAGAACAAACATTGACATTTTAATACAAGAATTTTTTTTTTTTTTTGATCCATGATATGCACTTAAAATCTCGTCACTCCTCTTTCTGTGCTTTTACCTACTGTTATCGAGTTTTATTTCGATACAGGCACGGTATCGATACCTCTTCCTAAACTAGCAATGAGAAGTATCGACAGTTTTATTTCGATACATCACTACTTGCACCCCTTTCGCCCCAAGCCTAAGCTTGTATTTTGAAATCTTGGTCATTCTACAAAATAATAGACGAAAAGATGGAGGGAGTTTCAAGCCTAGAGCTGCCTTTAATAACGTTGACAAAGAGCGTTTCTCATTTTGACAAAAGGTCGCAAATGCACGAATGGAAACGGTCATTTCCTCTTTTAGGATGAGCTCTCTACACTTCACACACGTTATTAAAAAAACAACAACTTCAATTGTCGTCATTCCTGTAGTGAGATTGATTGTCCGCGACTTCCCAAGAGATGTCGCCAGTGTTTTGTTTCTCCGTACCGGAACAGGGAGGGATAAGGGAGGAGAATGGAACAAACCCTTTCATCGCTGTTTCGAGTGTCCCTTCTCCCCCTGTTCTGTTGCGGTCGCATGCAAAGCAGGACTCGCGCGCCCGGATTACCATCACTACCTTCACTATCAGCTCCGTCAGCAGCGCTGATAACAAATGACGGTCGTTCTCTGAACCACGAGGGACTATGTACTCGGTGATTTGTCCTGATCTTCAGTCTGTACACGTCGTCTAGACAAATGTGGTTGGGCGTTAACTCGCTCCGTATTAATGACGAGAATATTACAAGTTCCCTGCATTAATTAAGTTGCCCCATCGCCGTAGTCGAGGTCAGCTCCCGGATTAGTGGTCACGGGTTTGGTCCCATTATACGATCAAATGAACTCGGTAGTTGTGGATGGGTCCTTTGCCCATTCCAATATACCTATACCATGCTGGTAGAACCTGATTTTATTTAGGAATAAGAAGGGGCAAACGGGCAAAAAAACTTAAGACACGTTTGGAGAGTGAATTAAATAGTTATTTTTAATTTGTAAGCTCCTAAAGGGTTTTATATTGGGATGCTCCAAGGAGGTATTTGGAATGGTCTTACCCCTCTTCCCCACCCCGAATTGATTTATTATTATTAATTGGGAATAATTGTACGTCCCACAATTTGGGAACCGCTGCTGTAGACTTTTTAATAAGCCTTCACTATCTTGGGCTTATTGCAATAAGCCTGGAATCAACTAGACAGGTTAACCTTATAATTCGAAAACTATTGGTTTTATAAAAATATATTTCAAATAATGATTTTTATATTTAATATGCCTTCATTTTTGAAATTATAAGTTATTTTGTATCTCAAAGAGGTGAGGAGATACGATAAAAATTGGAAGTTTCCTTAAGTGTAAATTACCCTCAAAGCTATTTTCACGAGGATATGAGAACTTCCATTTTGTTTTAATGTTAAACAATACATATATACGAATTTTAATCGAATCGAGTATGATATAATTTATGTTTTTTATCTTTCCACCCTTAAGTAAAAAGTACTACCATTAATTTTAGGGTTGTATAGATTATTAAAAAAAACTCTGAGAAACCTTATGAAAACCCCATATCCCAAGTTTTAGCCCTATCGGTAAAATAGTTTCGTCTCTAGTCAGAGCTATAGACTGACATTTTTATTTAAAAAACACTTTTTTGTATTTAGGGGATTTTTACCTCAACATCCATCAAAAACTCGAGTTTGATTTTTTTTTTAAATCACTATTTTTTTTTCAACCAGAGAGGTGTGAGACGGTAAAAAGTAACATAAATTAACTAGTTGGTCGTTGCAGATGGCTGTAGACTCTTGCACTAAAATGTATTTTAAACTCACTCACTTTTCAGTTAAAAGTTTAATCGTCAAAAGCTATCAACTTTTCTTAGATATTTAGTTTTCGGTGTGTAATTTGAATCAAAACGTATATTTTCCCCCTTCACACCCCGATGGGACTTTAAAATGACCCTTCTTACAGATCTCTATCTATTCATTGCACAAACCACTCAAGTAACGATTGAGCTGATATTATTTTTAAACAAAGACAAATATTTTATTTACCAATATACAGCTATACACAAATCATGATTTCCATGGTGATGTAAACAAAATCTGTTCTGTCATTTCCTGATAATCTCTATTACTGGAAACTGATTTATCAAATTATATATAAGATATATGATAGAGAGAGTGATAATATGTGATAGTAAAAATGAGAGTGTGTTTGAATTTGTGATTGTGTGGGTGAGTGTGAAAATAAGAAAGTGAGTGTGAGCTGTGAGAAAGTGAGCGTAAGAAACTGAAAGTGAGCAATTGAGAGAGATCGAATGAGTGTGAGCGAGTGAAAGTGAGAGTAGTATATGTGTTAGAGATAGAAATACTGGGAGAAGAGGGAAAGAGTGTTTGTGTGTGGGAGAGAGAGAGAGAGTGTGTGTGTAAGGAGAGAGTGTGTGTGCGCTAGAGAGAGAGTGTGTGTAAGGAGAAAGAAAGAGTGTGTGTACGGAGAAAGAGTGTTTGTGCGCGAGAGAGTGTGTGTAAGGAAAGAGAAAGGATGTGTGTGTAAGGAGAGAGAAAGGGTGAGAGTAAGTAGAGAGAGTGTGTGTATGCGAAAGAGAGAGAGAAAGAAAGAGTGTAAAATTTTGGGAGATATATTGTGTTAAGGAGAGAGGAAATGTGGGGGCATGTGAGAGAGAGTTTGAGAGATAAAGTTAAAATGGAGAGATTAGTTCAGAGAGAGAAAATTAGATTGTGAGAGAGTTAGAGCTAGAGTTAAAGAGAGAGATTGAGTGTTTGAGAGAAAGAGTTAGAAAGATAAATTGAGAGAGCAAGTTTGAGAGAAATAAAGTTTGAAAGAGAGAGAGAGTTTGAGATTGAGAGAGTGAGATTAAGATTGAGATGGAGACAGTTTGAGAGGGTGAGATTGATATAGAGAGAGATTTTTAGTCAGAGATTTTGAGAGAGAGATATTTTTTAATAGATGGAGTTTGAAATAGAGGGAGTTTGAAAGAGAGAGAGAGAGAGAAAACGCGCGTTTGAGAGAGAGAGTGTTTGTGAGAAAGAGCGTTTAAGAGATAGAACGTTCGAAAGAAAGAACGTTTGAGAGATAGAGAGCATTTGAGAAAGAGAAAGCGCTGGATAAAAAGAGAGATCTGTTGAGAGAGAGTTTAATAAAGATAATGTGAGAGAAATTGTGTGATAGAGCGTGTATGTGAGTATAGAGAATGTGTGAGAGAGATGGATAAAGTGTGAGAGAGAGAGATTGAGAACAGATTATATTAAAGAGAGTGTTTTATAGAGTGTGTGTGCGCGTGTGTGTGTATGTATGAGTGAGTGAGTGAGTGAGTGAGTGTGTGAGTATGTGAGTGAGTGTGTGTGAGTGAGTGTGTGAGTGAGTGTGTGTGTGGGTGTGTGAGAGAGCGTGAGTCTGATAGAGAGAGAGACTGTGAAAATATAGATGTGATACTCAAACATCTGAAATACAATTCCCTCAAAATTAATTATTAGCATGAAAACATAACTGAACTTACTATATTTGTAATAATGTGAAAAGATGTATGGAGTACACAAAACATTACTAGTTTTAAATATACCCTCAAAATTAAGCGGTAAAATGAAAACATAGCTTAACTTATGTATTTGTATTGTGTTACTATTTGCTAAAATGAACATTAAAACCCATTATTTGAATAAAATGAACATCAAAACCTATTATTTGAAAAAAAAATTAACACCAAACTCATACTTAGATAGTTAAAATGGATTTTTTTAAAACATTATTCAAGGTCATCTTATCGTTTTTGAGCCTATAATACATATCAAAACATATTTTAAAATAATGTTATCGTGCGCGAAACAAAATTTAGACAACATTTTCACAAACTTAATAACTTAACTTTTTAATTTTAGAATTATACTAAAAATTATTGATTTAAATTACAATTAACAATAACATTCCAATAAAGAATAAATGTTTCCTCAGTTTAGGCATCTCAATTTAGATGTGTTATAAGCACCTCAGGTTGTATCAGTTTTCACGAGATTCAGATTCAATACTAATGTGAATGAAGAACCATTATAAAGTTAAAAGAAGTCGGCATTAATTGATCTACTCCCCCCATTTATTAAACACGTTTAAATATACCAAATAATTAATTGAATATTGCATCTATTTGGCAATTTTTTACGCAATTAATTGAAGGTTAATTGAAATAATATTTATTTTAATTAATAAACCTCATCAAGTACTTCTAACATTCCAAATATGAAATCTTTGCATAATTTGGTTTTTCTAAAAATGGTTGCATTAGATGCCAAAATTTTAAACTTTGAATAAACACTGTGTTTAAAATAGACATTTCATTTATATTTAATACACCGATCCAAGTTTGGTTTAAGAAGACCTATTAATATGTATATGTATATAATTATTATATTATTAATTTTGGGCCATACACCCTTAAGCATTTCATTTGTGATCCCATTTACGCCCACAGCTTTGCCATTCTTCAACACTTTAATAGCTTTTAACACCTCATCCTCGTTCATTCTTCTACTCGTCATAAAATTTTCCCTATTTTCTGCTACTTTCTCTAGGTTTACCCATTCACTTGCTCAAAATACTCTCTCCATTGTTTTCTTATACTGCTTTTATCCCAGATCTTCTATGTGTTCATTCTGAATGCACCAGGTATTTTCTTGCATTTCTTGTTTCGTTGTCTTTACCCACTTCCAGAACAGCTTCTTATTTCCTTCAAAATCGTTCTGCATTCTTTCCCGTTCTTTTAATCTCATTTTATATTTATTCTCCTTTACTACTTTCTTTGCCTACATATTTTTCTCTTATTATTAACAAATCATTATTTGGTTATGGTTGTTTTCTTATGTAACTATTCCATCATAGTGTTATTATGTATTTTTCGGTGCTTGCCTGTTATGGGTCTCATTATGGGTCATGTGTTGGGTCAGAACTTTATTAATATAAATTTAAACAGCAATTAAAAAATTAGAAAGGGCTCAAAAATTATTTATTTTAGCACCATATTTTGTCAATCAAGAAAGTAAAAAGTTTTAAAAATGTAAGGCTTGCTTTAACACCCTTAGTATGAACAAAAGTTGACCATAACTGCAAAATATAACTAAATATTTGAGTAATGTTTAATAATATGTGACTTACAGCGTTGCTACACTACAATTGTTGATTCCAGTTCTACCGCCACCTGAACTTGTATTGCTAGTCACTACACCATTCATCTCTTCTAAAGAAAACACCCGATTGTTTTCTTGTTTTTCTGCCATTGCCAATAGAAACCGTTCCTTACCAGTCTTTTTTTTACCCTCCCAGAACGTCTTTGAGTAAAAAGAGATATAGAGAGACTCTTCCGGAAGTAGATGGACCGGAAGTATTGAAGCGCTGAGTCAGCGTGCGAGCCATCGCTGGTCCCCGGTCTCCTGATGGATCACCCGGGTCAGCGCTGCGGGTTTGAATGCCTGATGACCGTATTGGCCTGCTAGATGAATCACGTCAACTGGTTACACTTGGGCTATAGTGTCAACACGGCTTGATGGATGGGTGGCCATCAGATTGTCGTCAGGCGTCCGACCATCCTCCTTCTGTCTCCTCGACATTAGCTATGGCACATGCATCTTCTGTTTACTGAGGGAAGTGAAGAGCATAGTTTCTTAGTGAATCAAGGCAAAATATATATCTGATTGTTGTTATGGGATATAATTTTTAATATGGAGATTTACACTATACATATATATTATGTATATATTATTGTATATTGTATATATATTATAAGAAAATGATAGGAAGGATATAGTTATAAAAGCTCTTAAAACTATTCTCATATGTTCATACGTCAAGTCATGTTATATGCAGCTGTCACTTTTAATCTTAATTTGGAATCAATATTATTTTCTAATGATACGTGCACCCTTATTAGACTTAAATGCCTTTGGTCTATTTTCTTCATATTTAAAAGTTTGGTTTTGTGTCCAAGAAGAAAAGTTACTCTATAAATATAAACTAACTAGTTAATTGTTGAAGATTTGGCTGCAAATTATCGCGCTAAAAAATTGATTAGAATCTTTTTACTGGGCACATTTTGTCCTCCATGTTATTCCTTACGCTGGTCTCTAGTGAGGGTAGTGTTATAAGGGGGTGGAGGAGAATGGAAGATGACGTCACCAAATATGGCTTGGGTCCAATTCCAGGCATAGATAGGTGTGGACATGACGTCACTTTTTATAATAGGGCAAACTTAGAGATGATTTTTAAATGATTGAATGCGAGTTAAAGGAGCACTTTTATTTTACCCCGATCACTGAGATTTAGATCTGTAAAATAAGCCATTTCCCACCATCCTATGACCAAATCTCACAATTTCATAATTTTCCATTGACTATCAAAATATGTATGGAACTATATTTAAATAAACACACCGAATAAGAACACATTATCTAGAGTAATGAAATTCAAATTTAATTTTTTTTGTAACCATTTAATAAATTTGGGTATCTAAATAATACTTAATATCTTTAGAGCCCCCCTTTAAGACCCCATAACCACCCTCTAAGTAACACATCATTGGGGATGTTTTGTTTTACGGGAACTATTGCACAGTAAATCATAAACTGTTCAACTGCTTATGTAAAGTTAAAATCTAGGTTTTCTAAATTCGTGTTGGATCTAACATAAATATTTGTTCATTTACGAGACACAGTACAATATGTTTCCTTATCATAGAATGAAGATTACATTAATCTAACATTCTAGTCATGGTTTGTAACTTACAGTCTGTGCAGTTTTAAAAGACAATGTTTTTTTATATAAGTTTGGGTAGCATTGTATAAAATATTGGAGCTATAAGCAAAGGTTACGGGGTTCTGATCCATGGCAAGTGTATATTTTCAAATATATCATTAGTAATCATGTGACTGGATTATTTAAATGATACTCTTAGTAAAAGGGCTATTAACGGCTTAATTTAAAAGAGAGAGATAATTAGGGTTGCTTTAAGGAAATGCGTGGAGAGAGGATGTGAAATACACGGTAATAAATAGACCTAAATGGAAAACCAACCTTAGTACACCCGGGTAGAATTTAAACTCGGATTTGCTCGTTGGCAAACCGTCCAAACTATTAAACTATTGAACTATTACAGGGATCGGCAACTAGTCGATCGTGATCTACTGGTCGATTTAGCGGCAATTTTCAGTGGATCACGTGAGAAAACTACACCGTCATTAAAAGCTGATCGTTGAGTGTTCTAAGCTCGTAAACCTATCAAGTACTAAATAACCTTGATCGCTCATATTCGAATAAACTATGTATGTTTGCGGGAACGTTGACCGAGCCCCAAAAAGGTTGCCGACCCTTGACCTAGTGCAATGCGACTCTACGCCTTAGACCACTCGACCATTGGTGCGGGGCAATAGTTTTAGTTGAGCTTAGGACGTAGTCATTGAAATAATTAATTATCCCTGGTTTCATGTTCGAATTCAGGCTCAATACAGGGCCTTAAAAGACACGACTGACTGACCAGGAAAACCGTTGCTACATCTCACCGAGAATGTTTCTATAAGAATGTAGTTTTATATTCATTTTCTTGGGAAATACTTGTGTAAATATTTAGAAATTCACTCATATTTTTCCCTAACCCTTCTTACTACCCATTCAGGTTATTTGAACTTAACTACTCAAATGGTGTGCAAATGAGGAGTGTATACCTTAAATAAGTACATCGGCGTTTGTGTGGCGAAGGAAATGCACCAGAATTTTTGTGGAGGAAGAGATGGAAACTATTTGAGAAATACCACCCTCAGTATTCCCTGCCGGAATTCAAACCCCGACCTTATTGTCGTCAATAAACTAAACTAGACGATTCTTAAAATTGAAAAATGACACCTGGACACGGGAATCGAACCCGGGACCTTTGGCTTAGTACGCGAATGCTCTACCCACTGAGCTATCCAGGATTCGTCCCGTGCCCAGGATCATTCTTCACTCATAGTTTAAGGCATCTAGATGGTGTAATTCCCACTAATAGCATAAATAATAGCTTTGACTATTTAATTCTTAATATGCAATCCCGTACAATTATAATAATTGTACAAATGGCTGCAATAAGCCAACTGCCGAGTCGAAGATGGCTGCGTTATCTGATAGCTCGTGATATTAATATAATCACATACTTGTAGCCGACGATTTCCGCACGTCCATCATAGACTCTGCCTTAAAATATGAGTGAAGAATGACCCTGGGCACGGGACAAATCCTGGATAGCTGAGTGGTTAGAGCATTGGCGTACTAATCCAAAGGTCCCGGCTTCGATTCCCGTGTCCAGGTGTCATTTTTCAATTTTCAGAATATGATACCTAGATGGAGTAATTCCCACTAATAGCATAAATAATAGCTTTGACTATTTAATTCTAAACTAGATGACTTTGATCTTTATTCCCGGTAAAAATTCACTCTATTCTTCCTGTTTCCTTAGATAACTATGTGCACGTAGATGGAACTCATTACAGTAGGAACTGTATTGTTCAGTTTCGTGGCTTGGAGCCAAAATATTAATGTGACATTATGTAGGTTTTGATTTTTGGCTGTGTGTTTGCTCTTCCCTTTGATCTGTTTTCTTCCATTTTGTCCGCCCACCGGGCCTCTTTTTCTTTTTAACTCCCGTATTTGTTCAGAAAAAGAGGGGAAATAAAGATCTTGACAGGAGCCAATAACAATCTTTCATGTAGGACAAACATTGCTCCAAGGATTCTTAAAGGACTATTTGATTTGTTGTCATCAGATAATTTTGAAAAATAAAGAGCAACAAGGACTACAGAACATACAGTGATAAATTCAAACTAATAGAAAGATACACAGCACCTGTAATTTACAAATTCGTGGTAATTATAGAGTTTCAAAGAGATGCAGAATTTTGAAGAAAATCTACGGCATAAAAATATTTTATATTTTTTTGTGAATAAACGTCTGACACCCAAACCCAGTCGGTAGTGTGACGGTCTACTGAACTAAGGGTTCCGATTTCGGTTCCTGGCATAGCCCAAAATGTATAATGGGTGAAATTGTAGTTTCCCCTTTCACAGTGATGAATTGACATACGGGGGCACTTGGTGTCGTGTCTGTTATAGACTTAATCACTGCACGTTAAATACCTCAAGTAAAATTTTAAAAACATAGATTTATAAAATTAGAAATAATAATTCAATTTAGTGTTAAAGACAGAGATTGGTTGGTTACATTGTACCAGGTTAGCAAAACTGTTGATGAAAGCCCTGATAAATCCTTCCCTCTTAGCTTATGTCGTAAAAACACAAGCACGTATAAATAAGTACAAAGTGACATCTTTAATTTATGATAATACATTTTGAGAATATTTTAAAATAATAAGCTATGAAGAAACAAAGAGTAGGACATTGAAACATAAAGTAACACCTTTATGTTGGTTCTTGAATGAATCCAATGGATCGCAGCCTCCACAGAACACTACAGTATATATTGCTTGCGGCCTCAACCTAACACTACAGTATATATTACGAGTCCTACCCGAGAGAAAAATCGCCTAAGTCAACTTTCTTGCTTGTCCAAGACACAGGGTTTGTTGTACATCCACCCAAGTAGTAAATCCATTTTTTTGTACACATCTACAGCACAAGAAACTTTTTTATGATATCGGGAATCTTATCTTAATAACGGCAATACATTAACCAACTAACATAAATTATATATTGATTTAATATTCGCTATTGGAAATATTTAAGATTTACTATGATAATCCTTGAAATAAATTCTTTTATTTTAAAATAAATTATAGCACTCGATAAATTTATGTCAAAATAAATTGTCGCTTTCTGAAATTGCGGCTTCCTCTTTAAATAATTTGAAATTTTTTGGCACATCATTGGTGCTTTAAAATCTATTATTATAATCAGTTGGGTAAAAATACTTTGGGAATCATTGTTGGTTGAATGCTTCACGTAATTACATATACAGGGTGTTTCTAAACTCTCTGCCCAAACTTAAACCACATCATCTGTGGGTAGAAAGAATCAAAAAACCTAGTTAAAAAGTTCGGAAAAGTCATTTTATATTTCTAAATGTAAGATAATGATAGACGCAACAACGTCTAGAGCAGTGGTTCTCAAACTGGGGTACGTGTACCCCCAGGGGTACGTGGGCACCTTTCATGGGGTACACGAGCAGCTCTCAAGGTAAAATTGACAAAACGACAAGAGACTTAGGGAAAAACCTAATTTTTGGAAATTACCGTTATCTGGTTATTTTCACCCCACTTTTTCCCCTATTTTCTCTCAGCTGAAAACCGATTTCGAGAATTTTCAACCCTCTACTTGATACCTTCTAAATTAGCAGTTGTTATCTTGCTTAATTTTTTGATTACCTAATTTGAGCATTTTTCATGAAGTCACTACTTGGTGACATACTCTTTCTCTCTCGACGATTACCATTGAGGAGCCTGAAAACCAATCCCCCCCTCCCCATCTGACAACAACCCCTGGATTCGCGTTTGGTATATACACATACGACACCTTTCTGTTTCTTTTAAGTGTCTTTATTAGCAATTGGTTTTGCATCACTTGGCAACTACACGTGTAGAAAATAAAGTTGCAAGAGTTTAAGTAGTTTTTTATTTTTCCTTTTTTTCTCTCAGAAACGGAAGGGCATAAAGTATATTTTTTCTAACCTTTTCTCGTATCGGTCAAGATGGATAAGGGGATAATTAAGTCAACCCGACCATTTAAAAGGGGAAGGAAGACTCGAATTGGAAAGCGAGGTTATCTCTGGTGAAGATGATGGTTGTAAAGATATTGTTGAGCCAACGGAAGCTGGATCTTCTTTGCTTAGGCCTAATCATCAGAAGAAATCTTAGCGTAAGCTAAGAAAGTATGATCCTGAATACTTGTCTTTAGGATTTTCTTATGCAGGAAGTGAGTCAGATCCTATATCTCTATGTGTTATTTGTAATGAGACCCTTTCCAACAATTCAATGAAGTCATATTTATTAAAAGAGACATTTTAATACGAAATATGAGAAACTGAGAAGTAAGCCACTTGACATTTTTAAGCGTAATGAAGCTGAGATGAAATTGGTTGACAAAAATTTGGTATCTCTCATCTCTGAATAGAAGGCCTTGAAGCGTTATTCAAAATCAGTTTAATAATAAGGAAGGGCTGGAAACCCCACACTGATGGCTAGTCATATTTACTGCCTGCTGCCAAATACATGGTGTCCAGTGTTATTGATTAAAAACAAGCAAACATGCTGGATGTTATCCCTTTGTCTAATGATACTGTGTCTCCAGAATCTCAAGTATGGCTAATAAGTTGTAGAAACAACTCATCAATAAACTGGAGTCACAGAACTTTCTGTACATGTACGAGATTACAATGCACAATATGGCACAGTTACAAGCATTACCCCTCGGGCGTAGTTGCTAAGCGCTAGTGTTGACATGCGAGACGGGAGATCGAGTTCGAATCTCGCGTGAACTGGTGTTTCTAAATGTTTCACTCTCCTCCACGCAATGCGTTCACTTCCTCTAAATCCAACCTTCATTAATCATACGTAATTAGTATAAGCTATAACGAATGGAGTAGACGCGGTGCTAATAATATAATATAAACAAGCATTTAGATAATGACTCTAACCCGGTGTGGCATAGTAAATTTTGCTCTGCAAGGAGCTCCCAGGTCGGACAACGGCAAGGAGATATTTGACACTATTGATGGTTTTGTAACTCAACATGGTGTAAACTGGGGAGAAGTTCGTTGGAATTTGCACTGAGGTGCACGAGCTATGACTGGAAAGCTTGGTGCCGTGGTTTACCAGATCAAGATGCCACCATACAGGCAAAATTTCTCCACTGTAGTCTTCACAGGGAGGCTCTAGTTGCCAGGAAATGTCCAAATGATATGAAAATATTATTGACAAAAGCAGTGAAGACCGTTAATTTCATAAAATCAAAAGCAGGCAAATCCAGATTATTTGCAATCTTAGATGAAGAAAATGGGTAGCGAGCATAATCATCTTCTTTTCCACACTGAGGTAAGGTGGCTTTCCAAAGAAATTTTCTTGCTCGTTTGTAAGAAAGTAGACAAGAAGTTGAAGTTTGCCTCTCTGACAGCAAGTTTGAGTTTAGTGACAGATTTACAAATAAGCAGTGGCTGTGCAGGCTAGCTTTCATGGCTGACATATTTCAGCAACTGAATGAGCTGAATAAATATCTCAGGGTAAACACACAACCCCTTTAATGATTCATGACAAAATAAAAGCTTTAGCAAAGAAACTTCAATTTGCAACAAGGGACAACTGTCATTCTTTCCGACCTTAGAAAATTTCGCAGAAGAAAATGAACTTTAGCTTATGATTCGGTTGTCAACGACATAAAAGAGCATTCTCTGGGTTTGATTTTTAGAGTTTGGCGAATGTGTTCCTGAGAATTTAGAGAGCGAGTTCAGGATGCGAGATCCTTTTTCTGCAGTGGAAGACTTCAGTCTACCTGAATTCTTCTAAACAAAAGAAAGGAAGAAATTATTGAACTCCCCTGTGATAAAACCCTCAAATCCAATTTCAAGAAACATCTTTGTTAGACTTTTGGTTGCAGAGACTGAAGGAATTTCCTCATATCGCTCTCCATGCCGTCATGTTTATAATACCTTTCTCAACAACATATATCTCTCTGTTAGAGTGGTTTTTTTAACCATGGTGTACCTAAAAAATAAGTACAGCAATAGGCTAAATTTGGAGCTGGACCTACGCTTGGAAGTTTTAACTGGACAAGCCAGACATCATTAAAGTTGTGCTAAGCATGCAGCCACCCCTCTCACTGAAAAACTTTGGGATTCATAATTTATTAAGTTCCAGAATTACAATTAAAAATTTAATTTGAAAATATTATGTTAGGTTTACTTTTTTCTTTATTTTTTTAACGAATTTATGAATAAATGTATCAAACATTTTTTAACAGAATTTTTACAGTAATTTTTTTTATTTTTAACTGATCATACGATTTTAAATAAGAGATAATGTTAAGGCTATAGCAGTGGGATTCTCCCTAAATAGTGCCTCATTTGAAAGATTTTGATTATCAGATTTTTTCCCAAATATATTAAATAGATTAATAATTTATCATGTGGTCTTTTTTTAGACTTGCATTTGGATTTTTTTTTATTGGGGTACATTAAACTTATATTCATGGCCAAGGCTGTACATTCTAAAGAAAAGTTTGAGAACCCTGGCCTAGAGTATGCAGCTGTAAGTACGTACATGTACAACAGGTTGCATAGCATCAGGTGAGCTAAAACAACCTGCCGCGAACAACGTGTCCGCAGGTTGAGCGCACGTCAAATGCAACCAACCGATGGAGACTGTTGTGACCAAGTCAACACATGATGGTACCCTGCTGATATGCAACTCGCTGTACACGTACGTACTTACAGCTGCGTACTTTAGGCGTTGTTATATCTAGCTTCAACTTGCATCCAGTGTTTATCTTATTAACCCTCCACATTTTATAATCTCTATAGATAAACCTGAGTGTTTCATCCAGTGTTTGTCTTATTGAGCCCTCCACATTCTATAATCTCCATGGATAAACCTGAGGGTTTCGTCCAGTGCTTGTCTTATTAATCCCTCCACATTTTATAATCTCCATAGATAAACCTGAGTGTTTCGTCCAGTGTTTATCTTATTAATCCCTCCACATTTTATAATCTCTATAGATAAACCTGAGGGTTTCGTCCAGTGTTTATCTTATTAATCCCTCCACATTTTATAATCTCCATAGATAAACCTGAGTGTTCGTCCAGTGTTTATCTTATTAATCCCTCCACATTTTATAATCTCTATAGATAAACCTGAGTGTTTCGTCCAGTGTTTATCTTATTAATCCCTCCACATTTTATAATCTCCATAGATAAACCTGAGTGTTCGTCCAGTGTTTATCTTATTAATCCCTCCACATTTTATAATCTCTATAGATAAACCTGAGGGTTTCGTCCAGTGTTTATCTTATTAATCCCTCCACATTTTATAATCTCTATAGATAAACCTGAGTGTTCGTCCAGTGTTTATCTTATTAATCCCTCCACATTTTATAATCTCTATAGATAAACCTGAGGGTTTCGTCCAGTGTTTATCTTATTAATCCCTCCACATTTTATAATCTCTATAGATAAACCTGAGTGTTCGTCCAGTGTTTATCTTATTAATCCCTCCACATTTTATAATCTCTATAGATAAACCTGAGGGTTTCGTCCAGTGTTTATCTTATTAATCCCTCCACATTTTATAATCTCTATAGATAAACCTGAGTGTTCGTCCAGTGTTTATCTTATTAATCCCTCCACATTTTATAATCTCTATAGATAAACCTGAGGGTTTCGTCCAGTGTTTATCTTATTAATCCCTCCACATTTTATAATCTCCATAGATAAACCTGAGGGTTTCGTCCAGTGTTTATCTTATTAATCCCTCCACATTTTATAATCTCTATAGATAAACCTGAGTGTTCGTCCAGTGTTTATCTTATTAATCCCTCCACATTTTATAATCTCTATAGATAAACCTGAGGGTTTCGTCCAGTGTTTATCTTATTAATCCCTCCACATTTTATAATCTCCATAGATAAACCTGAGTGTTTCTTCCAGTGTTTGTCTTGTTCCGTGTCGCCCGAAGGTCGGAAGAAGAAACTAAACGACCCCTCATCAGTTGACCAACTGACCGTGAGTAGAGCCAGCGTCGCAAAGTGGCCGACATTACCGCCCCTGGCAACCTTGGGTTAAACTAACGATCAGCGAGAACTGCGGGCGACTCCTTAAAACTCCTCGCTTCATCTTTTCATGTGACAACCAAAAGAAAAAGAAAAAACTAAGGAAAAAAGTATCTGAAATGTTATGATCATCTGTTCTTTGTTTTAGTAAAAAGTTTATAGCATGACGTTAGAAATGTCCTATTTTTCACTTCATTTAACAGATATTCTACTATTAAAATTATGTTGGCTGAAAGGGTCGTACAGATGTCATGGCAAGATAGTCCCGGAAAAAATTTTATACAATTTATAACAGAACTAATTTAAATAAAATACTAAAATGTTAGGAGGATTTACAATAAGGTTTTTCAACTGTCCGTAATTAATTAAAAATGAAAACAAATAGTCTAAGAAAATTTAAACATAGTTTATGATATATATATATTATATTTATTAATTTATAATATTTAATAAACATTTAGCTTCCTAAAATGTTAATTTGCATACCATAAGTGAAAATTTCTTGAACTTGAATACAATGGTGAAACTCTGCGAAGGTAGGTTAGTTGTAAGACAAGAATCGATAATCCCTAGAGGTTGCGACTTGGAAATATGTGCCTGGATCCATATTCCTTAGAATGTGCGACTTTGAAATATGTGCCTGGATCCATATTCCCTAGAGAATGCGACTTTGAAATATGTGCATGGATCCATATTCCCTAGAGAATGCGACTTTGAAATATGTGCCTGGATCCATATTCCTTAGAATGTGCGACTTTGAAATATGTGCCTGGATCCATATTCCCTAGAGAATGCGACTTTGAAATATGTGCATGGATCCATATTCCCTAGAGAATGCGACTTTGAAATATGTGCATGGATCCATATTCCCTAGAGAATGCGACTTTGAAATATGTGCCTGGATCCATATTCCTTAGAATGTGCGACTTTGAAATATGTGCCTGGATCCATATTCCCTAGAGAATGCGACTTTGAAATATGTGCATGGATCCATATTCCCTAGAGAATGCGACTTTGAAATATGTGCCTGGATCCATATTCCTTAGAATGTGCGACTTTGAAATATGTGCCTGGATCCATATTCCCTAGAGAATGCGACTTTGAAATATGTGCCTGGATCCATATTCCCTAGAGAATGCGACTTTGAAATATGTGCATGGATCCATATTCCCTAGAGAATGCGACTTTGAAATATGTGCCTGGATCCATATTCCCTAGAGAATGCGACTTTGAAATATGTGCATGGATCCATATTCCCTAGAGAATGCGACTTTGAAATATGTGCCTGGATCCATATTCCCTAGAGAATGCGACTTTGAAATATGTGCCTGGATCCATATTCCTTAGAATGTGCGACTTTGAAATATGTGCATGGATCCCTATTCCCTAGAGGGTGCGACTTTGAAATATGTGCATGGATTCATATTTCCTCAAAAGCGCGGGTGCAGTTTGAGAGAAAATTTTCACCATTTGTTTTAGCTGATTCAAGATTATGTGAAACTTTTAATTAAGTCACTTAAATTAATAAAGTTGGTGGAAATCATATTTCCTCATAATGCACTTAGCTAACTATTACTATTAGTGATAGGAATTAAAATGGTGAACGTCTGGAAAGCACACAATTTGTTTCAAATCTATAGTATATTAAATCTATTAATCAGTTACTATCATAGTACAATAAAATCAAATAAAATAACGAGCTGTGAAATATTTCACTAGAACCAAAGAGGTTTCGTATTCTCCTCGTTTCAAAGACGTCTAGTTGGTTTAAAACATGTTTTGAAGTGTATGTAATTATCAATAGATTGATATTGAGAAAAAAAACTAATAATATAGATAATTTCTTTAAAAAATAATAATACTGTTATTTAAAAAGGTCCACGAAAAAGCACAATAATATTACAAATAAAAATATTTCCTCTGCTGATGTGTCTGCCACACAACCAGATAGTACATCAACCATCGTGTCTTTTGGACACCGATGCAATCGCAAGCTTTATTACAAAGGACGCTGAGTATTCTGAACAAAAATAACCCTTAATAGGATTAAAATTGTGAGGAAGACATTCAAGATATAAAACATCAAACATTAAAATGCAGTACCACTGAATAGGCAAAGAACTATTGTTGCTAGTACCGGTGCCCATGATGAGCGTTCAGAAAACACGTATCAAGATTATGTACCTCCATGCTTAGTTTCCTGAACCTTAGGAGAACCATCTCCACCGGTAGTCACATGGACCAAGGGGTCAGTCTCATCTTTTCTGGTTTGCTGTAGTCGAGATTTAAATGGAGGCCAGCTTAAGAGGGGGTTTATTCTAAAATACTTTCCCCCTCTTCCTTTAATGCAAATGCAGATACACTTCATCTCAACTTTACTTTCCTCATCTATGTGGATAACCCAAACGGGTAGTGAAAAGTGCCTAAAAAGAAGATTTTTTTAAAAAAGTATTATTAAAATAACTATTTTCAAATATTGATAGTCTATCCTCTAATCAGGCAGACAGCTCCCCTCGAATGGACCGCGGGGAAGTGAAAAATTGAGGTAATAAACGACGAAACAAAAAGAGAAATGAACGTCTCCAGTTTCGGTAACAAATGTCTACCCTTTGGAGACCGTCTGTCAGGGGGACACATGAGGAGGTAGTTTAGATAACCCAGACTCTCTGCGATGTGAAGGTTCAATGAGGACCTTCTAGGTCTCAGGAGACAACTGCTGCTGAAGATAGCGCCATGGTCAGCTCGTGAGTTGATAGAGCTGCTCTGGGTTGTCGTGGGTATCAAGGCACGTTATAGCAACCTTACTCACTCTATGAGGCGTCTCTATGGAACAAACTTTTATAAATAGTGAACGTTCATAAATAAAAACATTTTACTATTTTGTTTATAATTTTATAGTTATTGATAATGTATATCAAAAGAGACAGCTGCATATCACAGGGCTTGACGTATGTATATCTAAAAATATATCTTGTCACTTTTACAGCTGTCGGATAGGGTTTTTCCTATGAAAATAGGACTGTAGCTTTACCTTGGCAAGTAAATATTAAACTTTGCAGTTTATATTTTTTTATGAATAGTATTCATCTCATCAAATGTAAAATTATGATATAAAAAAAATCAAATTTTATTGCCATTTTATAAATAAAATTTTCATAAATTTTAATGTTTCAAAAATTGTCGATAGTTTCATCATAAAATATGGTAATCAGTGAATATCTGCATGATTTCTTATTGTTTTAATTTTAATGTCAAATGGTTGTATTGGTTTTCCTTAAGAAAGGGAGGCTTAACAATAGTTTATTACTCTAAAGGCTGGACTTAGCAAGCCTCAAGTGCGGATAGATAGCCTACTACCAACCTCCGTCGTCTTGCGCTGAAGTGCTCGCCTCAGGACCCGATGTTCGTGGGTTCAAACCAAGCCGGGGTCAACGGATTTTTCTTGAGCGATAAAAATCCGTAGCACAACTTCCTTCGGAGGGAAAGTAAAGCCGTCGGTCCCATGTTGATTGTGGCATGTAAAGGAACCCTGGAAGGTTTGTGAGAATACCTTTCCCAGCAAATGTGTTAGGCACTTTCTCTTTCGCTCATAGAAATTCTCTTATTCTGATACAAACAGTCGATTCAGAAAGTGCACGTTAAATACCTCAAATAATAATAATGATAGCCTAATAAACACAAGACGACACCTACTTAATATAGAATGGAATGAGCCAGTTTCTCATCCGATCTATGTAGGTGTCATTCTGTTTTAGTATAGAGCCGTACTTAAGGCGAATCGTGCACGTGATAAATTCAATATGGGCTGAATCTATTTATCAACGGGTAAAAATGATAAAATGACCCCCTCCTAGAACCCCTTCCCTCACACAATTACTGAAATATACCTGCATTGGCCACCAGAGCGCCAGTTAGTGATGGGCACAATCGAGTAATTCTAAGAATCGAGTAATTACTCGATTCTCTTTAAAAAATCGAGTAATCGAGTAAAATTACTCGAGTAATTATTAGCAAATCATCTACTCGAATCGTCCCGTGGCAATCGGTTGAACAATATTACTCGGGAGTCTTGCAATGGAATTCGATACTAATAACAAGTTCATAATCTCTTCCTGTAGTAGGCAGTCGACACTGACCTCCACCCCTTATTTTCATGTTTCACTTTACATCTACAGTCAATATCAAAGTATGCGTTTTAAGAAATGTCTCACAAATAAAAATTGTTTTGTGCTCTATTTAATAAAATAAACTTTTCTTTAAACGTTCATGTTAAAGAAATTGATAATAATTGTACCTTTTTAAAAGTGAAAACAATTTTTGTTTTGTTTTGTATCTTACTCTAATTAGTTTCAATTTATAAATAATCATATTTTACTAAGGAGAAATTAAAATAATTAAGAAAGACAATATCTAGTTTCGTCAATGCGATTGTGAAAATAAGACTGCCGAGGTGCCGAGTAAAAAGAATCGAGTAACTTTCATCGAGTACTTTTGAAAAGAATCGGAAATGTGATACGCTTAGCTAGTAGCATGCTTTTCGATTGTGTACTTTACATCTGCGAGTAATTTGTATTGAGAATGCATGTGCAACGTTTAAACCATAAGGGTTATTTTTGCGTGGCAGCGGAAACTGTTGATGAAAAATGAGCTCTAAGGGAATATACCTTTTAAATGGAAATAGCGTGGCAAACAGTCTAGCCAATAAGGTCGATTCTTACTTATCTGGTAAGAAAAGAGAAAATAAAAGAATAACACGGTCCGAGTAAAGTTACTCGAGTAATCCCGGAAGAATCGAGTACTCCCGATTACACAACACAATCGAGTTACTCGATTATTTTTACTCGATTGTGCCCATCACTAGCGCCAGTTGAGCTTGGACCTTTGTGGAGGACAGACCTGTGTTTGTCTTGAGCTCAAATTACTACCGCGTATTTTAAATCGGTACTTTGGTCATTTTAATATAAAACTATCAAGTTTTAACACGTACTGTACATCAAGTTGGCTCGCCACTTTCTCCAAATAAATTGAAATTCATATAGTCCTTTGTGCTACGTTTGAGCTCATATGTGCCCGAAGCTCAGCGTTTGTGCTATTAAATTGCTCAAATTATAACGATTTTAATGTGGCGGGCCAACTTTATTTCAAGCTGGCCCGCCACATTTTTTAAAACATCATATCTTGATTTTTACAGTTTTTGTGCTTCATCTGTGCTGATATGCGCCTAAAGTTCGGCTTTTGTGCTATTAAATTACACTTGTGGCCACATTTTCTAAATTAGAATTTGTCCAAGCCACTCGTTAGTGCTCCGTTTGTGCTCATATGTGCCCGAAATTCAGCTTTTGTGTCATCAAATTACGCTTTATACAACGATTTTAAGTTTGCTGTCCACTGTTGCGGGGCGGAGTCAGGCGGGCCTGATTGCTTGGTACCAAGTACTGAGTGGAAGATAGCGTGTTCGTCCATTGGAGCGAAGCGGGAAGTCTAATACTGCACAAATGGAGCACAATTGAATTTATATTTGAAATTGTTTGTAGGATGAGGCGATTAACAAGCCAAAAATAAAATTTACTAAGAAAATATTTTTTCTCCTTAAAATGTTATTTATTTAAGACTCGGGCTGATGTATCTCGTCATCACTGTATAAACAATATTATAATGTACAGTACTAACAGACATTTTTAATTTTAAAAATAACCTTCAAAAAGAAGAGTGACAGAGTATTAATAATTGGTTGTTAAAGATGTAAAACCAATTAAAGTTACATAGTAGGCCTACTGTAACAGACAACAGTTTACAGTTGAGAAAAAGTAATGATTCATTTGAAACGTTTCTGGACTAATCCGATCGGCTATTTTGAATCCACCATATTTAGATTTTTGTTTTGTGGAGCTTTCTAGAAAACATACTAAGACGCCTTCAATTAGAAATTTCAAATATTTAAGAATGAATAAGGTATTTGGAATAAACACACAAAATATGTTCTAATTTTAATACAATGTTATAAGTTTATTAATTGATACATTGGGTTTAGAAATGTGTAGTAAAGCTTTGAAGTCAATGAAACAACTATAAATAGAAAATTTACAATAAAAATATTAGATCATTTAATCACAGGATATTGGAATATAAGCCTGGCCAAAACAGAAAATTTTACATCTCACATCTGTAGACACAAGGATATATTGTATGTTACATTTTCTATTTTATTGTTTACTAATTACTATTCATAAAGACAGAAACTTTTAGACTGTTCAGTTTTCTCAGCCTTTTGCCTGTAATAGGTCTAAAACCCAACGTACCCGCTTATTGGACTCGCAATTACGCAACTAAGTAATTTTGTCTGTCCACAATAACACACGCAAACACAATCTTATGTTGGAACTGAACATTTTCTATCTCTTACGAGTGCGTAGTTACGTTTGCTTGCGTTCAGTCAATCAGAAACAAACTATCAGACCACTATAATCAGATAAAATGAATACATAGTTAAATAATATAGGAGAACATTTTATTTTCTTGACAATAATATATAGTAGAATATATTACATTTTAAAATTAACCAATAAAAACAATAATATACTAGTTTTTAATGTTTTTCATCTGAAGTAATGTATGTTTGAAAACTTTGATATGGCTTTAATTATGTAGTCATAGTCTATGGTTGTGTATATCTGCTCTTTGCCTTTTATATATTCCTTTTGTGTGGCACTTAAGTTTTTAAAATTGAATTCAATAATAGTTTCATAGAATGTGTGCTAGGTGAAATTTAGGCGCAATAATAATTTAATATTGTTTTCAAAATGTTAATACAGGCTGGTTATGATTCTCACCAAATGTTTCAGAAACAAGAGCTTCCCAAATAAATGTTTATTTTAATTTAACATAAATTAAAGTTCTTTTCAAAAAACGTGTGGGTTATTTATGTTTTTAGATAGTTGTGAGAGATTAATTACATTTAATACTCAATACCCATTAAATAAGAGCTCGTTCTTTTCCGTACTGTGTACTAATAGTAACAGTATTAATAATAATAGTATTAATAATAATAATAAAAAATAAAAATAGTAATAATAAATCAAACAAAACCATTATCTACAAATTTGTAGTAACACAATTATCTGTTTATTTATTTGAATGGTATATTGATCATTATTTCAATGATTTTATTGGCATAGTCTGTTATATTTATTATTTTCTTCAGTGGTTAACTCGCCTTAATTCCTATTGGTGGAAATTACGTCTTATGACTTTTCACTGTAGAATGACTATTTTGAGTTTAAGAGGAACGTAATTACGAGTAAGATTGCGATTGTATAGTTTTAAGTCCGACAAGTGTGTATGTTGTTTGTGAACGAGCCATAAGGGACTCTGAAATAAAGTTAAACGTAAACATTTCATTTATGAATCAAATTTGAACAAAAAATTATATTTTTAGAACAATCTAGAACAAATTTGGTACCACCAAACATATTTTTAAAATAAGGATTTTTAATAGTTGAGAGAACAAACTCGCCTGTGTTGGGGAACTGATATTCAATTTCTGTTTTTAACGGTGTTTATTCTGGTCGGGTAGAAGGTAGGGTTTGATCCATGAAGCAATTTTTGTGGGAATGGGAAGAACTTTTACCCGGAGGAGGGAGTACGGAATATCTACAAAAAAAATATTCAAATTTAACACTCAAAAGAAGTGACGTTTTAAGGTCATCCTGGACCCCGGATCCGCTCAAATGTGTTTAGTTCTAAATTCAAATTGTTTCGTCCGTCGCCTGACCATGGGGGGAGGGGGGGGGGGAAGCGGGGAGGAGAGGATGGTTTCATAGACACTAGCAAAAAGCTAAGAGCCTGAGCAGTGAAGGATATATAGTAACTAATACTTTAAAGAGTTACATTTTGTATCACCGTTGACATACTATATTTAAGGTACACCTCGTGATAGTATCTGTTATTGTTATTTGCAATGTCAAGTTTAGTCAGGAACTGAATAATAAAAGCTGTGTAGATGATTAACTCCTGATTTATGTCTCACTGGTTCACGAAGACTAGATGTACCGAGCTGTAGTGACACGACTGGATCAAACTCCATAGTCATAACGTCGCTATTTGCCTCAATGACTTCTCTAAAACAAAAATATTTATAAATAAAATAGGTTACCTTTAAAACAAGAATGATATTGTTTATCAAATTTAGGATATTCCACATAGATATATATTTACTAAAAAATAGTTACTTTCCAGTTAGCATCTTTTTCCAACTAGCAACCGTATTTAGCAAATTTATTCCTCTTGCGAATACGACTCGGTGGAGGGTTTTTAGCCATATTAAAAATATATCTGTAAAAGATTTCCAGTAAGGTTCGAAAGTGTATGACCAACCTACTGTTCTGAAGCTAAAATATGGAATCGCTAAAATGTGGAATGAGCTGACCAGACGAGCTTCAGAACTGCAACACGAGATGGGATAAACTGATACTGAGTGGCAGTGTCCACAGCTAAGAGTGCTGTCATCAGCCGTCACAAGTTCAAGCTGTGAAAGAAAATATTAAGGGGGAAGAGGGGAGGGGTATTTGTCTACTCTAAATGTTAGAAGTAAGTTCTTAAATTCTCCGCTAGTTTCAGGTATTGTCGAGTTACTCAAACATCGAGGCTCCACGCAAAAATGTATTATGTGAAGTGATGTGTTAAAGTGATCTACACCACGAGATGGATTCATCAAAAGTTTTAAAAGCCGACCTCTTAGAGACAATATTCAAACATCTGCTAGTTCACCACTAATTCACCATAACATTGATATAAATTTGAAACTTCAACACAGTAAGATAAAAATTAAATAAATAATTACAAACCGCTTTATAAAAATGTTATTTTTAGATGTGGAAGTAATATTTAATTATTTAAAAAGTATTTAAACTTTAATCTAAAGTAAATTATAAAGTCAAATATAAATAATCAAATACATAGAAATTATGGTTTTATAAAAATAAATTGATCAAATTTTATCAGTTAAAACCGATTTTAAAGCAAATTAAAAAAAATTTATATTGTGTCATATATATATATAGTGTGTTATATATAACACAATTAGAATTATTCTTTCTGAGAAAAAAAGTTTTCTTAAAAAGAATCATATACACGATTTCCCTTAAAACGTGCTAGGTATGACTATGAACCCTGGCCCTCTAGGTCTAGAAATATGCAAAAATACACCCAGTATCACCTTTAAAATAATTCTAACCCCGACCTCCATTATCAAGTGTCAATCTCGCTACAGCCTAATTAAACGTACCACCATGAACACTATTACGTGAGTCTATTAGTTGATATTTTCTACACGTGAGAGAGTTCATTCAGTGACTGAAGAAGTGTTTCTCCAGACTCTCTCAGAAGCTATTCTGAGACTACTGAATCAACTAGCTGGGTCTGTTTACTGAGATTTACAAACACCCTCCTCGTGTATAACTTACCAGAGGCATCTCGCGGTGTGTACCGGCACCATGTTTACTGTTGCCATACTGGAGAACGCATCATTCTGCTTTTTAGAATAATTATATCTCTTTGCACGACACTACAAAGTCCTTTAGTTCCATAAGAGCCCACCGGAGCGCCGAGATGCGTTACCGATGTCTAGAAATCTCGTATTATCTAAGACAGGCATGTCAAACTTTCTGTCCACGGGACAAATTATGAATAAACATTCAATTTCGAGTATTTTATAAAGTCGAAAAACTATTCCATTTGGGAATTTGGCATGATTTTATAAAAGCTGGCATGTGAGTTTGGTGCACCAAATTCCAACTCTTTTTTTTCTACAGATACCAATCCCCAAAAATGGTTGAATTTTCGCACCAAATATATGCAATATTTAGCAACACCGATGTTTGTTAACAATTGATTTCTCACGCGATTTGTAACCAAACACACGAGAAGTCTCGGTTTACAAACACACATGTCACATGTGTCAATTATTATCTAAGTTGACTTCTCCACAAGATTATACCGGCGTTCACATCACTACTTCAAATTTCTGGATAAAATGTTGGGGCTAGTCTTATTGCTATTTACAGGGGCAACTCTTTATCATTTTGTATTTAGGATCCATCCTTGAATTTCGTAAGGGTTTTAGGGAGATAGAGGATTTGATTATTTTCTTATGAAAAGGAGAGAGGGTTTAAAATCCATCTTACGTAAGGTTTAATATCAATTATAGATGTTTGACAATAATTAGAATTCAAACTACAAATATAATAAAAATGAATGGAGATAATTAATAAATGTATATTAAAACAATAGAACAATTTACAGTTAAACTCATAAACATAAAGTTGTCGTCAATAGTAAAAAGAATAAATAGTCAATCCTTGATTAACATTTTTATTAATTTAAAAGGTTATTTTAAACATTTGCACCACGTGGTTTTTGTAAAGTTACTTATCTTGACAAAAATTCAAGTGGAAAAGGAGACTTTATTCGGTGTCAAACCTGCAAATCGTGGTTTCATGAAGTATGTGTCGGGGCCTTTCGAAAAAAACAGTCTACATCTGATCCAAATAGCCCCACGTTTTTACTAAAATGTTATTTCCACTTAATAATGTTCTTTTTTAATTATGTCCTACTATGAATTTTTTTTTTCAAAAAACTATTACTAGGTTTGTTTATTAAGATATGAATAAATATATAAATAACTGTTTAAAAAACCTCGCAAGCATATTATAGGTGAAAACTTAAATTAAAGCTGAAATGGCCCAAATAGCCCCACCCTACCCTATATTTGATAGAGTATGACGTCACTCCACCGTCACCGCACGCTCTCAGACTCTTTGAGTCCACCGTGTGTGGCGCTAGAGGGCAGGTCACGCGGGATTAAATCAAAGATTCTCAAATAAGGACTGCCAACTATGTGAATGTTGTTTGTAGCAGGGCCCATTCATTCACAAACCCCGATATACCCCCAAACTATGCTCTCATGCAAACCAACATTAATTATTCTCACGAGCATTTTTCACAATGCAACCCTGTTTTTATTGTAAGACTCCAGACGCTCCTTTGTTTTGTTTTTACCTTACCCTATGTGACCACAAGTGTTCTCCTTCAAACGGCAACTCTCATGGATTATTACCACGAACACTTGAAGCCGGCCATGACGATGGTGGTAGCTTGTCTACCACAAAGTGACCCCCAGCTATCTTTTATTCCCGCGAGTTGACCAAGCACGAACAAACCTCCCCTTTGGCAACTCTCCAAACCTTCATTTGGTATGGAACTGTCGGGGAGATTCTTCCAAGAGTGGACACAACATATATTGACCCTTATTTCCTAGCCTCGGGCGGGTTTAGTGTAACGCTGACGATAGTCGAGCACGTACTATATATAATAGGATCCAGCCCTTATCATCAAAGTAACGGAAGGGAGGTAATTGTTAGGGGTTGAACACATGTAAAACATCATCCTCCTTGAATGGTCAACAAAGGTTCAACTGTTTCCAGGAGCAATTGATATGTGAATCACTGCTCCGGCTAGTACAACCAACAGATTCACCTATCTTAGGTAAAGTGCAACTTTCCTAAGAAAATCCTTTTGGAAGGTACATTATTTTGGACAATATTGATCAAATTTTACTATAATTATGACAGGGTCGTCTCAATCCCATTGGAGGCCCCTGGTAAAAGCAATGCACTTGGCCCACCAGCCCCACCTACCCATGGCAATAAACATGTAAGCGGGCAATAAAATTTAAACCTATAGATTTATAACTTAACAGTACTTTCAACATAAAATGTGTTGTTACAAAATCAATGTCTAGACGTAATCAAACGTGTTGTATGTAAGACGAGGTTTAAGAAACGGAGCTTTTAACACTATAAAATAAGCCTTGAAAAACGCAAGCGTGGCATTGCCTAGTGTGACCAGTGTGACCAGTGTGACCAGTGTGACCAGTGTGACAAGTGTGACCAGTGTGACCAGTGTGACCAGTGAGCCCAGTGTGCCCAGTGTGACCAGTGAGCCCAGTGAGCCCAGGGAGCCCAGTGTACTCAGTGTACCCAGTGACCCCAGTGTGCCCAGTGAGCCCAGTGTACTCATTTTACCCAGTGACCCCAGTGTGCCCAGTGTGACCAGTGTGACCAGTGAGCCCAGTGTACTCAGTGTACCCAGTGACCCCAGTGAGCCCAGTGACCCCAGTGTGACCAGTGAGCCCAGTGAGCCCAGTGTACTCAGTGTACCCAGTGACCCCAATGACCCCAGTGACCCCAGTGTGCCCAGTGTGACCAGTGTGACCAGTGAGCCCAGTGTACTCAGTGTACCCAGTGATCCCAGTGAGCCCAGTGACCCCAGTGTGCCCAGTGACCCCAGTGATCCCAGTGAGCCCAGTGATCCCAGTGTGCCCAGTGACCCCAGTGTGCCCAGTGACCCCAGTGTGGCCAGTGATCCCAGTGAGCCCAGTGAGCCCAGTGAGCCCAGTGAGCCCAGTGATCCCAGTGTGCCCAATGAGCCCAGTGACCCCAGTGTGCCCAGTGACCCCAGTGACCCCAGTGAGCCCAGTGAGCCCAGTGAGCCCAGTGATCCCGGTGAGCCCAGTGATCCCAGTGTGCCCAGTGACCCCAGTGATCCCAGTGAGCCCAGTGATCCCAGTGAGCCCAGTGATCCCAGTGTGCCCAGTGACCCCAGTGATCCCAGTGATCCCAGTGATCCCAGTGTGCCCAGTGACCCCAGTGTGCCCAGTGACCCCAGTGTGCCCAGTGACCCCAGTGAGCCCAGTGATCCCAGTGTGCCCAGTGACCCCAGTGAGCCCAGTGACCCCGGTGAGCCCAGTGATCCCGGTGAGCCCAGTGATCCCAGTGTGCCCAGTGACCCCAGTGACCCCAGTGAGCCCAGTGATCCCAGTGTGCCCAGTGACCCCAGTGACCCCAGTGATCCCAGTGAGCCCAGTGAGCCCAGTGAGCCCAGTGATCCCAGTGAGCCCAGTGATCCCAGTGTGCCCAGTGACCCCAGTGAGCCCAGTGATCCCAGTGAGCCCAGTGATCCCAGTGTGCCCAGTGACCCCAGTGACCCCAGTGAGCCCAGTGTGCCCAGTGACCCCAGTGAGCCCAGTGATCCCAGTGTGCCCAGTGACCCCAGTGACCCCAGTGAGCCCAGTGATCCCAGTGTGCCCAGTGACCCCAGTGACCCCAGTGAGCCCAGTGACCCCAGTGAGCCCAGTGTGCCCAGTGACCCCAGTGAGCCCAGTGACCCCAGTGTTGCCAGGCTGAAAGATGGCATTGTATATTATTAGTGTTATTATATAAGTATTGGACCATTTTTCACGTGGTTTAAAACGTCAGCCTCACAGTCGATATCAAAACCCTTAAAAAGAATTGCAGCCTAGGTATTCAATCGTATGCTTACTTGATTACTCTGGCATTACCCGCTTCGGTAGCCCCATGGCCTAGCGCGCTACGTTCTGAGTAGACTAGACTGACGATAACGGGGAGATCAAGGTTCGAATCTCGGTCGGGTATATTGAGAATGGAATTCCCTCTGTCCCTCCACGCAAATTCGGGCACACTACCTCTAAATAGAACTTTCCTGTTCCCTAAAAACATTAAAGTAAGAAGTGCATATGCGTATAACCTGAACAGGTAGTAAGACGCGGTGCTAAATAAAACTCTTTTTGTCAATATAAAAGTAGGTAAGACTTCTATTCGATACTATTTCTAGTTTGAGCGTCGTTGCTTATCTAATAGCGCGGTTAATCTGTAGAGGGATGTGCGGTGAGGAAATCACTGATTGGCCATTTCAGGTCTAGTTTCCCACTAAATGTGATTAGCAGATAGTTTATTGGTGCGTTGGTCGAACCCTGCCCTAAACGATTAATGTATATCACCATTTTGCTAAGAGGTAGGCCTACACGTATCTTCTCTGTCGTAAATACAATTAGCATAGATTGTCACCATTATGATACTAGAATGCAAATGTGATTTGTTGCGATGCTATAAGACAGATTAAACTCTAGGGCTTTATATCAAATTTACTCGACAAGGGTCGAAAGTAATACCCTAAGGACGCGTTTCAAAAAGTAGGCTTCATTCTCACACTTAATTTGATCAGATGTTAATTTTATAGTGATTTAAAAATCTGATGATGCGAAGTAGTATTATATAGTCTGCCAGCTTCAAGTCTAGAGGATCCTAGATCAATGACAGACGCTGGTTGACATAACTTACAGTGCTTGATTAAGTTTGCTTACAAAAATGTCATAATGTCTAGTTATAGGGCTGGGTATGATGTTTTTACAATCTGTAAGTCGTGTGCTTATATAACCATGTAAAATATATTTAGTGATACTTCTTTTATATAATAATAGCGCTATGCGTGACTTTCATTAATTTGAGGAAACATGATGAAGAAATTAACATCTAATAAAATGCACCACCACTCACTTGGATGGAATATGTCAAACTATGAATGTATATATTATATATATATATATATATATATATATATGTATGAATATATCAACCGAGATTTTAAAATACATCTTAAAAAAAGTTAATTTCTTCATATTTTCTTTGGATTTAATCGTTAAGGAAATCCTATAATAATGTCTACTATTCACAGAACTACTAGTAGGACTGTAGTAACATGGAGCGAGGTCTATTCTTCACAGAACTACTAGTAGGACTGTAGTAACACGGAGCGAGGTCTACTCTTCACAGAACTACTAGTAGGACTGTAGTAACACGGAGCGAGGTCTACTCTTCACAGAACTACTAGTAGGACTGTATTAACATGGAGGGAGGTCCACTGTTCACAGAACTACTAGTAGGACTGTAGTAACATGGAGCGAGGTCTACTATTCACAGAACTACTAGTAGGACTGTAGTAACACGGAGCGAGGTCTATTCTTCACAGAACTACTAGTAGGACTGTAGTAACACGGAGCGAGGACTACTGTTCACAGAACTACTAGTAGGACTGTAGTAACATGGAGCGAGGTCTACTGTTCACAGAACTACTAGTAGGACTGTAGTAACATGGAGCGAGGTCTATTCTTCACAGAACTACTAGTAGGACTGTAGTAACATGGAGCGAGGTCTACTGTTCACAGAACTACTAGTAGGACTGTAGTAACATGGAGCGAGGTCTATTCTTCACAGAACTACTAGTAGGACTGTAGTAACATGGAGCGAGGTCTACTATTCACAGAACTACTAGTAGGATTGTAGTAACATGGAGCGAGGTCTATTCTTCACAGAACTACTAGTAGGACTGTAGTAACATGGAGCGAGGTATATTCTTCACAGAACTACTAGTAGGATTGTAGTAACACGGAGCGAGGTCTACTCTTCACAGAACTACTAGTAGGACTGTAGTAACATGGAGCGAGGTATATTCTTCACAGAACTACTAGTAGGATTGTAGTAACATGGAGCGAGGTCTATTCTTCACAGAACTACTAGTAGAACTGTAGTAACATGGAGCGAGGTCTACTATTCACAGAACTACTAGTAGGATTGTAGTAACATGGAGCGAGGTCTATTCTTCACAGAACTACTAGTAGGACTGTAGTAACACGGAGCGAGGTCTACTCTTCACAGAACTACTAGTAGGATTTGTAGTAACATGGAGTGAGTCCACTGTTCACAGAACTACTAGTAGGACTGTAGTAACATGGAGCGAGGTCTATGGTTACAGAGACTACTAGTAGGACTGTAGTAACATGGAGCGAGGTCTATTCTTCACAGAACTACTAGTAGGACTGTAGTAACACGGAGCGAGGTCTACTCTTCACAGAACTACTAGTAGGATTGTAGTAACATGGAGTGAGGTCCACTGTTCACAGAACTACTAGTAGGACTGTAGTAACATGGAGCGAGGTCTACTGTTCACAGAACTACTAGTAGGACTGTAGTAACATGGAGCGAGGTCTATTCTTCACAGAACTACTAGTAAGACTGTAGTAACATGGAGGGAGGTCCACTGTTCACAGAACTACTAGTGAGATTGTAGTAACGTGGAGCGAGGTCTATTCTTCACAGAACTACTAGTAGGACTGTAGTAACATGGAGGGAGGTCCACTGTTCACAGAACTACTAGTAGGACTGTAGTAACATGGAGGGAGGTCCACTGTTCACAGAACTACTAGTAGGACTGTAGTAACATGGAGGGAGGTCCACTGTTCACAGAACTACTAGTAGGACTGTAGTAACATGGAGGGAGGTCCACTGTTCACAGAACTACTAGTAGGACTGTAAGTAACATGGAGCGAGGTCATTCTTCACAGAACTACTAGTAGGACTGTAGTAACATGGAGCGAGGTCTACTCTTCACAGAACTACTAGTAGGACTGTAGTAACATGGAGGGAGGTCCACTGTTCACAGAACTACTAGTAAGACTGTAGTAACATGGAGGGAGGTCCACTGTTCACAGAACTACTAGTAAGACTGTAGTAACATGGAGGGAGGTCTACTGTACACAGAACTACTAGTAAGACTGTAGTAACATGGAGCGAGGTCTATTCTTCACAGAACTACTAGTAGGACTGTAGTAACATGGAGGGAGGTCCACTGTTCACAGAACTACTAGTAAGACTGTAGTAACATGGAGCGAGGTCTATTCTTCACAGAACTACTAGTAGGACTGTAGTAACATGGAGGGAGGTCCACTGTTCACAGAACTACTAGTAGGACTGTAGTAACATGGAGGGAGGTCCACTGTTCACAGAACTACTAGTAAGACTGTAGTAACATGGAGGGAGGTCTACTGTACACAGAGAATACCCGCTGTCAGAAGAGTAATGGACCCGTCTCGTGATTCGCTAGACACTCCCGAGGCTGACAGGCCGCTCACACACGTCGAGATGAGCTAATCCCCGCTCTTCAAACACATGCAAATCCATGGTAATGGCACATTAGTGCGTATCTCGGGAGGTCGCACCTCCACCCGGCGACAAATGGGTTGTAGGTGATACCCCCTTTTAGGGAGGAGGGCTGAGGGATAGCTTCAGGAGCCGCCACCACTCTCTATTGCCCTGAAGTAATCATTTGACAAATAAATTAAGTACCTTCGGTTAAGACGGAATCTCTAAATGTCGGACTCAACGGACGTAGACGATGAAGGTCTATGAGCCTCCATCAGTTAAACGTTAATAATCTGTGACTCAGTATAATCCGGGATCTCAATCAACTTACGTTTACGTTAAATAAAGTAACGGTTCTCGGCGTGTATTTTTAAACGGAAGCCATCACTATGCACTTCACTTAAAGTTGATGTGAGGTAAGAGTTGTCTAAAGGGAAAACTAACAACATTATTATTAAAATGTTTGTAAATTAATATCTTGGTTTAGTAACATTACTCGAAGGAGCCTTAAGTAAACTAATTGCCCCACTCGACAACAAACCCTGGACCCACCCTTGCAACACTAGCACACGTGACCATTCGTGACAGCACATTTCCTCCGTATGAGTGTACGTGCATGCTCATTCGACTAGTGCGGTACAAATGCTCCAGTGGAGACGCACCTTTATATTACCTTAAAGACTCAAGTGAAGGATATCACGTGTTCCTGTCAGCCAATCAACACTGCTATCTAGACACTTTGTTTTGTACCTATTACTGCAGGTAATCGCAGCCTAAGGGGGCGGCCAGACTGAGCGCGCGAGCGAGCGAGCGAGCGCGCGAGCGACTAAAATATAAAATAGAACACATGGGTTGTAATGAGAGGTGGCCAGACTGGAGCGCGCGAGCGAGCGAGCGAGCGAGCGACTGAGCGCGCGCGCTTGAAAGATAGAACTGGTTCTATTTTTCAAGCGCGCACGCTCGACCCGGTACAGTCTAGTTTACAGGCGCTAGGCAATATTATTGTGTGTTGGTTCATCGAGTGCTAGGAAAACTTCTCATTTTGACATTTTTATTAATTTTTTATTACTATCGATAGGTTTAGCACACTTTCTGGAAATTGAAAAATGACACCTGGACATGGGAATCAAACCCGGTACCTTTGGCTTAGTACGTCAATGCTCTAAATACTGAGCTATCCAGGATTCGTCCCGTGCCCAGGGTCATTCTTCACTCATATTTTAAAGCAGAGCCTATGATGGAGTGCGGAAATCGTCAGCTACAAGTATGTGATTATATTAATATCACGAGCTATCTATCAGATAACGCAGCCATCTTCGACTCGGTAGTTGGCTTATTGCTGCCATTTGTACAATTATTATAATTGTACGGGATTTCATACTAAGAATTAAATAGCCAAAGCTATTATTTATGCTTTTAGTGAGGATTACTCCATCTAGATATCATATTCTGAAAAGTGAAAAATGACACCTGGATAGCTCAGTGGTTAGAGCCTTGGCGTATAAAGCCAAAGGTCCCGGGTTCGATTCCCGTGTCCAGGTGTCAATTTTCAATTTTCAGAATATGATAGCTAGATGGAGTAATCCTCACTAAAAGCATAAATAATAGCTTTGACTATTTATTATTATTATTATTATTATTATTAGCACCGCGTCTTACTACCCGATCGGGTTATACGTACTTACGCTAATTTGCAATGGTAGGGTGATTGTGAGATGAAATGGAGGACCTACAGTTTAACGTGGAATCCGAACCTCGGTGGAGGCCTGGCATTCCTCACATTCACAAGTTGTGATTAATACACATCTTGTCAGAGGTTAAGGAAGGGTTTGACAATCAGATAAATCTGTGCCGGGATCGAGGATTGAGCCCCAAACCCTCAGCAAAGAGGTCAGACACCTTACCCCTAGACCACCAGGACACCGTTTGACTATTCAATTCTTATTATTAGCACACTTGCTATTAACGGCCTAATTTAATTGCTAAGATCATAAACCTTTTATATATAAAACTGATATGTTAAAATACTTCAATATTATCAAAGTAGGCCTTTACAAATAAGAATCACCATTAGCGTGGAGAGAGGAGGAGAAAACCACAACAATAAATCACTTGTTAAAACCACCCTCAACTCACTCAGCCAAAATTCGGAGCCTCCTCGTCAACAAATAACGAGAGGTATCAGCTAATCACGCGCTCGCTCGCTCGCGCGCTCGCCAGTGTGGCCACCTAGTCGCTTACGCGCTCGCTCGCTCGCTCGCGCGCTCGCTCGCACGCTTGTCAGTCTGGCCGAACCCTAACTGCTAAGAGTTCCATTTTAGTGAGCAACTTGTTTACAAACAGTCCACATTCATTGTCTGTCAGCCAATCAACACTGCTATCTAGACACTTTGTTTTGTACCTATTACTGCAGGTAATCGCAGCCTAACTGCTAAGAGTTCCATTTTAGTGAGCAACTTGTTTACAAACAGTCCACATTCATTGTCTGTGTTTTGATAGAGTTGTTACGTCACATTAAACGAATTCTGATCATACAATAAGTTTCTTGACATCGTGTGAACGTTGATTGTGTTCACGGCATGACTTTCCATCCAGTGGCGGTGCAGTACGGTGCAGTTGTTTCAGAAGGTGTTAATAGATCCAGAGGTCAATGCCTCCCCACTGTGATGACCAAATATGGCTACCTTAACACAATCTCTCATTAAGGTTTCAGATAATGTTAGTTAGATACGTCTATAAGCCTCAACTCTCCTATCCAACAACATTACATTAGCTGCTTTGGTGGCCTCATGGTCTCAGGTGTACCTCTCATCTTAGACTAGACTGCCAATGACACGGGGATCGGGATTCAAATCCCTGTCTGGTGTATTAAGGGTGGTTTTACAAAATTGAGTCTCACTTTGACACCCAGCAAATGTGGGTACACTTCCTGTTGATTCAAACTTTCTCAGCCTTGGCTCATGAACGTAATTAGTGCATAGCGTAGAACCTGAACGGGTAATAAGACGCGGTGTTATAAATTAATGGTTGTCTGAGTAAAGCTTGATTCACACGTCTGACTCAGTGGTGCAGCAATTCACACGCTGTATGTTGACCCATGATGCATTGCAACGCTAACTATAAACAGCTGATTATCAACTGATTTTATTTGCTAGTGGATAAACGTATATTTTATATCAATTTCCCGATGGATATTTTCAAATTATAATTCTGTGTTGTGACACAATCCAATACATCGATACACACACTTTACATTAACGGGCTATTTCGAATCTCACAACGGCCAACGAAGCTGTCTGGCTGTAGAGCCCATACGTTGTCAAATGCGCATGCGCACTGATTTGAGATGGTTGGCTCTGAGATTTGATTGGTTCTCCTGTGCCATGTGCCAAAGATCTCAGGCAGAGCTGACAAAGTAGAGATGAGTTGAACTTGTGCAGAACAGCTTGCGCTGATTAGGCGGAAATCTTGTGATTGGCTTAGAGCGTTTCTATTCTGCACAAGTTTTTCGGCGAACGTGTGAATCCACAGTTACTGTGTGTTGGCTACAGCTGACTATTTTCGTGGCATGTGAGAACGATTTCTCTGGTCCCCCCTTCCATAATTACTCCCTAACCCTCTCACAAACAAAATTGAATCCTAAACACATTTCTAATTTCAGTGCTACAGTTTGTATTTTTATTAAGATTTGATGAATCAGACATATAACACAATACTTACAAACAAAGGATAGCTAAGAGAAAATCTTATTTGTAAAACCAACCCCAGTATATACCAGGACACGAGGTTCAACTTCCTGTCAGCAGCGGGTCTAACGGCTTAAACAACTTCGTCAGTGAGGCGCGTCCCAAAGCTCTTAGTAGGGCTATTATAAAAATTATAGTAGTTATAGTAGCTTTAATTTTATAAATTAGACAACCATAGATTCACTAAAAAATATAATATTGACTCCATCTGCATGATTACCTACTTTGTGGCACTAGAAAATAGTTCATTCCCTCAATTACAAAAGTACACCATCTATTTCTATCTTGAACTAGTTATATCTAGTCCACCTCATTGTACCGTCCCTTTTTTTGAGCTAGTTCTATCCAGTCCACCTCATTACACCCTATCACTATCTTAAGCTAGTTCTATCCAGTCCACCTCATTATACCCTATCACTATCTTGAGCTAGTTCTATCCAGTCCACCTCATTATACCATATCCCTATCTTAAGCTAGTTCTATCCAGTCCACCTCATTATACCATATCCCTATCTTAAGCTAGTTCTATCCAGTCCACCTCATTACACCCTATCACTATCTTGAGCTAGTTCTATCCAGTCCACCTCATTATACCCTATCCCTATCTTAAGCTAGTTCTATCTAGTCCACTTCATTACACCCTATTTCTATCTTGAGCTAGTTCTATCCAGTCCACCTCATTACACCCTATCCCTATCCTGACCTAGTTCTATCCAGTCCACCTCATTATATCCTATCCTATTATGAACTGGTTTTATTCCGTCGACATTTATCGTTGTCTTGAAATATATTTTTGTGGCTATCACAACACTTCCTTTCTCGACGGGGCTGCGAGAAAGTAAAACTGGTTACTTAACTGTATGAGCACATCAAAGGTCATATTGTTTCTAAGTGTTTGCTAGTTTGTACAAACAAGCTAAAGAACCATGAACATCTATCACAGTTCTTAGCAACTCTACACAACCAAATGAATAGAACATTTGAATATGGAAATGAGTTGTCTGTTGCAAAGAACGGTTCTCACCGAGGTCTGTTATTCAGAAGCGGTGCTCTCTCACCAATGAACCAGTAATGTTCTGTTAGAATTGTGTGTTGGTCACCATTCAGCTCATAAAACGATTATAGCTATTACAAAGTTAACATCGAGTGAGTTTCAACAAACAGCCACAAGGTAAGTTTGGTCAAGTTACTATACATTGAGCCTGGCTTGAATTGACCACTCATTAGTGTGCCTGGTTTGTACCCCGCCTGGTGCATGGAAACACCAAGCTGGAAGGCAGACTTTGGATGACCAGAAGTTAATTGTTATCAGAATGGTCACAGGTGTTAGTAATAGAAGTTGTGCTCGTTGTGCGATGTAGCACCAGTCTTGTTCCAACGGCTGTAAAGTTAACATTTTGGGTTGCCTTTTTTTTTGGCTGGAAAAAATATTATTCTAATTCCATGTGTATGCCCATGGTATTCATTGCTCTCACCTTTCCCTAATTTTTGTTCCCAGTGTGTGTTTATTTAGTTGTGTTATTGTTATGGCCATAAAATACTTACATAGATATGTAGCATTATCGGTAATAGATAGTAAAAAAAAAGGTAGTAATTAGGGTTCTGGGAGTACTCGGATTTCGAGCTTCGAGCAAGCCAGCTCTTCATTTAAGCTCAAGATCGAGATCGAAAGTTTTGTATGGTCATTATTTTTAAGCTTCCACTTGACATACTTGATTATCAATTTTTAAAACGCAATAGAAGTATAGGCGATTTAATTTAGATAATATCAGTATTTCCACTTATAAATCATTCGGTTATTTATTAAATTGTTAAAATTAATAGCAATTTTCATATTAATGTCGCAATAGAGCTTTAAAACTACTTTTGACCAGTAAGTTAAATAGATTTCTAAATCATTGAATGATTCTTTTTACCTGGTACCTTTCTAAAATAATAATTTCTGTAAATTAAAAATTCAATATCAAGAATATATTATTATAGTGAATGTTTTTGAACTTAAGATATTTAAAACTTGTATTAATTAATATGTTTAACTACAAAACTAGCTCTAGTTTAGTTACTATTTAGTTAGAGAATTATGTTGGTTAACCCGTCTACAGTCAATGTTGATCTTACTTATTGCATTGAATATTTTATCAAACTTACCACATTTATATTAAAAAAGCATTTACTATTTTATATTGTTTGCTAGAAATATTATGTTAGTCATATTATTTTTTAATTTTAAAGTATGGACATCAACATTTATAAGTATTAAAAATTGAATTGAAATACATTTCTCAATAAGATAATGTCTAGTGAGAGCCCATACAACATGCATGAGCAATTGCGCATAGAGGAATGGAGTTGGAACAGACATGATCATGCACGATTACACTAAGGAATAATAAACGAAATATGAAACACTTCAAATTTCTAGCTGTTTATGATTTTTATGATTTCTTTTTGTGTAAATTAAGTTACCAAAGCATATTTTGGGGAAATATTACCTTATAAAAACGGCAATTTTATTAACTTTTTTAAACAAGACAGTGTATAAACACTGTACACTAATTTAAAGTGATAGTGAAGGAAGCCAACCTGAAAAGAGAGCAAGGCTAGGCATAGATATAAACAAACACACTTCTCTATTTTTTTTTTCTACATTTTTACACTTCCCACTTCTTCAAACTTCCTGAATTGCACATTGTTTTGAATTTTCGGAAGTATTTATTTTTCATCTGAAGAGACATTAATGAAAAAGTAATATTCCCTAAAATTCAAACTAGTGTGCAACTGTGGAAGTTTTGAAGAAGTGGAAAGTGTAAAAGTTTAGGAAGACATGAAGAGAGAAGTGTGTTTTTCTATCTCAGCCTAACCTAACTATCCTTTCAGATTGGCTTCCTTCACTATCAATTACTTTACATCACTGTACAGTGTTTCTACACTGTCTTACTATACATTTCCAAGCCATCATGCAATTATTCATTTTACTAACTTTTTTTTATAATTGTTAGTGTAATTGTGTTTTATTTGAGTGTTGTTCTTATTTTTGAATCATGTTTTTTTAAGTGTTATTTATAATTTTAAAATTGATATTTCAATTTCTTAACTTTTTTTTTCCAAAAGTATTTACTATTTATAAAAATGAGTGTCATTCATATTTTAAGAACATGTATTTTATTACTTATATTTTTTAAATCTCAAATTTCAAAGATGTGATATTTACATTTAAAATAAACATAATATACATACTCTTAACATTTAAAAATTATGACTACTCAAACTCGGGAGCTTTTAGAAATACTCAAATCAAGTTCAACTCGAATGAAAAAACCCAAGCTCGCAGACTCCTAGTAATAATGTGAAAATATGGAGCATTGAATTAACCTTCTTTCAAACACCACAAACTTTCAATGAAACCTCCATTGTTGTCGGCTCTTTGTAAACTAGTGACGTCAGACCATATCAAATTTTTTAAAGTCAGTTTCCTTGATTTTTTTTGTTCAAGGTTAACTGTTTGATCTCAATATACTAGCAGGTATTAATATACTAACCTTACACGTATATCATATATACAAGTTTTGTCTTGTTTGACTTTGAAAAGACTGTTTTACACACTGTATTAATGTGAGGGACAGACTTCAAATTATATTTCTTTGATTAGTTTTGGTCATTTTTTCTTTATCTTGTCACTTTATATCCGTCTCTTCTCTAGACCAAAAAAAAATTGGGAATGAGCTAATAAAATCCAATAATTATTGTTTTACAACTTGTTTACTTGTGTTTACAAATTGACACACCACATGAGAGACGTGCTTCTAAGGCCACTATCTGGCAATGCCACTTTCTCTCCCTTTCACAGCATAAGAAATATCAGACTCAAAGTTATGTTACGGCAACTGTAATCCTCTATGATAAGTCAACATACCTAACTCTTAATTTGCTCACTGTCAATCCTTCATTGGATGCATTTATTTATGAAACTACAGGCTGCCTGAAAATAATTGACACATCATGAAAGTATTTTCTTGCAAAAATATATAAAAATTATTCCACGATAAAAAAAAAAATATTAAAACTGAAAATACAATCCCAAACAACCTAATAAGGCGACAATTCACTGGTCACATTTCTAACTGGTGGATTAGAATATGTAACTACATAAAAATCCTGGCTTTAGACATAGCACAATATTGTGTTGCTTTTTCAAGAGAGACAATTCTTTTATTTGATTTGGGTTCCATCAACCCTAACAATACCTTTGGGTACATATCTTCTAAATTAAACCTTGCTCATCTCTAACACAATTACTTAATCAGTAGCCTACACATGTGTACAACCCGAAAGGGCAGTAAGACACGGCACTAAAAAAAAAGCATAAGAAGGCTAATCTCTTTATATAATTATTATTTTTGTTAATATTATTATTATTGCATGATTTGGATAGCACACACAAGCGTTAACCCCCCCCCCCCTTCCCAATGTTCTATCCATGTATTATTTTTCTAGAAAGTTGGGAGTGGTGTAGAATTATTTTTTTTAGGTTGTATTCTAAACAATGCTCTTATTATTCCCCTACAGAAAATGAGGCTCTCTATCCTATGCCTATTCGTGTTAAATGGCGCACAAAGTGAACCCCAATCCAACCTGACCAAGGTGAACCAATATCTGAAAGATGTGCTGACTAAACCAGGCACGTTGCAAGCCTTACACCAACTAGGAGTGGATTACTTTAAACACGCGTCCATCTTCAACACCACAGTGGACTTCACCATTCCGCTGTTCTCGTTCAACCTGCCGTCCAAAGAGAACCCAAACGATAGTACGGCCATCATCCGACAGAACCTGGTAGGGCAGTCTATATTCCTGGTCGTGGTGGTGTTGTGTTTTGTGGCTTCTCTAGCTCTCCCCATTGCGCTCAACAAGCTGCACGACAAGGATGTGGAGGAAAGAACCTTTCACTTCATCACACAGGACAACGTCTGCCTCCTCAGGGCCATCTGTGAAGCTCACAGGGATTACAACAAGTTTGGCTGGTGGTCGCTTCCCCTGCTCTATCTGTTGCTGTAAGTTTACTTGTGATAGTATTCTGTGAAACAGTTTAGTTCAAAAATGTTGCCCTGTTTTTAACCGTATTTTAATATATGTACGTGGGTAAAAAACATTTCATTACACTAATAGGGTCAGGATGAGGAAGGTAGAATTTTAGAGGACGTGTACCCACATTTTCATGGTAAGAGAGTAGGTAATTATTCAGGAAAGTCACCATTGGTACACCCAGCTGGGATTCAAATTCAGACCATTTACTATCAGTAAAACAGATCATATGAGCTCGATGAGTCCATGTGCTAATTGATGCCTGTAGCGTTAAGTTATTAATTTAAAATCAAAATGAACTAAACTATAATTAAAAAAAAAAAAGAGGTGTCTATTCTAGATACATCCTAAACATTCCCACATAAAGAGATTTAATTTCATGTTTTAGTGGAGGAAACTCAGAGAGTCCATCACCAATGTACCATGCAGCATATTTCGGAGCTAATGGGTCGAGAGAGTGTGGACGCAACTACAAATGCCCTTATAGTAGTTTGAAGGTTCTACAATACCTCATTACCGTGTTCAGAAAATACTTCATAACTTAACAAACATTAATCTCTACTTCACACATACAAACATAACACTATTTTTTAAAGAGCAATCAACAATGTTATCCTCAACACTATTTTGGTGGCTGCAGTCGATGTGCAATTTAACTAGCTAAGTGAACTTTTTACAAATAAGAAAACTTATCCTATTAAAAAAATTAGCAAAAGTTTGAATATTAATTTGGAAAAATATTAAGTGATTTTATGTTGTTTAAATCGATCTTAAAATGTATGAGAACATTGAAAAAAAAATTCATTTAGTGTGTAAAAAATTAATAAAAGTGCATAGATTTACTTTTTTAATTTGTATAGTTCAAATAATTGTTCAATTTGGCTCTTAGCCTTTTATATTTATGCAACTAGTGCAGCACCCTTAAGATGTTAACACTCTTTCAGGAAATGTAAGAAAACCATGTAAAGACACAGTAAAATGTTAGTGAAAGGGAGATAGTTAATAGTTTAAGAAGAAATGAAGAGAGAAGTGTGTTTTTCTATTTATTTTTAACCTAACTATCCTTTCAGGTTGGCTTTCTTCACTATCAATTACTTTAAATTATTGTAAAGTGTTTCTACACTGTCTTATTTCCAAGCCATTATGCTCTAATTAATTTTACTTTGTAATTAATAGTCATCATGAAATAGTTAATTTTGAAAATTATCATACAGAAACTTTTTAGATCATATTAAATCATCTATATCAATTTTATTCCTTTTACATGTTCCTATTTGAGTGTCCTATCAATCTTAACCAATTTCCCTTTTCTCCCTTTTGTTTTTTGGTTTTCTCTTTAGGAAAATTTAATTGCGCTTTTCACACTCTATCTGATGAGTTCCGATAGAATGAAACCTAAGTCGGGGGATTGGGGGTAGCGATTGATTTTCTTCATGAGTGAGCCATTACCTCCTTATCCAGTGGCAGCAGTGTAAAGTGTAAACTGTTCTTTTAATTGTAAAAGCCAAATTATATCTGTTCCTTTTATTATGGTTCTATCCACCTTTCCTGTACCCTCTTCCAAATATAGTTATAGTAAAGAATTGGAATTTAAATGTTATTTTTATTCATTTAATGAAACATAATCATATAATTAGTTTTACACATATAAATAATACGGTTTTTATATACTTTTATTAACTAGATTTTTTTAAATGATTATGTTATTATCACATTGATAAATCACTTAAAAAATTTAACAATTAAGAGATATGCAACTGAAATTTTGAATTAATTTTTGAATAATACTTTTCATACAAAAATTTACACCTTATAGTTGATAAATAAGTAATGTAGAATAATAAACTTTCCATATAAATACATCACTTTCCATTTTTTGGTGTGTGGGGTGTTGAAGATACTTTGAACACAAGTGGGTTAGACACCCTGAATATACTTGGTAGCATCGTGGCGAGAGTTCCAAACAAATCTTCAGAGATACCCTGGAAACATATTTAAAATACTCAAAAAGATAGCTCATAGTAACATATTAGGATGTAAACCAAAATTACAAATAATCATGTACCAAAGAAGGAATGGAAATGGTCTATCAACTATTATGACAATTACCAATACCAATCATTATATTTAATGTTTACTATTATAAAGTCAGCATATAGTAACAAGTCTTAATTAAAACAAAAACAATGTGTTCACAGGAGTTATCTTGATTAGATATTTACATAAATACATATCCAATCCCGCTGTTTCTTTATGGGGTAGGCAAGAAGCTGTGAATATAGATCAAAAAAACAACTTCTTACTTAATCCATCCTCACTAACTTTCCCCACACTTCCCTATCCCTGCATACTCCCTTCGCTTCAACCACATCCATACACTGAGACATACATGATTGTTTATCCTTAAAACTCTTAATTTTTCTTTTTTTCACACAAATATCAGATTTTAAAGTTGTGATATTTACATTTAAAATAAGCAAATATATACTCAAGATTTTAAAGTTATGTATATAGTACTTAAGCTTGACTCGAACTTAGGAGCTTTTAGAAATACTCAACTCAAATGAGAAAACCCAAGTTCGCAGACTCCTAGTGTTTACTATTATATGTATGTTCCTGTATATGGCACTTCCTGTTCTGGTGTGTTACGGACAAACTTAATAATTAATATAATATGTTGACGTCTCATTTTGTTTTTTACAAGTGGATTGATCTTATCCGTAAAACAATGAGTGGTAGTTCCCAAGTGTTAAAATCCAATTTATGTAGTTTCTCAGTCAGACGTGTGAACTCAAAAATAAGTCAAGAAACATTTTAAGTTTGTAAAAGTTAACACCAATATTTAGTTTATAGTATCCGACGCCTTAGCTTAGTCAATATTGTGTGTGTCTACTGAGCTAAGGGTCCTGAGTTCGATTCCTGGCATGTCCGAAAAATTTATCAATGGTGAAATGTGGGTTTACCCTTTCACAGTGATGAATTAATGGCTGGGGACTGGATGTTGTGCCTGTACTAGTCTTAAGTCAGATTATAAGGCATATGAAGCCACGACAGGCCTTACCAGCCGGTAGAGGAAACTATATGACTTGAACACAAAACTGACCAAAGGCTGGACACAGTCAGTAATGGATGTAAACCTTTGGTTATTTTAATGTTAACTCAATACTACATCAGAGAAAGAAAAAAAACAGGGCAGTACCAAAGTCTATAGAAAATGGGGGGAACAGGGTTATGAGAAGTTCCATATTCTTTCACCAAAATGGCGGCACCGGGCAGAAATGAGCGATCTGTAAAATTTCTCTAGATAAATATATTTCTTAGTCAAACAGTCAATTACAATAAAAAACAAAACCAGCTTAAGTTTTGGATGGCATATGTAAGATTAAAATAAATATACGACTTTTTCCTAAACATTTTAATTCCCCTGCTAGTCATTAAATAATCCATGAACCCAAGTTGAAAAGATCCATTTTAAAGAAATACATTCTCATTAAACTGGTGGTAAAATAAAGGCATCAGTCCTCTAAGATCAATTTGCAAGTTATGAAATGTTTCAGGTAGGGGTGGTCGGGCAGCAAATATTTGTATCGGGCGGACATTACAAAATTAAACTCGGACACAGGCAGATTTGGGCAAGCATTTCATTTTGCAAACAACTTTGTCACAGGCTTATAAAATTTCAAATTATAAGTTAAAACACAGGCTTATAAAATTTCAAATTATAAGTTAAAACAGTCACATATGATTTAAACAAAACCAAAATAATTAGTTTATGCTCAAGAATTTATTATTAATACTAGAGCAGATTTCGCTTTGCTTTGTGAAAGTTCTGTTCCTAACAAATCTGGCTAGAAATAATAAATTAAAGAACTGTAAAGAAAACTAATTTAGATTAAGTTTTCGCAAGCATAGGGCCTAAAAAACTCAATGTGGAAATGTTGAATTTGTTATGTTATTGGTATTGACAGAGAAAATTAAATTGTAGGAATCTTGATTTCGCTATGTTGTAGACTTGTAACCTGTGAGAAACGTTATCAAAATTTTGTTGAAAGCAAACATAATAATTTACAAATTAATAAAAAATAATATTTACCTTTGTTTAGTATTAATCGAGTTGAAATAATTCAACTATGAGTATCAGTTAAACACTATTTTTTTTCAAAGTTTGAATTAGAGGTTAGTGCTAACATGGTTTATATTAGAGCTGTCACAATATCGGTTTTTCTTGATTTCGATTCTTAAATTTTTTTCATTTTTTATTCCAAGCATCTGACCTCATGTAAAAAAATATATAGGTATTCAACTTCATAACATACCAAAAACTAAAAAACATTCATAGTAATAAAAAAAATTTAACAAAATATAATATCAATTTTACCAAGTATTAAATCATATAATCAAAATAATAAAATAATTAGGAATTACATTATAGTAAGCATGTATTAGGCTTATTACCTACAAATGAAGCCTCATTGAATCAAACATTTGTAAATAAAAAATAAACAAAAAAGGTATAATAAACAGACGTTGAGAACACAAGTCTATTCAATTCCCCAAATAGAATCTTTAAATGTATGTGCACTGTTTTGAATTAATGACATTGAAAATAAAATTTACGTACTGTACTGGTAGTAATTTAAAATACTTAAGTAGGCCTACTTGAAAATAAAAACTTTTTTGTAATTATTATTTGTCAAATAAAAGAGATTAGCTTTGTTAAAACAGTCAAAAACTATTTTTTTTAAATATATTTAATAATAATTGTTATTGTACAGAGAATCTTACTAGCCTGATACCCTACTCCCCATCCATGCAAACCTTGGACTCTACCATTTCAACCAACACATAGTCGCTTGAAACTATTCTTGCGATATATTGATTTCTGAGAATACATTCTATTTAAAACACAAACATATTTTCGACTCCAATATGTTCATTCCCATTTTATTAGGCAGGACTACGTGTGAATATTTTTACAATTACTTCAATAACATATTTTAAACAACAAAACACTCTTAGTTAAAATCAATTTAAAAAAAAAAAAATTGAATTATCAAGTCATTATTTGATACTTAAAACTAGAGTGTGATTACCAAGTGAGCAGATTACTTGAATTGATTTTAAACAAACAATCGATATACAATACATAGGCTGGTAGATATAAATAAACAGTTTTATCGGTGTCTGACTGTTGACATTATTTATTTATCATGAAGCCCAACAAAATATCTAACTTAAGGATCATATTCAATAAATTGGGGTTCTTCGCATAGTTGTAGATAATTAAAACCAGTTGGGTACTAAAGAATTAACAGTATCTTTATTTTAATCATCACTCTGGCGAGTAAACATAATATACGTCATGGCGGCTGACTTTGTATGGTGTGTAATGTGTTTTATTTCTGTTAAAAAAAAACATAATTTGTTTTATTTATTTGGAGTTTATTTGTAATTCTAGTTTTGATTTTCAGTTTTGTAGAGTTTTAATGTGTTCATTAAAATATTTACAATATTGTTCGTGAGGTGAAAGTTTTTAAAGTGAGCATGCGCTGTAACAGTGGAGTCCAAGTTTCCCATAAGGTGGGAGGGTAGGGTATTAGGCATGTTAGATTTTCCACACCTAGCATTTATTATTGTTTTTAAAAATAATGATTTTATTCATGCTAATCTCTTTCATCCGACAAAATAAATATTACGAATTAAGTTGTGCTTTTAAAGTAGGCCTAACTAAGTAATTTTTGAATCCTAAATATTATGCTTTGTTTATGAGGTGAAAGATTCGACCATCGAATCCAGTAAAACAACAATTCCTTGAATACTTGTCAGGATTCGGTGGATTCGAGGATTCAAATATTCGAGTGGCCCATCTCTTATTTTTATTAAACTGGTCTTATCCAAAGAGCTAAATAAAACATTAAAAATTGAAAGTGACAAAGAATATAATTACAAGAGAACGGCCATCTTAATTTGATCGAAATATTGTAACTCTCGATATAACACGTTGTGATATATCAATTAATGATAGATCGGACAATCTCACTTCACTTTTACTTTTTTTTTAAATGTGTCAAAGTTGTTTAGTTTTTACCTCTTGTTACTGTCATAATGTCTGGTCCTATTATATCCAAGACCATTTATTTTTCATTCAGAACACCTCAAAATGTTAGGTTCGTATTATATTCAGCACAACACAGTATATTTACAATTTGATGGCATTTAAGTGAAACGGCAACTAAACTAATATGAGAGATAATCGATTATTACCTATCCTGAAGGTTACTCTGTTATTTAGTTGCCAGTTTTAGTGAGAGCTAAGAATTGAAGTAGTGAGAATCGTAATGTTAAGATCGATTCTCGATTCTTTCAATACAATAAGAATCAAGGGTATCGAGATATCGAGGAATCGAGTTTGACAGCCCTATATTATAATATACTTATCAAGTTCTTGAGATGCACGATCGAAATACGGCCCAACATTCCAGGATTTTTAGATGCCCAATTTATTGCCTGAAATTTCGGGTGCCCAACCATCCCTAGTTTCAGGATTAATTATGATGAACAATAATATCAAATAGTAGACTAATATTTATGATGAAGTATTGTTCTTTATGATACATTTCAAGACTTAGTGTCGAAGGTATCTAGAGGGGGGGAAGGAAGAGAAATGATCATGGTCTACCTCTAAACAAAAGCAACATGTGTCTGACCTTGGGTACCAGGAACTGCAAGTTTTTGAGTTCTGAGCCACCCCAAGATGCCATCTCTATCATAAATCCCTTGACACACTTGAAGACTAGCTCAGCCCTTTTGGTACACCAAGCCACTGTCATTTCCTGCGCAACAATCAAAACAAAAGCAATTAGACAACAATTTAGGAAGGCTTCAATAATAAAACATCAGCCAAGATTCATAAGACAGAAACTTCAACGAGTCATTGAACAATTAAAATACTATACTACTTCAAACAAAAATCACTAACTAAACTCCTAGTGATTGCGGGTTCAAACTCTTGTGCTAAAGATGATAAAACAAGTCATGCAACTATTCCAACAATTTGATACAAGAAATCAGGATTTTTCAATTTAAAGTTTGTTCCATGTATAGCAAAATGTATCTACAAGAGTGAAAAGAGGGTTTTCCTTGAAGAGATCAATTAAAGGAAATATTAATTAGGAACAGGACCCTCAAATCCTCAACCAAGGACAGGTTGTGCTCAAATTGCAACTTAATGTGGTCGTGCAGGGTCACTATGGCCCTTCCTTTTGTTGTATATTTTAATCCAGTTTGTATTTTAATGTTGAAATGTTTTGTTTGATAAGCTATATTTTATTCATTTTGAACATATTATAATCAATTATTTTTTTAAATGTTAGTCCAAAACAATTTATGGTGTGGTTATGAAAAAACAAATCCCAAAATCCACTCCTTTTGTAGGGCTTATGTTCTTCTTTCGTTAACTGGTGTTTTTTAACATGTTATTGCAATATCATTCTGAAACATATGTTTGGGATTAAAACATAGATTGTTTAAACATTTTAACACTTAAGAGAAAGGTTATGTGACTTAAAAAAAACTCATAGAACGTGATCAATATAACAAACTTTTACTCTAATGAATATAAAAAGTGTGTTGTATTATTTAAAATCAGAATAACAATACAATCCATTGTATTGAGTTTTCTATCAGCATCTCATATAATGTGTGATAAGTTCTATCAAGTGTTCTCAGGTCACATCTGATAATGGATACTCATTGTCACCACTACTTAGTTCAAACTCAGTATGAAGGTCTTGATCATCCCCTATCCTGTAGGTCAATATAACCATCTACATCACCTTCATCACCCCTATCCTGTAGGTCAATATAACCATCTACATCACCTTCATCACCCCTATCCTGTAGGTCAATATAACCATCTACATCACCTTCATCACCCCTATCCTGTAGGTCAATATAACCATCTACATCACCTTCATCACCCCCTATCCTGTAGGTCAATATAACCATCTACATCACCTTCATCACCCCCTATCCTGTAGGTCAATATAACCATCTACATCACCTTCATCACCCCTATCCTGTAGGTCAATATGACCATCTACATCACCTTCATCACCCCCTATCCTGTAGGTCAATATAACCATCTACATCACCTTCATCACCCCTATCCTGTAGGTCAATATAACCATCTACATCACCTTCATCACCCCCTATCCTGTAGGTCAATATAACCATCTACATCACCTTCATCACCCCTATCCTGTAGGTCAATATGACCATCTACATCACCTTCATCACCCCCTATCCTGTAGGTCAATATGACCATCTACATCACCTTCATCACCCCTATCCTGTAGGTCAATATGACCATCTACATCACCTTCATCACCCCTATCCTGTAGGTCAATATGACCATCTACATCACCTTCATCACCCCCTATCCTGTAGGTCAATATGACCATCTACATCACCTTCATCACCCCCTATCCTGTAGGTCAATATAACCATCTACATCACCTTCATCACCCCCTATCCTGTAGGTCAATATAACCATCTACATCACCTTCATCACCCCCTATCCTGTAGGTCAATATAACCATCTACATCACCTTCATCACCCCCTATCCTGTAGGTCAATATAACCATCTACATCACCTTCATCACCCCCTATCCTGTAGGTCAATATGACCATCTACATCACCTTCATCACCCCCTATCCTGTAGGTCAATATAACCATCTACATCACCTTCATCACCCCCTATCCTGTAGGTCAATATGACCATCTACATCACCTTCATCATCCCCTATCCTGTAGGTCAATATAACCATCTACATCACCTTCATCACCCCCTAAAGGGTCAGTTGTACCATCAAGAAATTCTTCATTGAGTAAAGAAAGAATCCACTCTTCTTTTTGTTTAGCTGTTACTAAAAATAAGCTATAACGTTAATACTAATATCAACCACAAAGAAAATTACACAAACAGTTGTGCGGGGTCAAGATAACCACAAGAGACTGAATTCTCAACAATAGTGCTAAGAGGCAAAATAGCGGTAACGAGACTTAAGATGGTGGTGACTGTGGAGGAAGTTAGGAAGCTACACATATGGATTACAGCCAAACATGTTTTATGGGGAAGGAAGAAAGAAATACTATTACTATGGGCGATGGCAACTGCTCCTGGATTAAGGATTTTCGAGAAAATTTTAAATTTGAAACTCAAATCCTTAAAAAGAAGTATTTTTAATGTTACGAGTGAAATTTGTTTGGAGCTCTAATACTGCCTATTGGTGGTTCAGAACCAATTATAATTAGAGGATGAACTCAACAACCAAAGCCCAGACCGAAATTTAACACTTAACTGAATGCATGAATGTTATAATGAATGGCTTATAAGAAAGGATGTTAGCATTTAGTTACTATTTCTATTTTCTATTACCATATTCCATTATATATCATTTCCTACTATGCTCATTATTTTTTCCAAGATTCAAATTCAAGATTCAGGATTCGAAGGTAAAGTGGAGAGTTAAGACTCGTAAAATAGTGACAAATCTATTGTATAGTTATGTAACCTAAGAACATCCAATCTTAATGAATTAGCAATAGTAGCATTACAGTAATTCAAAAAATGCTTTTGCTCAGGAAAGTTATTTTCTCCAACTAAAGAACAATGGCTCATCATTTTCGAGCTTCCACTTGATGTACTTAATAATCAATTTTTAAAACGCAAGTAAGCATAGTCTATTTAAGTGAGATAATATCAGCATTTCCACTTACAAATCATTCTGTTACTTAACAAATTATTAAATATTAATTTCAATTTTCACATTAATAAAGTAATAGAGCTTTAAAACCTTTTCGATTGGTAAATGTATTCAATATTGTCGTTCATTTTGAATAATACTTGATTGAAGTTGTTTACTTGTATTGCCATGACAAAGCAATGAGAATAAAAATAGCTATGAAGATTACTAAATAATTGAATGATTCTTTTTACTATTTTTACCTGGTCTCTTTCTAAAATAATAATTTATGTTAAGTTAAAAATGTAATATCAAGAATATATTATTATTTTTAATGTTTTCAAACTTAAGATATTCAAAACTCATATTAATTAATATGTTTAGCTACAAAACTAGCTCAAGTTTAGTTACTATTTAGTTAGAGAATTTATATTGGTTAACCTGTTTAAAATAAATGTTGATCTTATTTATTGCAATACATATTTTACCAAACTTATCTCATTTATATTGAAAAAGTATTTACTATTCCATATTGTTTGCTAGAAATATTATTTTTAGTTTTAAAATATCAGCATCAAATTTTATAAGCATTAAAAATTAAAATGAAGTAGACTTCTCAATAAAATAATGTTTAACGAGAGCCAGTACAACGCGCATGTGCAGCTGCGCATAGAGGAATGGAAATGGAACAGAAGACGTGATCATGCACAATTACACTAAGGAGTAGTAAACGAAATAGGAAACACTTCAAATTTCTAGTTGTTTATGATTCTTACGTTTTCTTATAGGGTAAATTACTTTACTGAAGCATATTTTGGGGAAATATTAGCTTATTAAAACGTCGATTTTATTAACTTTTTATCAAAACAGTGTAGAAACACACTACAATAATGTAAAGTGATAGTGAAGGAAGCCAACCTGAAAGGATGGTAGGTTAGGCCTAGATATAAACATACACACTTCTCTATTTTCTTTCTACATTTTCCCACTTCCCACTTCTGCAAACTTCCAAAGTTGCACATGGTTTTGAATTTTCGGAAATATTTATTTTTCATCTGAAGAGACATTAATGAAAAAGTAATATTCCCTAAAATTCAAACTATTGTGCAACTGTGGAAGTTGAAGAAGTGGAAAGTGTAAAAGTTCAAGAAGACATGAAGAGAGAAGTATGTTTATTCCTATCTAGTCCTAACCTAACCTATCTCTCCTTTTAGGTTGGCTTCCTTCACTATCACTTACTTTACATCAATGTACAGTGTTTCTACACTGTCTTGTTATATATACATTTTCAAGCCATCATGCAATTATTCATTTTATTAACTTTTTTATAATTGTTAGTGTAATTTTAATGTCCTTAAAGACATGAGTGTTGAAACCATTTTGTTTATTTTTATTCGAGTATTGTTCTTGCTTTTAAATTGTATTTTATCAGTGTTATTTATAATCTAAAAACCGATATTTCCATTATTTAGCTTTTTTTTTCAAAATTATTTACTATTTATAAAAATGAGTGTCATTCATATTTTAAGAACATGTGTTTTAATATACTTTTTAACATTTTAAAGTTATGAATACACTCAAACTCGAGACAACCTCGGCAGATTTTAGAAATACTTGACTCGAATAGAATAAACAAGCTCGCAGACCCCTACTGTTTACACATAAAGAATCTGTTTTTGTGGATTTTAAAGTTATAAAACAAATCACAGAATTTACAAGTATTTTAATGGATATGCATACTTTTTTTCTTAGGTAAGTTAACATTAAAAATCACTACTTCTACTTTTAACCATTAATATTAATTGATTTGAGAGATTCGATTCTTTGTTTTAGCCTTTAAAAGATTTTACGAAAAAAAGTCCATCATGCTAAGGACTTAATTAATAGCCATTGCTATAAAATTTAATGAAGATAAAATTGATTTAAATATCAAAGATTAATTTATTTGACATTATTAATTTTCAATTTGATCATTTTAAAAATTCTGAAAAGAATTAATTGATGAGTAATTTGACAAACAAGTAGTGAAAAATGGTATTTGATGTTAAAATTACATATTATCGCCATATTTGAAATAGATATATTAAAGGAAACACAAACTGTATGAAGTAAGAAATCATGTATTTAATTTTATCATTACATATATTATATTTGATCAATATTTCTGAATGCAATTAAAACATTTGACTAAATTATAACTTTTAATTATTATTTACTAAAATATAAGAATATTTATCAAATTTGAATCAATTTAAAAATACATTAATAAAGAATTTGTAAATACTATTAATTATAACATCCAATTTGATCAGAAAGTTATTTTAATTTCTTGAAAAATGAAAATATTAAAAAAATAATAGAAAATTATGAAAAATTCAATATAAACTCATGTTAAGAATAGAGAACAATAACTAAAGATCAAATAGTCAAAGCTCTTATTTATACTTTTTAGTGAGGATTACTCCATCTAGATATCATATTCTGAAAATTGAAAAATGACACCTGGACAAGGAATCGAACTCAATCGAGGCAAAAGTCTCGGGTTTGATTCCCATGTCTAGGTTATTTTTCAATTTTCAGAATAAAACTTAATTGATAAGTTACTAAGCTTATCAGTAAGCCTGTGTACATTAGTTATTAATATAGTTCTTAGGTAACAAATAAGGACATTTTCCTGGCCCTTGTTACTGACAAGATCTAGAAAAATAATTTATTTAAAAATTAAAAGTGGTGTTAAGTGACAATAACAACAAAAATCCTAGGTAGCTTAAACTTCAACTTCGACTTTTCTTCGCAAGTTTCACTTCGACTTCACTTCGCACTTAAAAAGTGGCCTTTGCACATCCCTAATAAGTAGTTGAATACACAATTAGAAGAAAAAATGTAGACAGTTTGCGAGTTATGCGAGTTCTGGAACGTTACTGTACCATGGGACAGCAGGTATTCCTGCGTGAAACACATCAAATCAGAAAAACATAAAGAGAGAGTCTGAAATTTAGGGCAGTATCAAACGCAAGGCATAGGTAGTCCCTCTGTTGAATACGGACAAGCAAGAGGAGGATTTGTCAATATAATTGGCAAAACACATGTCAAGAGGCAGTTTGATTAACATGTGCAAAGGTTGATTCAAAGATTTCTTGTAACATGCAACAATGTTCTAACCGACAAAAAAAAAAACATTAAGGAAAATTATCTGGCTACAGTGGCAATGTTTACATTTGAGAGTGTAATAAAATGTATTTATCACCAACTTTGCTCCCATCTCAAATGTATCAGTGATCTTTCTCTTTCCTTCTTATACCAGCTGTTTGCCACTTTCATTTTATTTCTTGCACATAACTCCAACAGCCTTCTACCCTCCTCGTTTCTCTCTCCCCATCCTTCCTTCCCCAACACCTCCTCACACCCTCCTCTCTCTTTTACTACATTTGCATTCAGATCGCCCATTAATCTCTGACACTAGTTTCCCATATGCCTTTCTAGTTTCCTCAAATTTTCTTTTCTTCTGTCGGGAACTCCACCACACACAAAAAACAACTCTTTGTGTTTTTCTGACTCACCCAATTTCTCAGAGTTGTTGAAACCGTGTAAAAAGAGCCTCAACCATACCCTCTAAATGAAAGATTAGTGCCCCATTTGACAATATCCAAGTTGCAAATGACTGAGAAATAGATACCTCGGACATTTCATGCATGAGTAAGACTGGAACGGTGAGTGTGGTGATGTCATTGGAACAAGCAGTCTTCAAGATGTTGCGTAGGCCTAGGATAGCTGGGTGCCTCGAGTTGATGTCATCTGAAATCACACCCACTCATCAACAGAATCCCAGCGCCCGACCACAGATAACTGGAGATATCCCCTCATGTAAAGCCGCCCGAGCAATTATAATTGTAATGTTTAAACATTGCCTATATACGAATTTTAATCAAGATTGTTAGAGCTAATTTGGAGAAAATAGATTTCTTCTCTTTTGGACCTTTAGTAAGCTACCCTTAATCTTAGTGTTGCTATCATAATCCCAAAAACTACTTGGGGTAACCTTATATAAGCCCTAGATACCAATGTTAGCCTGATGGTGGTATTGTTTCGACTTGAGCCGATATAACACACAAAAAGATAAGATCGCAAAAATCACTTTTTCACTTTCGGTGGGTCATAAAATGTCAAAATCCGGGATTCAATTTTTTTACAATCACAATACTTTCTTTGAGGGGTCATGAGAAAGTCAAAAAGGTTACCATGTAGGATAGTAGACTTTTTATGCTTTCTGTATTTTCTAAAATTTGTAATTGAGATTTGTGGTAAAATGAAAACTTGAATTTGAAAAAAGTGGATTTGAGCCAAATGTAATTAAAATAAATTCACCAACTTGACTTGAGTGTATCATCGATGACCATGTGAAACACGACGTGCACCTCGGCCAGGTTAGAGTGTCTCGTGATGTACACGTCTCCTGTCTGCATGTTCTTGGTGCCAGCCTCCCCCTCGTCGACACAGCTGTTCTGAAGAGGTGAGACTCACCAGGTTCTCATGACGACCACAGTGAGCCTGTCTCCAGCTCACTGCCTTCTTAACTTCCACACGGACTTTCTCCAGCTGTTCGTCCATGGACGGAAAGTGAAACTCCGTGGACTGCTGGCAGACCTCACTCACTTCTGATGATAACATATAACAATCTTAGTCAGCAATGTAAACAACAAACTATACATCAATAACAATCTTAGTCAACAAGGTAAACAACAAAACTATACATCAATAAAAATCTTAGTCAGCAAGGTAAACAACAAAACTATACATCAATAACAATCTTGGTCAGCAAGGTAAACAACAAAACTATACATCAATAACAATCTTGGTCAGCCAGTAAACAACAAACATACATCAATAACAATCTTAGTCAGCAAGGTAAACAACAAAACTATACATCAATAACAATCTTAGTCAGCCAGGTAAACAACAAAACTATACATCATAACAATCTTAGTCAGCCAGGTAAACAACAAAACTATACATCAATACAATCTTAGTCAGCAGTAAACAACAAACTATACATCAATAACAATTTAGTCAGCCAGGTAAACAACAAAATATACATCAATAACAATCTTAGTCAGCCAGGTAACAACAAAACTATACATCAATAACAATCTTAGTCAGCCAGGTAAACAACAAAACTATACATCAATAACATCTTAGTCAGCCAGGTAAACAACAAACTATAATCAATAATGGTTCAAACATATTATAATAAATTCCTCTAACTAAACCAAGCTACGCAGGTTTTCGTTTTAGCACTGCATCCTACTGCCTTCTATTTAACTACATAATCTATACTTATGTGCTAAGGGAATGAGAAACGATTGAATTTTAGAGGTAGTGTACTAGCATTTGCATGAAGGAAAGTGGAAAATCATTCGAAAAATCCATCTGAGTATATCTGGGCCAGGTCATAGGCAGTCAGCATATTGTGAGTTTGATGCTTAGAAAATACGGCACAAGTGGTCGGGTGAAAATTAACTATGGCTGTGGATACGTTTGTATTTGGTACCGCTTTCAATAAAATTAAATTATAGGCATACCCCGTTACTGTGACATGTTAAGATCTAGACCATTGTCATAAAGTGAATTTCCATCATAAGTGAATCAATGCGTGTTTTCAATTGCTGATGCCTGTAATGACTGTATCACATCATTTATGTATAAACTGATAAAGTGTTTATAGTTCACTAAGTCCCAGAGCATAGCACAGAAATGCAGCACAGATCTATTTTCTAGCAAAGTGAGTCCTGCAGGAAGCCAGGAAACAGGAAGTGTATTGCTTCTAAACTGGTCGTATGAGCGAGGCAGCTGTCAGATACTCGAGGTATAGTCACAATTTAAAACAGTTGTATGAGCAAATTGTCAGAAAGCGAATGGCCTTGGTAGAACCAGGATGGCTCAGTGGTAGAACATTGGCGTGTAAAGCCAAAGGTCCCGGATTCGATTCCCGTGTTAAGGTTGTCATTTTTCCTTTGAGTGAATAAAAAGATTACTCATTATGGCTGATTTTTTTTCAATTATAAAGACTATTTTATTATTTCCCAATTATACAAGTTTTCCATTATGTAGAAGGAAGTGCAGATCCAGTATAAATGAACTTTAGTACAACTTTAGCTCTACTTTAAAAGTATAATAAACCAGTATTAAACACGAATATTGACTTTTCAATAAAAATGTTAACTAATATGTTATTGCAAGAATATGGCCCCCCTCATATCGAGATCATAGTTTTTTTTCACTTTGATAAAGACAATAAGGAATTTTTAGAACTAGGAAATAAATTAATATATTTAATAATACAAAATTGGAATTTTTTTTTGTCAATATCTTGAAAAATTTAAGGGAAAGCCATAGAAAAGTAAAACCACAGTTTTTGAAATTAGCATTTCTTCAAACTCTAGTCACATTAATCATAGCTTATAATATAGGGTCAAGGTAAGGTAAATACTGATTAAAAAAATTGTTTTTATGGGATTACCAAAATTGTAAAATGGTCCTAAATGAGCCTGGATTGATTGGTTCAATACTAACCCTTGGTGAGTCCCGAGAAGTGTCCCACATGACTATCAGCTAGTAACACGAGTCCACAGAGGTCACTAGAGTAGAGACCAAGGGCTGTTTGTAGTCTTTGTGGGTCAGGGTCAATATTACCAGCCTCCTGCTGCTGCAACCTGACCCTACACAAGTCTAGCACGTCTGCCGAGAGGATGCGGATATTGTGCATCTGTTTCATCTGAGAGCCGAGGTGGATGGTGAAACTCTCCTCCAGTCGGGAAGACCGCTCATTCTCCTGGCTACTAGAGGTGAACAGGCCTCGTTTACTGGATAGCAGAGACTCTCTGTGAAAATATCAGAACAAAGTGGTTGATGGGTCTCAGCAAAGTTGAGACTTCGTTTGTATTCATTTTTGTAGGAAAGGACTCTTAGAAAATACAAACATATTTTTTGTGGCTGAATTGTTTCATTCTAATATTTTGCTAGAGTTATTTCATAAGTATTGACATGACTATCAAAATCTACTAGCTGCAGATCACGACACCGGAAAGTAGTTTTAGTAACTTTTCTAGCCGTCTTATAAGGCCCTTCCTTTGAAAAGTGGACTGCATAAATACTAACTCCTAGAGCCTTTAAGTCAGGGGTGTACAAAGTCACCTTGTTTAATTCGAAGTAAAATTAAAGTGCGTATATGAAATGTTCCCGAAGCTGTTTTTAAGTTTTGTTGAGAAAAATTATACTGTGCATATTTAAACTATACAGTAGCTTTATGAACAAAAATGTTTTGTATAAAATGCTTTGTTGCAAAAATGTTTAACTTGATACTACCCTCACAACATGTAAGTCAATTGTTACAAATTTCCGGTACCTATGTGATATTAATTTGTAGTGTAGATTAATGTACATAATGATAGAAATCGAACATATTTGTGCATTTTGACTGTCAATATTTTTATTGGTGAAGCTTAATAATTGTAAAAGTATATTTTTTTAAAAACAAGTTGACAAGTTTTCGAAGCTTTGCCTATGTTTAATTTTTGGTGGAACAATTAAAATGGAGATAAATAAATAATTTTTTTGAATTTATTTGAGGTAAATATGTGCATTTTCTGAACCTACTGATTATATCAGCAAATGAGGATTTCTATGAGCAAGAGTGAAAGCACCTACCAATTATTTGCCGGGAAAAGTATTTTCACATATTTTTCAGGGTTCTTTTACATGCCGCAGTCGACATGGGACCGACGGCTTTACTTCCCCTACAAAGGAAGTAGTGCTAGGGATTTTTATCGCACAAGAAAAATCTGTTGACCCTCTCCGTGTATGAACCCCCCCCCCCCCCCACCATGAACATGGGGTCCTGAGGCGAGCTTTACCCAAAGACCACCGAGATCGACATAAATCAAAAAGGTTTCAAATGTTTGGTAAAATAATATAGTTAGTATGTTTTATATATGAAGCCTACACTTTTCATTTTGTAATGATGATATACTAGGTTAGAATTATTTTTATTTTACTTGTTCATTTATTGTTTTCTTGTTTTATTTTACTTGTTACTATGTTCACTGTTGTCCTTGTGATCAAACATGTTTGTATGCCTGGTCCAGAATATGGACAACTTTGCCACAGCTAAGTGAGTTTGTCCCTCATATTATTATTATTATTATTATTGCACCGCGTCTTACTACCCGTTCGGGTTATCCGCACTTACGCTAATGTGTAATGGTAGGGTGATTGTGAGATGAAATGGAGGACCTACAGTTTAACGTGGAATCCGAACCACGGTGAGGCCTGGCATTCCTCACATTCACAAGTTGTGTTGTCCCTCATATTATCAGATATGATTGTTTTGTACTAATTTTGTATTTAACTCACTTAGACCCTTCAGATATTTAGATATTTAGGTTACACAATGAAAAGTATAAGAATGTAAATTATTTGATCATGCTTAAAAAGTTAGGAAACATATTATTCAATAATTCAGAATGTCTCATCCCATAATAATGTGTAGTAATTTATTTATAGAGGTTTACCTTTTCTTATATCTTGCATAATCTTGAAAATAAAATTTTCATAAAGTGCAGTAAAATGTTTTTGATTACCTATTACTGTATTATATAGGAAGAAACGTTGAACACAAGAAGTATCAAACAGCAAGTAGTTAATTTCTAAAGTAAGCAATATAAACAACCGAGGTAAGCCCCAGCCCGGTATATAATCCAACAAATAGAAAGATTTTCTCAGCTGCACATAGAATATATGATTATTTTAAAGTTCCTTGTATTTTATCCATTATAACATTAATCCAGACTTTCAGTAATCCCCCATTTAATCCAGATTATTGAAGTCTTACAATATATTTATCTCTATAATCAGTTAGAACATACATAATTTAATGGAAAATGTCTCTCTTGAAGTAATTTAAATTTTCAGAGTGTGGGTGTAATGAATTTTATAAGACTCCAAATTAATTACTACCTAGGCATTGAGGAGGATTAGAAAAAATAGGCTACATTATTAACACTTTCAGGGAAGGGCAAAAGGTGATAGTTTGTATCCTTAAGTGACTTAAAAAACTTCAATCAATCAGGGGTATTCCAATTTTCAGCATTTTTATCAAATATATCGTTCTTTGTAAGGAATCAAGGACCAGCACTCTCATGCTACCAGTCATCTCTATACCATTAAGTTTTACCCTCGCGTCTTACTACCCATCCAAGTTATATGTATATGTACTAATTACATTAATGTGTAGGGGATGAGGGAGGTTGAATTCAGAGAAAGTGTACCTGTGTTTGCGTGGTGATTGAGAGTGAAATACCATTTAGAAAAAAACCACCCCAGTTCACCCAACACTTGAACCTCGATCTCCCAGTCTATTGCGAAAGTGACACCTTAGACAATATGGCCACCAAAGAGGGTGACGCCCAAGGTAAAGTTACCAATCGTGAATGAAAGTTCTATGTACAAACGTTGGAAGTGTGATGTTGGTGTGATGGTCCTCTAGTAGCTTCATGAGCCAGTCCCGATATTCCCTCTTCTGAGACTCCTTGAGAGTATCAACCTCGCTGTTCCAACGACCTTGGAGAAGGTTCTGATCCTCGAAATGGCGGGCAGCCATGTTGTTGATCTCTTGTTCGGTGCTGTACACATGAACCCCTTCCACTGCCTTCACCATCTCCTGCGTCTGGCTAAAGGCATTCAGTCGTTATTTTCCACGCGTCTTACCACCCATTAGAGTTACTATAAATTAATCATACTAATGTGGCAGGAATGAGGAAGATATTATCTAGAGGAAATGTACCTACATTTTAATGTAAGACTAGGAAAACCACTAGTACATCTGACCAGAATTTGAAACCAAACCTCATCTAAGGAAACCAAGATTAGATGAGAATGATATTTATTCCGATTGCCCCCCAATGTGGGTCAGAGGTGAAAAAACACAGTACATCACACCTAAAGATTGTGCGCGTAGAGATAAAAATATATAGAGGGTTCTCCCCAGAAAATTATGCCAGCCGGGTGTATAATGAAGTAGCCGGGCGGAGGCAGTGTAACACCTTGCAATATTATATTATATTTTATTTACATTTTTAAACTGAAAGCTCCAAAACACATTCATAAAAAAAACTAGATTTAACAATAAAGTTACTTTGTATTTAAAAAAAGTAGCAAGTTTAAAGTTTAATAACAAATTAATGATTTTATATTAGAATTCAATTTTAAAAACATATGTTCTTATATGTTGTTGTTTTAACTCAAGATTATTAATTAATTAATTAATTAATTTTAGCACCGCGTCTTACTACCCGTTCGGGTTATACGCTTAAGTACTAATTACACTAAAGATTAGGAATTGGGAAGGTTGAATTTAGAGGAAGTGAACCCACATTTGCGTGGAGGGAGAGTGGAAAACCATTTAGGAAAAAACCACCCCCAGTTTCACCCGACCGAGATTCGAACCTCGATCTCCCCGTCCTCGGTGGTCGAGCTCAATACAACTGGTGCGTTAGCCAACTACGCCACCGAGGTGGGTCTCAAGATTATTATTTTATACATTAATTCTATGCTTGAACTTTTTAGAGGCCCAGTTGTCTGCAGCTTTTTTATATTCAAAGTCGGTTGGATCTGGTCCCTCTAGTGAAATCATTCATCCATTACTGTTTCCAGCCTGTGGCCTGGTTCAGTTTTTTATTCACGCCATATATTTTCCACATGATCAAAGGATGATTTGTAAATTGTTTGAACACGACAATTACCAGCTAAGTATGGCACAATAAGTTTAGCCTGAAAAGTAGTTGTTTTACCTTGATGTATGACACTATTGCTCTAGTATCTTATAGGATGTACCATAGTATAATAAGGTAAAGTAATCTCGATACCTTTCAGGATGAACGAAGGTACACAGATGGCAAACGATAAGCTCTAATAACAGTAACTGATAAATGAGTAAACCTCCTAGAATTAACCAGGATACACCCTGATAAATGAGCTAAACCTCCTAGAATTAACCCAGCCCACCTTGCTGTGAGTGCAGCCACCTGCTCGTCTCTTTGAGTAGTGAGTTCCTTGACTGCAAGTGCATACGAGTGTTCCACTTGCAGGATAGTCTCAAGTGCTGGTGAGTGCACCAGCTTGTGGTACACCGTGGAGAACAGTTCCTCATCTGTGGCCCCTGGGGGTCTGCATATTCTATTGTCTCCTGTAGGAATGAGGTACAGCAGTTTAATATTTCTTTCTATAGCTGAAATATAACGTTTTAATGCTTAATATTTTCAATTGTTGTATGCTTGTTTTCAATGGCATGGAGTCAATGTTTCAAATAAATTATTTTTATGGAAAGATAATAAAGTAGGCCTTTACAATAATACATTATTAATGTTTATGAAGACCAAAATTTTAATGAAAGGCTTAAGTTAATCAGTTTTGTCCAACAAAATACAATCTTTAACCCTCTTACGAGAAATCTATGGGGACAGTCTGTAAAATTCAATTATTTTCTTAACTTTTATTTTGCCTAAGTATCGAATGAAAAAAAAATCTTAGCTAACTCAACAAGTTCAAGGGGCTCTGTATAGATCAAATGTGGAGCGCAAATCAAAAATTAAGCAGACATTTTTTACGCAGACTTCCGAGGCATTGTCTAAGAAATGCAAGTTTAATGCAGATTTGTGTCATGCAATTGTAGCAGCAAACATCCCTTTTAAAACATTAGAAAATCCAAATTTCAAAGACTTCTTAGAAAAATACTGCCATCAGTCAGTTCCTTCAGAATCAACATTTTGGAATTACGTGCAATCTACGTATGAAGACACCACCTCCAGGATATAAAAGGACCTAGGAGATTCACATTTGAGGATTTCTATAGACGAAACAACTGAGTCTTGGTTGGTACATAGCAAAGTTAATTGTTGGCCAATGAACTCATCTAATGTGTACAAAACAGTTGACCAGAACAAACCAAGAAACAGTGGCTCACTTTGTTAACAATAGATTAAAGATTCTAGATCCTAACAAAGACAAACTGGTGCTTCCTTTATGGCTTTTGCTATTTAGTTACTAGAGGTATTTTACTGCTCTCTTGTCCACGCAACATCCTGGACCAAACCAAGTAGTGGAGCAAATAAGACTGGAATTCCTGTAAATGAACAGATCTCTCCTTCGATAAAGAAAGTGTTCCTCAAGGTTCCGACAAGAGTTCAGGTTTTTCAGGGGAGACTTACACTATGGAGAAGGCTGTAATGTTTAAGTACTGTAAGTTGATGTTGACTAAATAAAAGTAACCTACTTCTTTGAATGCCTTCTCCCAAGCCTTGACGACAGCTTCAACATCAATTTCACCATTCTTTGAACTTTCAATCACTTTCTCAGCAACATCATCATAATAGTTTTTGGTTTCTTCGTTTACAAAAGCATCAAGTGCTGGGTAAAGATCTGAAAATAAATGTGTTAGGTAATTAATGCTATGTTGTATAATATTCTGTACTTTAGGTCAGGGTTCAATAGAGACCCGATTGCTTGGCAATTGCCCCAGAATTTCAAAAATATTTCATCACTAAATTTTAAGGCTTTTATTTCTTGCATTTCAGTAAATATATAATTTTGAATAGGTACTGTAACAAAATTGAGGAAAATTTCATCTCACTTTCTAAAGATGGAATAAAAGAGTACGCAAGTTAATGTGGGAATGTAGGGAACACGAGAAAATGCCAGTGTTTTTGCAGTTTTTATTGTAAATTTTTTTTGGCCAAAATAAATCAAATATTGTTCCAGTAGAGACACAGAGTTTAATTTTCTTCACATGGTGATATCAACAGTTGTTGAATATCTTCCATGAGCAAAGTGGCATTAGATGAGAAACATTTTGAGTAAGAAGAAAAAGTTTTCATCAAATTCCATGGCAGCCTTGACAGATATTCAACAACTGTTGATATCTTCACGTAAAGAAAATTAAACTCTATATTTGTACTGAAGCAATATTTTATTTATTTTGAAAAAAGAAATCTTGTGCTATAAAAACTGCAAAAACACTGGACTTTTCTCGCGTTCCCTTCCACTTTACCTTAAGGTCTGTATATATACAGTTTTTATGGAAAAAACAATTTTGATAAAAAAAAAGCAATACTTTAGTAATACTTAGCACCGCGTCTTACTACCCGTTCGGTTATACGCTTAAGTACTAATTACGCTAATGGATTAGGAATTGGGAAGGTTGAATTTAGAGAAGTGAACCCGCATTTGCATGGAGGTAGAATGGAAAACCATTTAGGAAAAACCACCCCAGTTCACCCGACGAGATTCGAACTCAATCTCCCCGTCCTCGGCGGTCGAGCTCAACACAACTAGCGCGTTAGCCAACTACGCCACCGAGGCGGGTAATACTTTAGTAGTGCCTTGAATGTTCAGTTCAATTCTTACATTTAGTGATCCAACTGTTGTTGAATATCTGTCAGTGCATCAAATGACGATAGAAAGTCCTAGTTAAATCATGATACACCCGTACAGTGGCGTGTCGTGAAGTGTTGCCCGGGTAAGCAGCTGTACCTGTGAATTGTTCAGACCCTTCATTAGAACACTCATTGGTCAGGTATAGAGGAAAATACATTCCCATGTGAGGAATGTAGAGCAGAGCATATGTATGATTGTTAATAAGACCCAAGTGGGCGAGAACATATGAAAGGTACAGTTTTAACAAGGTCTGCTTCCCTTGCAACACTCCACGACACGCTACTGCAACCGTATGATCTTTTTACAGCACTGTTGGAATTACAGTGAAATTTCTTAGTACCGGACACCTCACTGGATCAAAACATGTCCGTTATTAAGAGGTGTTCACTATTTGGAAAAATATATATTTTTAAAACATACTTCTTGAGCACAGTTTAATCTATGAGAGCCTATAGGCTATAATTTGAACATTAACTAAAACAATCTAATTACCTACTGGACTATTCAGTATTGTATGCAGGATAATAATTGCTAATGAATAAATACTGTAGGCTACATAGATACTGTATAGATTGAATAATACAGAGAACAATAGGCCCACGCAAATTAAATTCACTGTGAACAGAACTTTCTGTACTATATGTGTGTACAAGCACAGACAAATGCTGGAACATCCCCTGCTGAAGGCTCGGTACGACCTTGAAGTACAGTAGTTAATTCTAGTTAGGCTATCTTAGAACCTTTCCCTAGAGGGAGGACTGCTCTAACATTGTGCAAGACAACAGCATTCCTGACATTCATACAGTCTAATACCGGTTCTATGAATGAAATGAGCTTTTTTTCAATCTTTGTCGCTGTTTAGAGATTGTTTTATGAATAGATACACATTTATATAAGTGTCCGTTTCCGTTATTGGAAAGTTGTTTCACTGTAATAGTCCCATGTTATTTTGCCAGAGAAATTTAAACTGTCGTTATAAAATAGAACCCGCTATTCAGGGAAAGTTTACTGCACCATGTGTAGATATTCAAAGTAAACTTAAAACCAACTTACTGGAGCAATATTTTCACATTCCTTCCAGAGTTCTTTTACATGCCACAACTGACATCGAGCCGGTGGGTTTACTTCACCTCCTGATATGGATTTTTACTGTTCAAGAAAAATATGTCGACCCCAGATGGATTTGAACCCACAAAAATCAGGTCCTGAGGCAACAAGACCACCACGCAGGCACGGATTCAGGGGGGGGGGGGGGGGGTCAAAGGGTCAGTTGACCCCCTGTGAAATTTAGAAAATAATATAAAAATCAAAATGAAAGTTTAATTTTTGAAATAAAATACAACCCAAATAAATTATACCATTTTTTAAAATCTTTCTACGTGCAGACACCTCTTAAGCCGCACACATGTGTTATTCGTCCACGTTTATTCAATGTTCGATAGATAAAAGCTCTAAATAGCTTCCAAGATCATCCAAATTTCAAAAATGTTTAAGGGAGGACAGCCCCAAATGGCTTCTAAATGCATGTCATTTTGAAGAATTTTCAGGCGAGGACCACCCCAAATAGCCTAGTATCTGAAATAATTCAATTTTCAAAATTTTGTCGTGGAAGACCACTTCAAAGATTATCTTCTAACGGTATCTAACTAGCGTGAACAATTAAGGTGACGATTACTTTAAATAGCTTCGAGGAGCATCCAAATTTCAAAAATTTCTAGGTGAGAAAAACTTTAAATGGCTTATAAAAGAACCCAATTTAAATAAAATACATAGCTTCTAGAGTGAACCATATTTTTTTTAAATGTTAAAGGGCCACTCCAAATAGTTTATAAAAACTATCTGATTTAAAAAAATTGGAGAGGATGACCATGGTTTAAAACATACATAAGATCAAATATGAATGAGAAATTATTAAATAGCTGTAAACAAAAATTTAACATTGTAAGAAAATAATACTATGTTATTTATAATTATGACCCCCCTATGAAAACCATCTGGATCCGTCCCTGCCACCACGGTAGACAAAAAAAAAGAACCACTAATAAAAGATTGAAATTCTCCCCAAGGCATCACCTTTTCTGTTTACCATGGACTTGGCATAGGCCTTGGGAATAGGTTTTAAATATATTTTTGCACAGTGTATTTTCCAGTTCATGTTATTCGTTTATGTATTAATGTGTTAGGATAAAGAAGGTTGAATTTAGAGGTGGTGTGCCAGCACTTGCGTAAAGTGAGAGTGGAAAACCATTTTGGGGGGGAAAAACTCAGTTCCTTCGACAGGGATTCGAACCCCAATCTCCCAGTCATCGGATGTTTTGTTTATTGCGAGAGTGACACCTTAGACCATGCGGCCCCTGAAGCGTGTTTCTAATAAGATTATAACATTAAAAAGTTGGTCGCAGCGCTAAACGCTGGCTTAGCACAAGGTTCAAACCTGGATGAAAACATTGGTACGTAATTAATTAGGCAAAATTAGTAGCCTAGTTTCGGAATCCACATTATTAACAACTCGCACGGACCTATGTTGATGGCTCCATCCTTATAAAATACATTCAAATACAACAATAAATTACTGTACACAGATTGACTAAAACTACCTTTCTCGATGTAGCAGGGCAATTTGAAAGAAGATATCAATCTTTGAGTTAGTTCTTTGGTACACCCAGGGTAAGGAATTTTGATAGGAATTTCCAATTTGTAGTCTTGATTAGTAGTACACGTAGGGAACTTAAACAAAAACTTTTTTTCAATGCTTTCTTGATGAGACGTCATAATGAAATATGTAATTTGACAGCTCTCTTTTGTATTATTCGCTCCCGGTGGCCATAGATACATACAAAGTTAACGCCATAGATAGGCCGGCGACCTAGAGACAATTTACTCCCATCACCTAAGATCATAGTATGGGAATATATTATGTCTCCCGTATATTGAGTTTCGACACTTATCAGCGCTTAGCGTGGTTATAATACATATTAATTCAGACCAGAAGGTACTTTTTTTATACAAAAAAGTTTCCCTGCATCTCACAATCGTTGTTATACGCACATTCGGCTTCGAATGTATTGCAGGAATGACTATAAAGTTTTTTCAATTCATACTAGAAGATATATATTTATTTATTTAAGAAAAATTACGTATAAATCTGACATCACACGTAATAATGATTAACAGCTATGTTAACTGTGTGGAGTGAAAAATGTTCCTTTTGAAAATAAATGTTTAATATGGGTTATTAATTATATAATCTAATGAGCTGGTATAAAGGATGTAGCTTAGGGGAGATTCCTTCATATTAGTATGACAAGATAGTGGGGAAAGCCATTTCTAGTACAACCATCCATCATACAAACTCCAATTACCCCATATTGCAGCCTTACAACCTGTTATATATACCCATTTATTTTCACTTGGATGGTAGATGAACAGTATTCAGACGTTGATGGCGCTAGTAAAAACGCATTAAGGGCAGATGTGGCAAAATGGTAAAACTTTGAAGTGAACTGCTGTAAGTAAATATACATAAACATTCCTAGTGGAAAAGCACGTGAGTAAATTTTAGAAAACCAATGAATACCAAATATGGTTTTCTCAGGTTCTTTTGAGTCTAAATAGAACCAAGGAATTCCAGACCACTACCAATGCATGGGCTACTATCGTTTTGTCAGGTTCTCCTTGGGACGGAACAAAACCAATGCAAACTAGATTTTGTCAGACATGCTCTATGTCTGTGGTTTGATCCAGTATTCTTTGGGTCGAACCAAACTATTGCTAGCCAGACTTTTTCTGAAAGTTGGAACACCTTGGTCTGTGCAGGTTTGATCTAGTTCTCTTTGGGACAGGCCAAAGCAACGTGAATCAAACTTTGTCTGAAACACTCTGCGTCTATGGTTTAGTTTGGTTCTCTTTGGATTTGAACTAACCAATATGAGCCAGACTTGTTTACGCATTTATACAATTGTCCAAAATCCTGCACGATTTGTTGAAGTCAGAATTCAGCTTGTTCGTCCTAATTCGCCAGAGACTTTGTAGATTTGAGTCTGTTAAGAGAGACCGGCTCTTTACTTTGTTAATGTTCATGGATGAGCATGTATGTTCACAAATATAGGTAGAAGCAAATAACACAAACATCTTTCTGGCAAACGTTTTCAAATCACCGAACTTTTCTCTACAAGTGATGTATAAAATTCAGTTAGTTTCATATTCTTAAAAGTCTCCTTCAGAGCATTGTCTGCTTGAAAATTGATTAATTCAAACTGGAGCTTATTTGCTGCTGCTTCAATTTTGAAAGGGTAGCTCAAAAAATGGAATTGATCTTTCAAAGATTTAAAATCGGCAAACCACCTTGAAAAATTCTTCTTTTAAAGCAGATATCTGCTGACTGTATTTTCCTGAACACGCTTGTTTGACAGCCTTTGTCTGTAAGATGAAAATATGCACCAAGTGTTGTCCTCACATGCGTACACCCAGTACAAAATCCACTCTTACCGTAAACACAAGCTTGTGCTTGTACACATTAAACATTATAAAAGAGCTTGCTTACTTGTTCACATGTTCAAAAACATGCACTGTTTATTTATTTAATTTTATATTTTTGTTAGTAAAATCACGAAAGTCTTACAATTGCATGCGGGCCAGATGCGGCCTGCGGGCCGTATATTGGTAACCGCTGCCTTAGAGAGCATCATCAGGATAGCTTGTATTTTGTTGAGTAGCAAGCAACAAAGTTTAAAGGATTAGGGGTGGTGGTGACGGCCTTAGGTAAAGGACACTCCGAAAGGGTAAGGGAGAGTATAGGAGGGGAGAGAGGGGTTGGTGCTGTTACTGCCCTAGCTACAACAGCGCAGCTCCGGTGAGGTGGTAACACATGGTACTACTTGGAGTAGAGCTTTGCCAAACCTCGAGATGTCCATCCGAATCTTAATTTGTGATGATAAAATAACGTTAAAGTTTTATGTGTATTTTCATACTCATTAGTTCATATGTAAAATACCATTAATTTAATAACAAAATATGTTTAGTAAATAGGAAAGCATTTTGAGATACCTATTTATTTTGTATCTCACGTATCAAAATAATATTTATGTAGCCTACAATTGGTTTACACTAAAAGGTGACATCAATACGTTAATGGACTAGAATAGCCTATAGCTTTATTTTATAAGCCACAATGCTACATCATAGTCTATAATAATAAAAGGAAGTGTTTGTCTGTGTGTGTTTGTATGTGTGCGAAGCCCAACCAAATCTACGGCACGAAGAGATCTGAAATTTTTAACATAGGTGGACAGAAGGGGGTTCGAATGCACCTCAAAGCAGGATTTTTAAATTTTCAATTAGCTTTTTAATTAGGCTATTTTAAACAAATTTTTAAAGAAAATATTGTCTGTGTTAGAATCACGTTTCAGAGAAAAGGGCACCATTGGTGGAGGACGGGGAGGGGGGTACTTATATAATTCTTACACCACAGTGGGTCACGGACAACGCCATGCGGGATTGCTAGTAATTCACAAAAGAAAACTTGCTAACTTTTAAAATAAATGGAGTATAGGGTACATAATATGTTGAATAATTGCTTCGATTAATTAAGCTTTCGAACTGATTTAACTTTTACTAACAGACAGAACATCCTTTCGAGGCTGAATGATAAGGCAGGATTCACAAACGAACGGCCCACGTGATATAGCTGACCGGCCCGTTTGTCTGCAATATCTTTATATTACTATCCTACCTACATCCATGTACTCACACAAAATACAATAATTTAATTTTACTGTTTACTACGTAATTAAAAAAACAGAAGCCCTCAGAACTATTTAAAACTATCCTATATTTTTGTTTTAACTTTAATTACTTGAGTGTGAGAATTTTAGTTTACACCGGAAAAATACCAGTTTTTAAATTAATTCAAGTATACATTAATGATTTTAAATACATAACATCAAATAGCTATTATAGACCTCCATTAGTGGCTACGCGGTATGGTATCCAGCCTTCCTCTATCAAATAATCATATTTTGATAGGGTCACAATTTGTGGGATTTTATTTTACGGTTCTATTGTAATCCCTAAGAGGATTACAGGGATTCAAATAAAAAAAAAGAATGAATCTTTGAATGAGTAGGTGAGATAGAAGTGCATACAAAAGAAGGCTATGCCACCAGAACATAGCACGCGCAATAAGAACATTTCAGACAAGCCCTCATAGCCCTTCTTAAAATGGTTACTTTGTTCCCCAGAACATTGCGCATCATCAAACATATCATTTGCCTCAAGTAAACTAATGTAACTATTAAATCATGATCGAAGGAAGAGGACACTAACACCATTAGTTAACAGTAGATTATTTATTTATTCTTATTATCATTTTATTTTTTAAGAAAGGAACAAAACAATATAAATATATATTAGTAAACAACAATAAAAGTATTCTTTTTATATCATAATTTTATTTCTCCAGAAACGAGAATAACAATATATATATATTTGTAAAGAACAACAAAAGTATTCCTTTTATATTTTTATATTCTCAAAAAAACTAACAACAAAGACTTTACTACCTTACTCCTTGGCCTCATATTAAGAGCGCCAACTTTAAAAAAAATATAAAGTATCTCATTCGCTAGCTAAGTAGAAAACTAGCTGGGCGCCAAAACTGAACCCTTAAACTGCATTCTAACTTTCATAGTTAGCCCCAACACATATCATAACACATCTTCTAATACCAGTCAAAAAGGAATATATCAATTATATAATCTAAAGATTAATTCTACTGCTATAAATTTTAAATATTAACCTCGCAAAAATCCTATTATCTATTTGTTTATTTTGTCTAAGTTAAAGTTCTTAAATAGGTCAAAATATTAACCTACACAACTCTTATTAATAATTTGTTCATTATATTTATGTTAAAGTTTTTTTTTAACAAAGTCGAAATATTAATCTCACAAATTTCTTATTAATAATTTGTCCATTTTATTTGTGTTAAAGTTCTTAACCAAGTTCAGATCATTTGTTCGCCAAGCGAACATGACGCCAAAGTTATTATAAAAAGTCTCCGTTATGGTAAAAATTTAAGTCCCATTACATAGGAAAATTGCACCAGGAGCTTAAACGATTACGCATACCCCTAATGAAAATAATCCAAAAAAAAGAGCCAAAAAATGAATTTAGAAAAAAGCAAAGATTATCACCGAAAATGAATTTAGCTTACATCGTTGAATTCGTAGAGATCGCCTGGTCAAGCGACCTTCTCTGCCAACCCAAGAGTGCCATATAAGTCACACGGTGCTTCTTATATACCGAACACAGCTTACAGAACACAGGGCACAAGGACGTCACAAGGGGGAAAAACCAAAGATAATAGATAGGGAGTAGAATGTTCGCCGACCATCTCGAATGATATAGAACATGATCGTGGGACTGGCGGAGTTGTACTTCATTTCCTCTTAAGTTCTTTGATTCTGGAAAGCGGTGGCGATGGATACAGGTGAGCTCGTTTCAGTATGTTGAAGGCTGTTGGGCCGATTAGATGTGCGAGTACAAGTGGGCCGGGCGTGTTTACCTTCGAGCTGGCAGGAGACGTCCTCAATCGAATAGGGTAAGTCTTCATTATTGTAGTTAGCCCGCGGCTAATGCTACACTATATATAAGATATCACACATTTAAAAAACACTTTAAAATTAAAATTTAAACTATTTAACGGGTTAGAACTTTCACCCTCATTTTGGTGAAAAAAATATTAAAAAATATCTAACAACTTCTTAAATAAATTGGTATTTCTAGAGGTCTGCAATTCTCTTCAGTGTTACTTAACAAATATTTGCAGTTGACAACCAGTCAGTTGTTAAAAAAAAAGTCCATTGTGTTTAAAGTTTTCTTTGTAATGTGCAGTCAGAGTTAACTTATTTGTGTGGCAGGATTATGTTGCTTTGGGACGGGGAAGGGTGCTACCTAAAGATTGCTCGGTGACCGCTAGCCGACAGGTTAACTCGAGGAGCTCATATTTTGTATCTGCCTTCTAGTACATTCGACTTTAAAATGAGTCGTTTAAAAAATGCTCACTTGATTGCGCTGTAGTCACTGGTAGGCACCTAGTGATCTCAACGTTTAAGGAGTAAAGCTTCAAAAAGGAGCGAACCACGTTTAACCTAGCGGCTGTGGCTCTGTTCTTTCCTTTTTTGAGGCCTGGACTTTATAGCACTCTATTTATTTTAGCCGAAGCTAAATGGTTTTTAAATTCCCACTTACTGTCATGTATTTCCAAGTGTTATTTATGTCATTTTAATTTACATTTAACTGTTAAAATCCGTTGAGTGCGAAGTTATACTCGTTTAATTCTAACGTAAGGAGTCATGCTGTTTTGAAATTGGCACACAATTCTTAGCTCCTTGGTTGATAACAGACTACCTATTTAGTATGGTAAATAAAGCGCTACCAACGTGAGGTGGGATTGTCTCAGTTAGAAACATTCGTAGCCAGCCGCAATACCAGAAGCGTGAAAACACTTTGGTCGTGAACATCCACACCACCCATTAATTAAGTTGAGATAGCAATAATTTATCACGTTAAATTATAGCGTTGGCTACCCTGGACCTTAATGCAACTCATTGATCTCTACTTGATGGACATATGTGGCTGAAATTTTCGAGCTGTCGTCTACATACCATTGTGAAAGAGAGAAGAAAACGTTCGTGTATCTCTTTCTCTTCTACATCCATACAAGGCAATGTGGTATTTTGACATCGTTAATTACTTTGATTTAATATATGTGATACATCAACGTGTGATTAGTTAGATGAAATAAATATGCTAGTAAAAGCTTCGAAGAGCATAACAAAGTTCGAAACTGGTGATTTTTTCTTTAAATAAGTTGATGTAGCCTAATATATACGATGATTTTAAAGGAAGCTCATTTGTAAGGCTTTATCTCGTAACAGAATCCTACCCTCTTTGTGTTTAGTTAGGATAAAGTACCTTCCAGAAGGAATCTTACATATATATGATAATATTCTGGTACGAAATAAAGCCTTAGAAATTGGGATTATTAATAAGATCAGGGTTTATTATATAGTGGAATTCTTAGAAGCATATAACCTAAATTATCATTTAAACGTTAGACTTCTACACAAAGTATGTCATTCAAACAAATGTAATACAGATTTTAGCTAACTTGATTTACTATAGTTATCGAACTCTCAACATAATATGGTTTCTGAAAGCAATATACAAGATATGATCCAACTTTTAAACTTTCTACAAGCCTTTAACCTAAGTGATAGTTTGAATGTATGGTAACTATACAAAGTCTGTCATTCAAACAAATGTAATAAAATTTTAAGATGCCTTATTCATTATATTTATTGAACTTTCAATATAATATGGTTTCTGAAACCAATATAAAAGCTAATAACAACTTTAAATATTAGTGTAGTCGTAGGAGACTATAAAAACATTGATAATAATTACATATTTAGATATGTTAAAGATTTTATTCGTATTTGTACAGTATTACCTGTAAAACTGAACGGTATATCCTTTAATATGAATGTTTCTTCAAGAAAGTTTGGTATAATACTTCACTATTTTAAAACAATAACACTTTTATTCATCAAATACATGTTTTCGCATAATAACATTTAAAGAAACCGTTTAATCTGTTCTCCTGCAGTGTAGCAGACGACAAACTTGAGCGTCACGCTTTGGTCCTTGGCAACGCGTATGTGTATGTCCATCCAGTTATATTATAGAGATCAATGATGCAACCTTCTAGAATCTAGAGTAAAGTCTCATCCCTTTAATAGTTTTCTATGAGTAATGTGATCTGTGGTGCCGCTGCCGCCTAAACTTTTTATTGTTGTTACAGAAGCGTGTGTGCTAACTATATCGTTATTTGTTTATATAATTGAAATTGATCTCTCATTCAATAAAATGAAAAAAATAACCGAATCTAATTTGTCTAAAGAGGAATCTGATCAGTATGATCGTCAAATCCGACTGTGGGGTCTAGAATCCCAGAAGCGGTAAGTCTTGTTTATGAAACTTTACCTACATTGATGGCTGAAAGGTAAAAGGCACTAGTCTAGTATTGAACATATTCACAATCAGCAGGGTGATCATGTTTTTAATCCTCAACGTTTACACTTAGTATAGGTTTTTTTCCATGTCTCATTTTGGCTCTTCAGGTGAATGCAAGGGATGATTGAATTTCAAACTTATTTTGTTTCTTTACCATGGATATAGTAATTTTAATATTTTGTTGAAACTTGAATAAACAGTGTGATTAAGGTTGGTAAGTTTACCAAAAAGCCGGTTGATTTTCAACTGATTTTTCCTTTACCTAAACTTTACAGGATCCGAGCCACGGATGTGCTAGTGGTCGGAATTGGAGGTTTTGGTGCAGAGGTGTGTAAAAACATAATCCTTGCTGGTGTCCACTCTGTTACCATGCTGGATCACAAACTTGTCACAGAGCTGGACCGCTGTTCTCAGTTCCTTGCGCCAACAGACAACGTTGGCAAGAATGTAAGCTCACCAAAATATATTTTTATTTCTACAGGCTATTTACATAGGGCTTAGTACGCAAATAATTTCTTAGAAAAAACACTTTCACAAAATTAACACAAACTGGGATATTAGGCCTATGAAGCAAATTATTAGAATAAGTTTAATAATGTTTTCTAGCACCTACACTCACAAGTTTCTGAAGTTTCCGATTATTACAACAAAACATATCTTGTCAAAAAATTATAAACCTTAAAAAAATGTGATCTAAAACTCACTAATTGGTTAGGTAACGTTCCACCATATGATGTAGCATTGCGTGGAATGCCTCGAGTTGGTTTCTCACATAGTTGTCCATTCACATTTGAATAAAGCATCCACAAGCACTACATTCTACTTTTTTAAGTAAGAAATCTCAATTTTGTAAATGATCAGCCTATCTTAGTGTTTTATAATCTTAAGGGCCGGTCTTATGACTCCTGGATAAATATTAATCTGGCAAATGAATATTTATATCTGGACGATAAGTGTGTCTTATGACTGCCTGATAGCATTTATCTGCCAGATAAAATGTATTTATCCATCACATTTTTATGTGAAGGTTAAAATTGTTGTTGCCATAGTGACGCGTTTTTTTTCATGAGGTTTTGCTATCAGAATCTGTTTTTAGGTTAAAATCTTGGTTCACTTGTTTAGTAAGCACAAGCGTAGGCTCGAACTATATAAAGTTAGAACATTTAATTCACACTTTTATATAAACTGACAAGCTATTTGTAGATTTATATTTATAAAAGAACAAATTATCAAAATGTGTGTACAATAAATAAAATTTTGTAAAAGTTGTACCCAATTGACCACATTTTGGCAGACACCGAAATTAGTACTTGCAAGACATCTTAGCATTGTAGTCACTTTCAAGGTAGTAGCGGTAGCAGTAGGGCTTATACGCATGTGCGCACCAGTAAAAACAGTACCAACCTTACGTTTTCTGCATAAAAATATATTTATCCTTCAGATAGCTATCTGGCAGATAAATTCAGTTCATAGTACGCTTAAAATTATTAATATGTAAGTTGCTGATAACCCTTATTTGGTCGCTAACTTTAACCTCTCGATAGCAATATTTATCTAGTAGTCATAAGACCGGCCCTTATTAAAATAAATTTGAACGTCTTCCAACGAAACAACTTGAAGCGGATTGCTGAACATCTCATCTGTATAGAAAATCTTTTAGCTTGTGGTAATACCTTTTGATCCAAAATATGAATAATGTTTTCACTAAAATAACCCAACTGAGCTTAATCTAACCTTTCATGTGGGAAAAATAAAAATGTTGACTACGATACCTATCTATAGGAGTTGTGCTTAAAAATACAATTTCTAGGTTTTTTTTTATGATTTTGAATTTTTTTGTCATATTGGCTTTGTTATAATCGAAAACTTCAGAATCTTGTTGTGTGTATAGATGCTAGAAAACTTAAATTTCTCATTATTCGCTATTCGACGGAGTAAAAAAATTAGAATCCTGCCCTTGGATCATACTATAGCCCATAAACTCACCAGCCAATATTATAAGGTACATTAGACACATGAAGGAAAGTAGATTAAAATATTTAATTTGGGAGCCGACTAAAAGAACTTTACCAAATTCACGCATGTTGATTACCACTTCTTTCTACAATGTACACTGATACCGTAGCATAAGATACAAATAACTAAATTCTAAATAAATGTACCTACATTACTCATTCAAACTTAGCATTTCATTTTTTTAGACATAGATGTTCAGACAAACTATACATCATACTCAATTACACTCAACATCACACATTTTTTGACATTTTACTCCCCAAACAAAATATACATAGCCTATACTTATTTTAAAATAGGCCTATATTTTACTTAGTGCAAAATGATGAAAGGAAAAATACCAAACTTAACCCAAGTCGCAAGATACCTGTCGGCCATATTTTGCAGCATGTCAGGAAATGTTTCATTGTGATTTTTCATTAATGTCCACCCACATAAATCTATCATTATGTTCAAAAATTAATTTAAAATGGAAAAGCCTTTCAGTCAGGACCTTTGACATTGTTAGTACACGTTCCTGGAGTAACTTGGGATCGACAAAGTTATTTTGGTGGTTGACTGTTTGATGAAGATGTGGTGAGACACGTGTCCAACATCCGTTTATGGAATGTCCTTTACACCATTCATTCCAAAGATTGTAATTGGCACGTTATTTTCAATCATTGTACACAGGATCTTGGACGATTTGTTGGAAGTGTTTACCTATCGAAAAATACCAAAAACCCACCGCTTAGGAACAAATGGTGCCCTTATTACTTTTCCTTTTTGCAATCAAAGACTTGTCTATTTGTACAACCACCCATAAAATATTCATCCACCTGTAGCAACTTCAAGGAACCAGTAAATATTATATTATATAATCAATATACCGTGAAACTCAAATCTTGGCAACATCAAACACCTTATAATAACTAATGAAACTGGTAAATGCACTCAATCAAAAGATGTCCCTTGCACCAATGTTTCATCTCACGAACAAGTGGCACACTTCATACCCCATCCCAAAGAATAATTATAATTGTTTCAGACATGCGATAGTCCAGCTAGTACAACAACCACATTTTACCTTTTTCGGAGCAGACTTAACTCTTCCAAATGTAGCCTAGCACAATTGCTTTTTGTCTTGCTTAATTTTTGCAACATCGACTAACGACCCTAAACAAAGAGAACTTGTACACCTTTCCAACTTAACAAACTGAACCGATTTAAACTGCCACACCCAAATGCAAAAGAGAAATGTTAAATGGGTAAGTCAAGCTATTATTTTATAATTTTGGACATAAATCATGTTAATAGTTTAACCTCTTTTCCTTCCAAGTATCAAATGTGGTTAATTGTTAAAGTTGTTTGGTTAAATTTTGTAAGTAATGAACTCCTTACATCTTCATTACACCCTTTTTACTTTCTCGTGACCCTCAGAGAGAGAAGGTATTGTGATCGTAAAAAGAATTGGACTCGAGATTTTGATGGGTGTTGACATTTCATGACACCCTAAACCTAAAAAAGTGTTTTTTTGCAATACTGTCTGTATCTTGGCTTAAAGCCAAAATCATTTTACTAATTGGCCTAGAAATTGGTTTTTAGGGTTTTCATAGTGTTCTTCCAAAGAGTTTTTGGAATTGGATATCCAACCCTAAAATTAAGGATAAACAGAAGAAAAAAAATTGATATTCTCAAAATTGGTTCTAACAATTTTGATTAAAATTCACATCTAGACACTGTTTAACACACTATAAACAAGATGGCAATTCTCATTTTCTTGTGAAAATGATTTTTAGGCTAGGTACCTACTTCAGAGAGGCGAAAATTTCCCTTTTTGATAATTGCTCCCTAATTCTTTGAGAGGGTGTCTACTTGGTCACATAAGTCACTAATTGCAAAAGAGGTCACAGATGTTTCTGAAAAAAATATGAATTTTCAGTATTTTGGTGATAAAGTCACAAACATATTTTTGTTTGAATTTCTCACACAACGTAACAATGCGAACACGTTGAAAGTCACGCCACCCACTACCCATGATGCCATGCTCTAGCCACAAGTTGCCTGATTGTTTTACCTTAATATCATGGACAAGGCTAACGTTCGCCATCTAGTTAAAAGTTTAATTTTACTTGTGAGTGCAATTATATAATGTTCGAGCGTTTACCGAAGGAATTTTGTGGTCAAAAAGTCACAAATTTTGTTTCTCCAACTCAGTAGACACCCTGGAGATACAAAATAACTTAGGTCTAGTTGAAATATATTGGAATGAAACCATGGTTTCTGCAGATTTATGAAGTTCTTTGAAAACAATTGTTATTCTCTTGTGGACAGTGATGTTTCTGTAGCACTGTTTATCTATTTCATTTATGATCGTTGGGTGTAATGTTTCTACAACAATGTATAGACCTATTATTTTGTTTCACAAATCTTAAGTATTTAGTAAATGTATATTTTAGATAAAAGCAAGAAAAAGTCTGTGCGATGGGGTGTACCATTTATTTAAAAATAACACGAAACCTGCATTTTGGCTGCATGGTCGGGAATGGAAAGACAAACGTCAGATTACACACACATTTTCTTTAACATATTCAAATAAAAATAGTTTTATTATTTTTTATAATACAAAAAATAATATAGAGAATCAAATAAGTAGTAGTAATATTTTAACATGTAGATTTTCGATTATTAGAATTGTTTTTAATGTATTCACCTAAATCACAGAACCAGAGGTCTACTGCTGTTAATTGGCTGGAATGTATTGAAATAAGAACTATCTTAGATATTCAAACTAATCTAATAATCCCATTATGGCATCATAGCTATTTTAGCACAACATTAACACGTTTAAAAGGAAAACATCCAGCTACACAAAGCCTAACCATTAATGTGTTTTTTTGATGCAGTTGGGATGAGTAATAGGCCTATTTGTTAAAATAAACTATTAAATGTTTTGGTAAATACTATGTTTAATGAAAAGGAATGAAACAGGACCAATATAATAGAAAAGGAAGCTAACAGGACCATGGAAACAAGTTGTGTATGAGAGAACTGTATTTTAGTTAGAACAAGATATTTTAGGAAAAACATGCTTACACATGAAAATGTTAAGAAAGCTCACTATTGGTATTATCCAAATTTCTCGTACTTGCTGTGTAAATAAATTAATATGAATTTTTTAAATAATTAAATATGAGAAAGAAAAATTGTCTGTAATATGTTGTTTGTGCTCCATTCCTGCATAGTGTAAGGCGTCAAGTCACACTCACAATAGACTGGACTGTAAATGACCGAGAGATAAAAGTTAGAATGCTGGTCGATTGTCCTCAGGGTTGATTTTACTAAGTGTTTTCCCACCCACCCATCACACAACTGGTGATACATTTCCTGTAAATGGCTACCTTCCTATTGCTACCCCAGTATTGTAAATGTAGATACCCGAATGAGTAGTAAGCAGAGCCATAGATCAATACTTTTGAAAATTTGTTAGTTAATGGACCTGTATGAAGCAATTTTTTTTTGAGAAAATGTGGGATAGTTCGATAATAAGCAAAGGATTTTAAGTATACTGAAAATCGAACCTATACATTTTGTGATATTACCACACAAATTGATTTAGCTAGGGAAAAAAAAAGACAAATTTAATTTTAATAATATCTATTACAAATGACCAAATTATGACCATGTCTTGCAGCTACGAAACCTTAATGTGATGGGAGAAATCATTGCTCTTTATTGTCCCAAACAATCTCTTCCATCTCCAATTCAATGTTTCCTACTTTTAATCTCAAATCTGGATCAACATTGAATTTATTTCTATGCTTGTTCTTCATATAACAAAATGTCAAAAATGTTTGTTCACAAAGATTTGTGGAGAAAAGGGGAACTAGATGTTTCAAAGCTTTTTCACCTAACTTCTTATAATCATGAAAAACCTTCACCGGAATTGGTCCAATCAACAAATACATCTTGCGTCTTCTAAAGGATTTGGTTACCCCCCCCAGAGGAAGGAAGTAATCTTTGAAGCTAGTCGCTCAATCATGCAGTGCTAGTGATGTTATATTTGACTTCTCGTAGCAAATTTAATTTTGAGTGTGTTCAAGTACCAAAAAGGTCTGCAAAGTAGGCTACTATATACAATCACGCAAATTTGTTTCAACTGACCAAATGGAATATTTGAATCCATAAGAAAAAGTCGTACTTCCTCATGTAACTCAAAGAATCGCTTCAATATTTCACCCCTTTACAGCCAACACACTGATGTATGAAAAAATAACTACATATGTTGGCTTCCCATTTCTTGACACAATTTTGAGAAGATCCTAAAATTCAAAAGCTAAAGGTTTGATAAAATTAATAATCTTGACAACGTCATCAAGTACCTTTTTTTAATTAGTCTGTTATCCTTGTAGCCAAAGTTTCTCAGTGAATGCACCAGGGGGTCCATTTCATAAAAGTGCTACAGTCTCCACCTGCGCAACAAGTCCCCTCATTTGTCCTGGCATAGCAGAGCACCATCTGTTGTCAAGGCCCACACATTTCACCCATTGACTTGAAGTCTTAACAAAAAAAAAATCATTCAAGGATTTGAAGATGCCCTGCTGAAGTACAATGTACAAGTTCACATGAAAATAAAAACTCCATAATCTTTTCTTCCCAGACAGAGACTAGGACGGTAGCTTTGTCTGTAAATCACTTCCTTGCCTATACAGGGTGGATATGAACTCTACCGGCAAACGTTCAGAGGTTGTTCAGGGATGTTTGCTGAGTGTTTTGATATAAGGAACCCATGGTCTCTATTGGCACATAATTGCATTTTGATTGGTTGGTACCCTAACGAAATTCGTATCTGTTTACACGGGATGTGTGTTGTGTTTGCAAATATAACATAGCCGTATGCGCTGTGAAATGCCCCTCCTTCCCCTTTGCCCCCAGGTTTTCACGCAACTACTGATTCCGAGTCAGTGTTAGTTGTAGTGAGTGATACGGTATGGATGGGTTTACTTATGCTGAGTTCGCCGATAGGCACCTCACGGATGTAATGGAAGAGCGGCCCAACGACGCTATCAGGAGCTGTTCCCGCAGCGACAGCACCCTCATCACAGCCCATTTGTGGCTGTACATAGGCGCCTACGAGAAGCCAGGTCATTCTGTGTTGGTATGCATGATACTGGCCGTGCGAGGAATGTCAGAACACCCGAACTTGAACGGGAGGTGTTAAATGTGGTTGGTGACATTCCTGCCACGAATAGTCGCCACATTGCATGAGATGTGAACGTGAGCCATAGAACTGTTTTGAAAATCTTACACAAACAGCTATTGCACCCGTACCATCGACAGAAGGTTCACACATGCAGCCAGCGGACTTTCCACATCGGTTCTTACAACAATCTGCAGACAACCCCTATTTTCCTGATTTCATATTGTACACAGACGAGGCAATGTTTACAAAAGACAGTTCAACTGTTGGAATAGCCATATCTGGGCTGACAAAAACCCACATGCACTGCAGTATCGCGCCTACCAATAGACATTCGCAGAGAATGTATGGGCTGGTAGGTTAAATGATTGCGTGATTGGGCCTTATGTACTTCCCGACAGACTGAACGGAGTTGTCTGCAAAACGTTACTTGAACATATCCTCCCACAGTTGCTGGAAGATGTGCCGCTGATAATTCATAGGCATACGTGGGTTCAACATGATGGGGCGCCGGCACACTTTGGGCGCGATGTTCGGTACCACCTTGATGGGCAACAATGGATTGGTGGTGGTGGTCCTGTTCTATGGCCAGCTCAGTCCTCGGATATGATGTCGATGGACTTCTTCTTCTGGGATCATGTGAAGATCCTAGTTTACAAGACTCCCGTCGACACTCCCATGGACCTGGTTGCTAGGATTGTCGCAGCTGCTGAAGATGGACGCCGATCTCCCGGGATGCTAGAGTGTGTGCGACAGTTCACGGCGCATTCTGTACAGTGTGTCATGATCATAGTGGTCGACATTTTGAACAGCTGCTGTAAAGAAACATCTCCACAGTACATACAGTAACAGAACAGGTATTGAACAGTTATGCAACAAACTTGTATGTGTTTTATCCTGAGGGTTATTGCATGACCCATGTTATTTATGTTGTAATTTGTGGTTATCTGTTCTTGTACTAAATGATATTACATAAGTCAGAAGGTAATGGGCCATTGAGTACTTTCTTTGTAATATCGCAATCCATCTGTCACGGTCCAAGAGACATTACATCAACTTACTCAGTAATAAGCCAACGGAGACCATGGGTTCCTTTTAACAAAACGCTCAGCAAACATCCCTGAACAACCTCTGAATGTATGTCATTAGTGTTCATAGCCAATCTGTAGAATGATCTTTCCTGCTTTGGCAATGATTTTTGCCACAGCATAAGAAACTAAGGTTGTATTCTCCTGAGCACTCAAACCTTAAGTTTTTTATATGATTTTTTGCCAATTTTTCAATTCCACAAGTTTGAACTTGAAAAAAATCTATTGCTTTATTTTTGCATTGCATGGGTTTTGTCTCTAAATAGCGTTGAAGATTAGCAGGCCTCCTAGATTCACTAGCCAGAATTTCACAACATAAAACACCCATGGGCTTTGGCTCCAAATCACATCCTTTAGCTTGAGTAAATCCATACAGAAGGTAGTCATCACTGTACTTACTGATTGAGATACAACACTAATACACTCACCGGCACTTGGCCTAATAGAACTAGTCTCAGAGTTAACAGTACTAGCAGATGACACCACCTGAGACTCTTGTTTCCTCCTCTGTATCAATCACTTCTTGGTCTTTTCAAATATCCCGTATTTAACTATGCTTTCATCTTTTACTGGCTGGATGGGCTTCGTCAGATAAAAACACCCTCCTTATATGTTTAGATTGGACAAGTTCTCGAAATTTCGGACGGACTCCACAAATATCAAAGTGTTGGGCGGCTAGACATTGAAAAATCAAATCCCACATGGAAATGTATACAAGATCAGCCAATAGAATGTCAAGTTTGGCAAGGTCATCTTTAGCTGTTATCCCTCAATTTGAGGGAGGGATGGCAAAGTCATATTTACCTGCAGGTGAGGGGAGGGGGTAGCTTGCCTAGATTCACAATACTGCTTTTGCACATGACATCATCATCGAGGCAAACAGAGAGCACATTTTCTTATAGAGCTAATTCATCATTTCGCAAGGTGGATTGGCGGAGGAAGAGCCTAGCAGGGTTTGCATTGAGTGGAAAACAAAATGAGAATATATAATGTCAGTAAAATAAATAGCAGTACAAGGGGAAAAGTTACAAAAAATGTTTTGTTTTTTGTATTTTTGAATTAATATTTGTGAAGGTGGGGAACTAATTTTTGTTGTGTGAATGGTACCACAGACCCCATGGGTGGTCTACGCAGACCACAGGGTTTAGTTTATAAATCATGTGCTGAAATGCTTACTCAGTTTAAAAAAATACATTTTATTATTTTAACTAAAACTCAAAAAATGTTGTCGGCTTTGAAGTTTAATGTCTAGGCCTATTATGAAATTGGATTTTAAATTTAGGAAAATGTATATATAAGATGTATTAATTGACAACTGCTTATATCAGCGCTAGTGAAAATGTTTTTCCTTAAACAGCTTCACATCTAAAAAGGCTACTTAATTTCAGCTAGTTGAACTCCATTCTTCAAGAACCAGTGCTTACCACTCCAATGTAGCCGTTTATTTTGACTGGTTTCAGCGGGCAGAGGCATCTCTGAGTCGAGCTCAGGAACTCAACATCATGGTGACAGTCCGTGCTGACACTGATAATGTGGAGGACAAGTCGGACGCCTTCTTCCAGCAGTTCAACATTGTGGTGGCCACCGAGTGTAGCCAGGACCAGCTGGTCCGTATCAACAACATCTGTCGTGATAACAACGTGCTCTTCTTCTGCGGGGATGTATTCGGCATGTTCGGCTACACCTTCGCTGACTTGCTCAATCACCAATTTGTAGAGTACATATGGCAAAACCTCTCTTTTTTTTTTTACTAAAGCACAAAATCTTGAATATGTTTTGTTTTATTTATTTCTATGTCATGTTGGGATGAAGCACAGTAAAAAGTAGGCCTATATATTAATAATTATCTAATGCCATGTTAATGTGATAATTGATTGATAAGTATCAAAATGATCTTGTATGATCAACATATCACTCTCAATTTTTACCACATGGCAATCAAGAGTGTGTAGATAAAAAAAAGTTGTATGAACCATATAAAAAATGTGGTTCAAACCATAGTTTGCAGACCCCTGGACTATACTGTGGCCTTACGTATAGGATACACCATAGTGGAATAATATAAGATAAGCTTACTACCTTTCGGATTAAATGAAGCGTAGGCCAACATTCCACAAGCATCCAAAATAAAGAGAAGAGAAAATAATCAGTCATTCCTCAACATGCACAACACAGCACATAAACAGTCTAATGAAGCAAACTTGAATTGGCCGAGACCATTTGGCCACAAGTTTGGAGTTTATAAAAGCTAGGATTGAGCTTACAATTCAAATACTTGCAGACCTCATATCGATAACTATTGAATTTCTTGTCATGACATGATAATATTGTTTGTTTACAGAGAAAAGAACACTAAAGTAGATAAACTAACTGTGACAACGACCATTAAGAAGGAAATGACTTGTGTGCCATTGCAGGACGCTTTGGCCACACACTGGGATGGCATTCTAACCAACAAACTGAAAAAAATGGATCCTTCATACTTTCTCTTGCTGGGTATGTAATGAAAATCTAACGTTTAATATCTTTTAGGGCTGTGCCAAGTCCAATTTTTCAATTTGAAGTGAACTCTAATCAAATTTATGAAATATTCTTGAAGCAGAATCAAGTCTGAATATTTTTTGCTAATTGTTTAGTGGTTGAAAAAAATCTACTGATTTATATAATTTGAAATCCTTTATAAAATGTTTCATTGCACAATATTGTTTGTAGTATTTGATTCTAAGCTGATAAATTTAAACATTACCAAAATAATATTTAGGTAAATTAATTCAGATTTTTCGCATTGGTATTAATCTGTAATGTACATAACAGCTCAGAATGGCAGTAATTGAGCATAAATTGAGTATTTTAGGTGTCAATTTATTTACTATCCTAGCCAAAAATTATTTTTTTCAATTGAAGTTGAAATTAATATATTTTTCAAAGCCAAGTTGAAGTGTCGTACACCCTTAATATATTTCCAGGAATACAATGATACATTCAATCATAGCAGTTGGTACTAACATATAAAACTCAATATCATGCATATATATTTCCAGTGCTGTTGGCATTTCGTAAAGAGAAAAGTCGTGACCCAAACCCAGCAGAAAGAGCTGAGGATATTATTGAACTGAAGAAATTGCGGAACAAAACTCTTTCTTCAGTAGGAGTCCCCCGGAAAAGGTATCGGATGAATTGTTCAGGTAAGAAATTCTTTATAGACTTGTAATTATTTTTGCTGCTAAGTCACACCTCATAGATTTAAAAATAAACCATCATATGACATGATTGAATTTACGGTTGTGCAACTAGACAATTTACACTTTGATTCAGGCTTAATTATAACGGTTCGAGTTTTATTGTAAAGATGTCAAGTCGGATTGAGAGGATACTATGCAAATATCACAATTACACTTTGCTACGCACATAAACGGACATGCGCTTTCTTGGCCAGCCTGTAGATGATCGTAATGGCTTGAGAAATGAGTTGACACGGAATGAATGTTTATTGTCCAATCTATAGTTTTGTAGTGATCGTATAGTGGGGCATTGTTGGTTACAATAATAAAACTTCATTTATTCAAATTCTTATTTGTTATTCTCTTGCTTGTTAATTCTTTAGCTAGTGTGTTAAATTAATTAATGAAATCATATATTTAAATTACTATTAGATTGGTTGGCTTCTAGTATTTCACTCGATACACGTCACACATCATGGTTAGTGTGAGTGTGGCTGTTTGACAGATTTAAGGTAAATGTACAATATTAATTAATCTGTATGTGATGTAATCTAATTACTTTTGATTATCACGCCTGTTTTTCTATTCTACTAATTCGACCCGCGACGAATACCCAAGCGGTTAACGCAATGTTTTGATCAAAGATTCACAAAACTTGACTCCCAAGAGTTGACCCTGGAGCGGCCTTGGCGCAAGCCCGGCGAGACAGGAGTAACGAGTCTCCTAATCGACTCAACTTATATTTTTTTAAATATCAGGAAAACATTCCTATTGATCTTCAAGATCCAACATGGACGAACCTAACTGTCCCCTGGACTGTTAGCGTAGTCTAAGACAAGGGAAGAAAACCGCCCCTCCCCCCTTAACAGCATTTAGGAAGCTATTGTTGGTTGGACCGCGGTGACTTACACAATATTCCTTAATACCTGGCTATCAGGTTATTAACCTTTCAACACCCCGTTACTGCCTACAAGCTTGATAAAAACATCTTATTTTCTACCGTGTTAATAAAGAATTGCAGCAAGTTGAAATATCATATTAACATAAAATTAAGTATTGTTTTTCCAGGTTAAAACATTCAAAATAAGACATTGTAATATCATAGTGAACTAACGTTTACTTGTGTTGTAATATTTAATCCCAGAATACCCTTAAGTTATTTCTTGCTTATATTGAAAGATTTGAGAACCACCCTCACAATATTTGGTTGTAACCAAGTAGTCTAGCTCAACAGACTTGATTGGTTGACTCTGGTGAGCTGTGTTATCTGAAGCAGGACTCACTATAGTCCAAAACCTAGTTTGTTGGTAGTAAATTCTATAGAAATAATAACCTCCCTCCCTCCCAATCTCTTTAATAACTCACCATATATTATATGACCCGTCAGGTCAAACTTATCACTTACTTATTAGAACAAGAAATGTAGTTATGGTTAAAACTTTCTGAAAACATATACATTTATTATATTATAGGGGTGTGTGAAGTCCACTTTTTTAAATTAGAATCAAACTTGAATCAAATGTATGAAATATTCTCGAAGCCAAATCAAAGTTTGAATATTTTTTGTTATTTGTTTTATGCTTTTAAAAAATATTACATTATGTTTATTTATATAAACTTATGCATTAAATCATTTACACTTATTCATTCTAGTTTGATAAATCAAGCTACTATCACAACATGCAAATCTATTATTTTATATGAACATTGATTTGTAATGTATATAACAACTAAAAATGGCAATATTTTAACATAAATGGAATATTTTAGCTGTCAATATTTTTATTGGTGAAGCTTTGTATTTGTCGAAGCCGGAATTCTTTTCAAAGCAAAGTGGAAGCTAATATTTGTTTCGAAGCCAAGTTGGGAGCAAATTCTGCACAAAATAAACATTCACCACACTTGTTTGCATAAAGAGAAGTATATTAAGTATATATAATTATTTGTAATGCCATCTATTTGCTTCTTTATCATAGATAATAAAAGTTGGATAAACTCATATTTTTGTAGTCTTAGCAGCGCTATTTGTGAAGCTTTAGTAAGTAACTACATCCTAAGAGGTAACCGGCCACACTGGCTTAGTTGGGGAATGTTTTTGTTATTCTTATGGACAAGATTATGGCTCACTTTCACTTATCCAGATGTTTGAATATTTTGATGTCTTACTGTATAATTATGAATTAAAATTCGCACCATGAGGTTTTTATTTGATAACTTTTTATGTCAATTTTAAAATTTAATTTTAGAAATGATTTGAATCCATACCAAAAATGCTTGATAAAAAATGCACAATTATTAAAAGTTGTATTAGGGCTAGGTTTTTAAATTTACATTGCTTCAAAAATCTTACACAACACTTGTTAGACAAAATATTTTTTAGTTTTTATTTGGAAAAACTTACAATTTAAAAATAAATTAATATAAAAATTTTGATTGTACATATATTTTCCTTTAAATTTTTTTTACAAAATTTAAATTTAATGTTTATGCTTATGACTTTAACCAAATCAAGACTTTTTGTCCCTTTTCCTGTCAATTCAAAACTATTTTTGACATTAGCAACTACATTTAGCTTACTTGAAACTATCAAATTATTAAAAAATTTTGAATGAATAGGAAGGCTAATTTTAGACTCTAATTATAAATCTGAAAAATAAATTAAGCCAGAAGTAGAAATATACTTTTAAATTTATTCCTGTTTCTCGTCCTGTTCCCATGGAAAATAGTTATTTCCCAAAGTCAAAATGTATTCCTGCACTGGACTAATAGAAATATAATTTTATTGGGGAAGTTTGAATTCAAGGGTTTGGTTTTCTTATTTATATTTATTCACAAGTGCTACTGTTTTGAAACATACAATTTAAAAATGTTACTATTAGGTGCAGCAGAAGGGAGTGCAAGTATTTTTAAAGTTTTTATAGAATTGCAATTTTTTGGCCAAATATTATCAACATCAGATCTTGAATATCTTTCAAGGGTGTATTGGAATTTTGTCAAAACTTTTTCTCTTTATTTAAAAAGTTTTGACAAAATTCCAGGACACCCTTGACAGATATTCAAGATATGTTGATACTAGCATATGCAGAAAACTAAACTCTATTTGCTACTGGAGAAATATTTTGATTTATTTTAGCCAAAAAAATGTAATGCTATAAAAATTGTAAAATTACTCGCGCTCCCTTCGGCCGCATCTTAATCTAACACTACTTTCAAAGACAAATTTGTATTTTTTATTCTTACTTATCCCCTTCCTCTTTACTATAACTTATTATTAGAGACATGCAAAAGATGAGGTTATTTTTAGGGGAAAAGTGGTGATATTTTATGCTAAAAGCGATATATTAGGTTACTAGCAATATGGTGGCACAACAGATGATATTTATTATCTCCCATACATAATTTAGATTGTTCCAAAGATGAGTAGCTCTTTTTACTATTTATTACTAACTCCAAGTAAATTGTAAAATACATTTTTCTTACACACTCAAATGAAAACATTCACAATTGTGGCCAGATTATTTTCCTTAAGGTTCGTTCTTTTGTCGGTTAGAACATTGTTGTATGTTACAAGAAATCTTTGAGTCACCTTCTGCACTGGTAACCAAACTGCTCCTCACATGTGTTTTGCAATTAATTTACAATCCTTCTCTTTGTCCGTATTCAACAGAGCGGTTACCTAATCCTGGTGTTTCATACTTCTAGAAATTTTAGACTCTCTCTTTATGTTTTTCTGATATGATGTATTTTACGCAGGAATACCTGCGGTCCCTATGATACGGTGACGTTACAGAACTAGATAAACTTTAATTTTTTGTTCATATTATGTATTTAACTATTTATCAATATATTCGGATAAAAATCAAATATAAATAAGCACAAAATATTTCACGCTTAGTAATGTCAAACTCAATATCATTACTTTCGATTTTTACAAATAGCAATATCGAAATAATCGATTCTCGATAAATGTTTAGGCCAAACATGACCCCTGTTGCAAGGTCCATATTATTAATGTCCTTGCTTGGACCTAGCGTGGAATCTTTTTAAGGCTGAAAACAAAGAATCGATCTCTCGAAATCAAAATTTAAGTATCTTAGTGGGTAAAAGTAGAAATAGTGACTTTTAATGTTATCCAGGAAAAAATAGTCTAAATATCTGTGAAAATACTTATAAATACTATGATCTGTTTGTTAAATTTAAAATCCGCAAAAACGGTTGCTATCTGTGTAAATGGCAACATTGGCATAGCACTATTGCCAGTGTTACCACGCAGAAAATTATATTGTATAAAGTAGTATTTGCCAAATTACAAAGAAATTGTGTTTATTTAGAAAAAAATCGAATTCGTGTTATTTGTGGGAAAACAGTAAAATTCTTGTAAAAATTTGCATTATTCCAAATGCAAATTTTGTATGTCCCTACTTTTATTTATTATTATTAAGTGTTCTGCCGTTCAACAGGTCCATTCCTTTTGCTATTGAACTTAGACCGCCAATGCGCCCTGTCCTCTGCCTCTTCCTTTACCTCCCAGAATTTTTTTTCTTTCTTCACGTCTTCCAATATTTGAATCCTCTTTAGTCCTAAGCTCCTCTTGACCTCAATCTATGATATTGTGTAGAAGACAGTTCTAAGGATGTGTCTGATCCAATTTGCTTTGTATTGAAGAATTACATCCAAAATGGTTCTCTTCTCACCCACTCTTTTTAGAACTTCATTTGTCACCCTGTCTGTCCACCTGATCTTCTCAAGTCTTCTCCAGCACCACATTTCAAAGCTCTCCAAGTATTTGTTTTTCATCCTTCTAAGAGTCCAAGTTTCTTCTCTAAACAGCGCGATGCTCCAAATTTAGCAGTTCCTCAGTTCCAAACTCATTTTGCTGGTGTTATTTATTTTGACAAGTAATGCTATATCATGTGTATTTTATTGTGTTGCTGAGGTGTCCTATCCCGAAATTGCCACGTCCTTCCAGGGCTTCCCTGACCAGCCACTTGCCATACAAGTTGAAGAGACTTAAGAGACGACAGTTTATAATCATATTTTTGTTTCAGTTATGTGTTTGCAAGAGTGAGTCCAGTGTGTGCCATTGTGGGTGGCATCATGGCCCAGGAGATTATCAAGGCCGCCTCAAAGCTCCATGAGCCTTATGATAACATGTTCTTCTTCAATCCCACCACCAATGGCGGATTCATTGAGTGTGTGGGAAAGTAACAATATACTTGAGTTCTGAGTGGATCAAACTGTTTTTAGATATGACTGGGTAAAGTCCTAGATACTTTGAAACGTTTGACTTCATCAACAAGCTATTCAATCAAACTCTTTAAACTTCACTGGGGGTGTGAGAACAGTATTTCATAAAGAACAAATAGGAAACTTTAAAGACAAATATTTTATTTTGCAAATTGAATTGTACCATTTTGGTTTGTTTATCCTGTCACAATAAATTTGAACGTGGCTTTATAAGTAAAGCTCAACAAATCCCATACCGTGCAAATCAAATCGAAGATTTAGAAAGACACTTTTAATTCATCCTTAGTGGTGAAAGTTTTTCTTTTTTCCTAACTCAACCATACTTTTATTTCAAAATGGTTTGTTATGTTGTTAATGTTAGACACTTGACTTTCAAAACAGAAAATGTTTTGTGTTTGCCGATTAGTGGTGCAGGATAAGTGATTAGAATTTTAAGTTTATTGGCCTTGAATATCTAGTAGAAAAGAATGTTTCCATGGACAATATTGTGTATTCTACCAGATTTTCAAGGATTGTGAAACCCCAATTCCAATAATTTACAAATACATTTTGTCAAGTTTTGACTTATTTGAGAAGAGATCATATCCATTTGAATTAAAATAAATGAAATAAAACAGCTTGTTTGACTTTTAGTTAAATTTGAACATGTTTGCGTGTTATTAATAAGAGAATTTCTCACAAAATCACAACAAAAACCAGAGTTTTAAATGCATTTTTTCACATTAATTTATAAAGACCACTTTAAAGTGATAAGTGAAATTAATTTTTATGTTCAAGACAGGATTCAGGTTTTTTTATGATTTTGGGTAAGATCAGTAAGTTTTCGATTCCTTGATGTTTACATAAACTTTTAAAATTAAGAATGAGATAATGTGAAGTTGAAAGTGAAATTTTGGCTTTAGTGTGTAAAGAAATGAGTATCTTTTCTTAATTTACCATGTATTATTAAAATGTATACAACATTCTCTTACCTTGTATTAAATACTTTTATAACATTCATTTAGTGTGAAATTATTTTGAATAGAAGAATATTAATAACTTATATTTCTAATATTCTGGTTTACTCATCCTTTAGAGTATGTTTTGTTACCATCCCTATATTTTACTTTGATTTATCTCATAGTATGCATAACACACACATTTCTGTTTTACCATCGCCCAGGGAACAGATAAATTAAATTATATTGGAGAGTCAAGTTTTAAAATAATATTAAAAGAGACAGGTATATTATTTGGTGCTAGAAAATTTCTGCTCTCATATTTCGTTTGAGCGCCAAGCCATATAGAATTGTGAATAGTTTTCCTGCATGTTTGTTCAAGTAGGTTATAATAGTGCCTGAAAAAGTAATCTTTCAAAATAGCACATTTGAGAAAATTCATGCTAGCTAAAGTTACTTGTAGGATTTTGGGTTCTAAGAAGCATTTTAATTGATGCGCACGAGCAGTAGCAAGCTATTGGTGTAGTTTTTCTATGACCAGCATATTCCAAGTCGTCGGCATATTTCAAGCACATTCCATCAACTAAGCATAATAGCTCTATGCTCGTCATTCATAGATTTTATAAGTCACACCCTACAGCTTTTAAAAAACAATATCAATATTTTCTATCAAAGGAGCGCTATTAACATACAAACCTACTATTAAAGTTTAGAATATTTACACCCACTAATCTTCTTTTTAACTCTTTTCTCAAGTGTTAATGTTTTGTTCAAGTTTGAGTTGTGTTATTTAAAAATTAAACATATCCCGTATTCATTTCTAGTTATAATTTTTTGATCATTTAGAATATCTAATAAACCAATGACTTTTGATCTTAAATTTAATTTTACTAATCTATGTGTGATTCGCTATCTAAGTGGTCATTCCAGACCATAAAATCCAACTAATAGTCTGAAAAGGTTCAAAAATTAACATTATAAAGAAACCTAGGCTAAATCATGGTTTAAATTAGGAGGGATAGCCAGCACACTTACCTTGGTGATACTGGAGTAGAAATTGTTTAGATAGAACACTATAAAACACACAAACACATTTTTAAGGACAAGCTTTCACTGTCACAGACAGCTTCATCAGTCTACTCTCTTGGCCTGATGAAGCTGTCTGTGACAGTGAAAGCTTGTCCTTAAAAATGTGTTTGTGTGTTTTATAGTGTTCTATCTAAACAATTTCTACTCCAGTATCACCAAGGTAAGTGTGCTGGCTATCCCTCCTAATTTAAACCATTATAAAGAAACCACAATTATTTTCAGGGCACATCAAGTCTAACTAGGCTATAGGTTGATCATTGTTGCTTGGATCTTCAGTCTATTGTTTCTTTGCCTTTGAATTTTGTTGGATTATGAATGTGCTTATTTCCAATCTATTGTATATTTATATTATATGTCGCTGGTTATCTAAAATTAAGGGAGAGACTAGAGATGGTTGATATGTTTTTCACAGTTTTTAAATTTTTATTTTACATTTAATTTTTAAATGGGTCGAATCCATTATCTTTCATATCTGAATCATAGAAAACATAAGAATTGACAATGACAGAATAAAGTTTTATACTGTATTATGTATACTTTCTAATTAAATTGCCTCATAAAGCGAAAAGAGGTTTTCCTTATTGAGATACTGTATTATTAATGATTATAAATAATGTGTTGTAATATTAATGAAGCCCACCCCTTGTCTATGTATTGCAAGTAATTAATCTTTTTGTATTGTCAGTAGTGGCGCAAGAATACAACTGCTATATTCAGTACATAACAATGGCCCTGTCAGGAATATAGAGTGACATGTTTCACATCTTTTTAGTATGTTCACTGAATTAATCATCATCATAATTATTTGAAATTGCACTGTTACAAACATAATTTTCTTATAAGCAAATGAAAATGTGAATGTTAGTAATATATTTTTGGTAAGCAATAAATTATTGTACATCCTTAAAAAAAAAAGTCGACCATCAAGGAAGAACAATTTTCAAGTCCCAATTATAAAATTCAAAGATATATAATGGTTAAATTATAGATAAGCAAGTAAATATATTTATTCAAGGAAAAGCAAATCTTCTCAAATTGTGAGATATAAAGTGTAAAATAAAATACATAAGATTACTTATCAACTGTTTCCAGCTTGTGGTGGTTAGTTTAGTTAAATGCCTCCATCTTCTACTTTTCTTTCACCATTTCTTCTCCTCTCATCCTTTTCTTGTTCTAAGTTGCAGTATTTTTCCACCCTACTTCTCTTCATTAATTTCTCCTTGAGATTATTTCCTCATTACATGACCAAACTATCTCATCCCTACTTCACTACACTCTGTCATTATGTGTATTCAAAATAAATATACAAAAATATTGACATTTAAGTTTTATTTAGAAATTCTATGGGATTTACATCAAAGTCTCTCATAATGTTGTGTAATATCCACCAGCGTCCGAGGAACCCAACATCCAGCACCCTGTCTGTCAATTCAGTAAAACGAGGTTTGAGGTAGTCGCATTGTGACGCATAGATACCACAGGAACTGGAAAAACACAAGCACAAACCATACATTGGTTCTTTTCAAGCGATAATAAACATTCCACAAATATACAACTCATTTTGTCAGAAAACTAATTAGTCTTCAATGAGGTACGACCAGTGGCGGATTTACCAACAGGCTGAGTAGGCTGGAGCCTAGGGTGGCAGATTTTAGGGGCGGCAAATTTGGGGCCAAAATTTTTTTTTTTTTTTGTCTTACAGAAATTAAAAACATTCATATTTATATACCGAAATGTTATTAGGTCCACACAAACAATTCAACATGTAATATGTTTCACTACTTAGATACATTTGTCTAAAATTTGCGTAGTCGCGTTTGGTTGCGGCGCGGGAACGAGTGATATGACTGTTCGCTAAATGTGTCTGGCCAAACCTGACTGCACGAGCGCGGCGTGGTACGCTGGAGCCGAAGCGGGGTCGTGCTGTAGGCATACGCCGCGTGGTGTTGGTGGCATTGAGTTCGAGAGAGATAGATATAGAGCGGTGATACAAACAGGGAAGTCCCGTCCCGTATTTACTTCAAAAACAAAAGAAAAGCCGCCTCGGTTTATTGGGCCCTGCAATTTCTAATACATATTTATGTTTCCATAACGAATTGACACATTTTTCTGGTAGTGTGCTGTAATTTTTCAAAGTGTTTCGTGGATTGTATGAATAATTTCATAACATAACATCACCTGTGCGTACAAACTTATAGTAAGTAAGTAATCATAATATATTACAATAAATCATCCGTAACGAATCAGTAAGACTTAATTTAACTTGATAAATAGCGGTTTCGAAAACTATGCAAAGAAATTTTTTTTTTTGTTATATCATACTTAAATAAATTTCTTGTGCTTAAATAGATTTCTTGTACTTACGTTAGGTAATTATTTCATGTCTGAAGTCTGAACAAAGGATACTGCTGCTAATTACGTACGAGAAATAAAACTCCCAATGTAATCTTTTTTATTTCAGTTCTTGGAAAATTGTTAGAATGAGTGATGGGAGAAAGCGACTTAGTGGAGCTGAGTATAAAAAGAAGGCCAAAATGAAAAAATAAGAACAAGAACAGGTTATCCGTAAAACAATAAAAATTGAGAGTTTTTTTAAAAGTGGAGGTGGAAGTAGTGTTGAAAGACCAGGAACTTCAACAACATGCACTGACACAATACAATCTGGAAAAGATGAAACGGATTTGAACTCTGCAGCCCAACAACAACAGTCATCTGAAAAACAATCTACTTTTGAAAAAACGGATATTTATATTTTTGACGAAGAGGTGGTAGAGGAATCATCAATAAGTATAAAAAGTGAAGATGCGTCTCAGAATCAGACGTTAAGTAATGACCAAGTGCAAACAAGTGACACAACAGTAAATCTAAACAAAGATCCAGCTTTATGGGAAATCAATGATACCTTAAGGGAGATTATCACAAGGTATGGCTTCGGTCAAAACAAGTCTTGTGACTTCTCTAAAAGTGAAAAATTATATGCTGATCAGTGTCGTTTCTTGCCAGTGAGTATCTTCCAAAGAAAAATGAAAAATAATGAAGTGAATGACCGAAATTGGCTGGTTTATTCTGATAGTAAAAGATCTGTATATTGCGGGCCCTGTTTGGCATTCGGTCCATTGGAGAATAAGACTCAGTTTAAGAACGAAGGATTTAATGACTGGAAAAATGCAGAACACTGAGTAGCTCAACATGAAAACTCTGCGCATCATAAATCTAGTATCCTTAGTTTGAAAGTTATAAGTAAAATTGATGGCCGACTCGACAATTTACTGCATGTCCAGATTGATGAAGAAATTACTTATTAGAGAAACGTTCTGAAGAGGGTTGTTGCCGAAGTGAAGCGACTGTGTTCAAGAGGCCTCGCTTTCAGAGGAAAAAATGGAAAGTTCGGCGATCCGCATAACGGAAATTATTGTATGATTTTGGAACTGTTAGCTGAATTCGATCCTTTTTTAGCCAGACATATTGAACGATTTGGGAATCAAGGATCTGGAAGTACAAGTTACTTATCAAAGACTGTTTGCGATGAGTTTATTCACTTGATGGGTCATAAAGTCTTAAAACAGAATGGAGACGAGATAAGGGCGAAATATTTTTCCTTAATCATCGATTCAACACCAGATATAGCACATGTGGACCAACTTACTCTCGTCATTAGATACGTTTTGGAAATAGGCGAACTGTGTGAAAGATTTCTCAAGTTTTTGCCCTCAGTGGAACATAAAGCTGAAGAAATGTTTTCTGACATTATTTCGGAACTCAAAACACTGGGCATAAATATTGAAGACTGTCGTGGACAATCATATGATAATGCTGCGAACATGTCTGGTGTGTACAATGGCTTACAGGCTAAAATTCAAAGCAAAGCACCTTTTGCTTTTTTCGTTCCTTGCTCTGCCCGCTCTTTAAATTTAGTGGCAACTGCGGCTGCTGAATCTTCCACAGAATCTTGTCGCTTCTTCATGTTGCTTCAAGAAATCTACGTTTTTTTTGTAAGTTCAACACAACGCTGGCAAAAATTAATTACTGAAATCAGGAAAGGGAAAACGCCAAAGAGAATTAATCTGACATGTTTGTCAGCTAGAGAGGACGCATGTAGAAGTTTGAGAGATTCTTGGCACGAAATCCTTAAAACTTTGGAATCAATCAAAGATGATTGTACCGAAAAGCCTGTAACGTGAAACGAAGCGACGGGAATATTTTGAATTTAGAAAAACTGGAAACGGCGGTAATGGTTGTTATGTGGAATGTTTTTTTGAAAGAATAAACAAAGTGAATGTTCAAATTCAGACTTCTACCGTAGATTTGATCAATGTTGCCGATCTTTAAGAATCTCTTTGCAAGTTTTTCGTAGCTGAACGAGAAAATTTTAAGTATTTCGGAGAAAAGGCGATGGAATTAAGCGTGTCAAAGCAGTATACAAAAGACAACCGAAAAAGAATTTTTTTTTATGATGAAACACCCGATGAAGAAATGAGAATGACTGCGAGTGATACTTTCAGGGTTAACACATTTACTCATTAATAGACTCGTATCCAAATTAGAAAAACGGCAGGAGGCCTACAACAGGTTCAATAAAAAGTTTTCATTTGTGATCAAAATGAGTGAATTGTCATCATCAACCCTTACGAAAAAAAAGCCCTTTTCTTGGAATAAATGTATCCTAATGATTTAGAGACTGACTTAGTTCAAGAATGCATACATTTTCAATGCCACCTTTCTTCTGAATGAATTTTGGTAAAACCAGATTCTGGATCTGGAAAGTCTATCTTCGTTCCTGCGAAAACAGAATTTGCAAAACGTATATCTAAACATGGATATGGCAGTTCGCATGGCTCTATGTACACCAGCGACAAATTGTTCGGGTGAGAGAAGCTTTTCTTGCCTAAAACGGGTGAAAAACTATCTAAGATCTACCTTAAGCCAAGAAAAGCTAAACGCCTTAGCTCTTTTGTGCATAGTCAGAACTAATGAACAAGATTTCATACGACGGTATAATTGATGATTTTGTGAATAGAAAATCGATAGCCTACTGGCGGCAAATGTGTAAATCCGCCACTGGGTAGGACACTAAACATTTCTGTCTTTACAGGTTTTTCCAACCAAGGCTTAGTACCTGTTTGGATCTCTCTCTCTCTCACTAACACACACACACACACACACACACACACACACACACACACACACACACACACACACACACACACACACACACACACACACACACACACACACACACACACACACACACACACACACACACACACACACACACACACACACACACACACACACACACACACACACACACACACACACACACACACACACACACACACACACAACACACACACACCACACACACCCACCCCCACCCACCCACACACACACACACACACACACACACACACACACACACACACACACACACACACACACACACACACACACAAAACAACACAAATTTCACTGATTGAAGAGGAAGTAGAATTTTAGAGGAAATGTACCTGCATTTGTACAGAGGGGGAGAGGGAAGGAATTTAGGAAAACCAGCCTCAGTACACTTGACCAGGACCTGAACCCCAATCTTCACGTCACCGGCAATCTAGACTAGCATGAGAGGGTCATTCCATGTCAGTTTAGTTAACATTGTGATAACATTTTGCTACATAGAATCTTTGAATGGTTTTTTTGATAATATTTTAAATAATAAGACAATCTAACCAATTGTTTTCAAGTTATGGAGACCTAAATATCATTAAATTGTTCTTGAAAATAATTATTTATGGGAGAGAAGGTGATCCTTCCACGGCTACGACTCAAGTACCCTCATGTTAAAACAGTATCCAAAATGGTGAAAAGGTAACAACATTGCTGAATCAATATTCCTAAACACTCACCTGTCATAATTATCAAGCCACATGACCGAGAAGATCCCAAGGCTGATACTCCGTACTACTCCAACATCATAATACTTCTCCACCTGGTCTAGATAGCGACTAGCGCGAGGGTTGCGGATGGATTCACCCACTAATGTCATGTCGTTGGAGTAAATGAGTAACTGGTCTCGGTACTTGAGCTCATCTGGAGTGGTGCTAGCGCAGTAGCCCAGTATTCCCACTCCTGCACATTTATTTAATGTTATGTGGGGACTAATCAGTGTGTTTAAAGTTGGGACTCAAAATGAGCTTAGTTTGATGCACAAAGGAAATCCTAGTGTCCCCATTAGTTTGTAAAACAAATTAATGTTGATGGAAGTTGAAATAAAATATACTCAAATTACAACATTTTATTATTCTAAAAACATATTACTACTCATAACATTTTTATTTTTGTGTAAACTGTACGTAATGTGTCAAAATAAAATAGTCAACTCTGGTTATAATGAATCTCTACGGACTCGGATATTTTGTTCACTATGTCCGAAGTGCACTAAATCCAATTTTTTTAAATTAGTGGGTTAATGACAAACAAAATAAGAGTTCAAATACAATCGCTCTTTATTGAAATCTTTAATCTTTTAAAAAAAATCGGTTATATGCTGCTATTTACTGTATTCTGTTTTAGATAATATTTTTCCAGATCTTTCTCTAGAGTCTGTGCTTTTTCCACACTTGATTCCACACTATCCGTGCATTAAAAAAACTTAACTGAGTAGAAAAGTATAATTCTTTGAATTTCATATGCCCTCTTGAAGAAAGGGATTAGTGAAAACGATTACTAAATGGTCACAGACTGTCATTTATTGTCATATTAATACAACTTAGAAGACTTGTCTTCCTTTACTTGCGGCAGACAAAGGTATTAAAACTTAAGCCAGTTCAGTGAGTGCAGTGACAGTTTTAGCTTAACTCTCCACCTCCACATGCCGTACTTTCAGTCAAGCTTTGTACTACCTAAACGTGAACACAGGTAGAGAATCCGTGTCTTTAAGTTTAAATAACAAAAAAGTTATGTTTTTAAACAATTATAATGTTACAATGGTATTTCTTATTGAAAGTTTCAATTTTTCTGTTCACTAAAACTGAAATTTAGGGTTCATTATAAAATAATTCTTAACACACATTGAAATGTATGTGGGTTGGGCCCAATGAATTAGGTTCACTTTAGTCTAATGTTCACTACAACCGAGTTCATTAAAACCATAGTTGACTGTACTTAGTAAAAATTTGGAAATAGCAATTGTTTACATTTTTATGTGATCACATCGTATTAGCCAATGATTTATCCATGTGATACAAATGAGGAGGCTAGTTCAAAGGATATGTACCTACATTAGTATGGAATGGTGTTGGGGAAAATTATTCACATTGCACCCAGTCAAGATTCGAACTTTGACTTCACATCAGCAGTATTGTCTGACTAATGGTGCAGATATTACTTGAGCACATTAACAAATCCAATTAGTACTATCTGTCAATTAGAGTACTACAGAATTTAGACTCGAGAACTTTGCCTACCTGTAAATATTGCCATGGATTTTTTCGGCTTATTCTTAGATTTGCTGTAAGTTTCAACCGCAACTTCTCTATAGTCCAAGTACAAGTTCTTCCAATACAGAGCTAAAACCAGCAAGATTGTAAATTAATGACACAATTGCTTTTATTTTAATCATGAAAATAATCCTCTATGCTTGTGTAAAGTTTATTTGATGAAACTGATGAACAGCTTCTTTTGTCTTTATCAGGGTTTGACCCCAATGCAATCCCTTGATAACCTACGAGCATTCAAATCCAAGATTTTAATTACACTAATGTGGTAGGTAGAATTGAGAGGAAATGTACCTTTATTAGCATTGAGGTAGAGGAGAAAACTGCTAAAGAAAAATTACCCCCAGTACACCCGGCCGGGATTCAAATTCTGACCTGTTACAGATAAACCAAATAAAAGCATGACGTTAAGCCTGCATGTCCATTGTTGCTTGTTTTGAATAATATTTTGGGTGTATATTATAATGATTGAATGACTGGTCACAAAAGAGAATCAAAGAGCTTGGTGGGTATTTTGGAAGTCATGCTAGAAGTGCCCCAACACATAAAACTAAGTCAGCAAACATAATTTGTCAATAATTGAATGGCGAAAAAGAACCTAAGAAGTAACTTTATATTGTTTTAAATAGTTTCAAACAGTTACATTTGTTTGAAATTGGTTTCTTTCTAAATATTATAATCATTTTAAAACAAAAATATAAAGTATTTAATCTCAACAAACATTGTGGCCCCACCTTAAACAAGATGTGGACCCAAATAGGGTAATGATCCCTAGTTTGGAAACCACTGGTAGAGAGTTCATCTCTACACAATAATGCCAGTGTGCTGATTGACACAATAATTAATTCTAGGCCAAACATAACCCAATACTTTTTTCCCCCATCACCGATCACCACATCTTACTTACCACAAAGCTATTATTATTATTATTAGCACCGCGTCTTACTACCCATTCGGGTTATACACACGCTAATGTGTATTGGTGGGGTGATTGTGAGATGAAATGGAGGACCTACAGTTTAACGTGGGATCCGAACCACGGTGGAGGCCTGGTATTCCTCACATTCACAAGTTGTGATTAATACATGTCTTGTCAGAGGTGAAGGAAGGTTTGGCAATCAAATAAATCTGTGCCGGACGGGATGAACCCGGGACCCTCAGCACAAATTGACACCTTACCTTGACCCAGGTCACGGGAATTGGAAAATCTGTGCCGGACGAGATTGGACCCGTACTAGCACTATCTGAAACCTTACCCCTAGACCGCCAGGTCACCACAAAGCTGTGAATATATATTAAAACATAAAACTTTTATCACTGCAAGGAATCAAACCTAAAATTCTTATCCTGAGAATATGATGGGCTAATTCCATCCCACAAAACTATCAAGTAAACTTTTATATGAAAATGTGCATTTGTAATATGAAGTTAACTTTGATGAAATTAAAAGTATTTTACTATCCTGCCTTATACAATACTCTAAACATGAATACATTTCTTTGTTCATGGATTACGTACATGTCTTGTATTTATAATGGATTGAGCATTGGACAAGACACCATACTTTTAAGATCGCCATTAGTGGTATTTTAACTTTTTACATTAATAAATAACTTAGCTCTACTTATAGTGGATACACAACTTACAAACAAGAAGGGAAAAAATGTGGAGAATAGTAGCTACATGAAGTGGGTGATATTCTTTCATTTGTTTCTATGCCATTATGAGAAATTAAATATTTCTTACCATCTACACAACAAAAGCAAATTTCTAATGATAATAAAATTAATAGTGTAAAATAATTGTAGATAATTAAAAAAATTACAGTAAATGACAGTTTTTACTGCAAGATATTTCAGGATCCCATGATTTAATTAAAAATATGTTGATATTTAGGTTTTGTTATGGTACGGGATAGTTTAAAATAATACAAATGTTAACTATTGTGTTTTAAAATATTTATTGTGCCATGTTGTGACATTCTTTGCAATATCTACATTCTAAAAATAAACATTCTTCTATGATTTTTTTTCCAATTATTAAAATTTGGGAGAATTATTTAAAATGTTAATTGGTTATAACTGTAAATTTGCTTTTGTTTATGTGTGTGGATGATGTGTAGGCACATTTTTTATCACTGTATTTTACTAAGATACCAAATCACTAAAAATTTAATAGGCCTACTCATTACCTACTTATCAGGAAAAGGTGAAACCAATTATAAGCATATTTATTTGAATTCATTTTACAATTCAAGTCCAAACATAAACATACTAGACCAACATATTGTTTCATCCACAGTACTTTACGATATGACATCTTATAAATTACTCCAAAAGACAAATATTTAGTAAATATTGAGATTCTAATTTATTAACGAATGAAACAGTAGCAAGTTTGGCAGAAGGTTAGGTTAAGTTAGGTTGAAAAGGAACCTTAATATAGTTTATATATTATTCAGTCAGCCCTATAATATATTAATATTCACATTCAGTAGATAAATTTTTGTTTGTGTTTCCGCTCTGTTTTCAGTTTGTTATATTGTAGCCTTGTGTGAGTTTGCTAGATGTAAATGTTAGATGTGTAGTGATGTTGTTTGGATAAGAAAATTCTAGGCTTATCATCTTTTTCAAGAAATTATTTTGTTGTGAAAGAAAGAAATTGTGGTCACTGCACAAGATTATTGCACATTAATCAGCTCTATAGTATTTTGTTATCATAAAGATTTGTCATCAATATATTTTGTTTCTGCGGCACACAAGGTGAGTGGTTTTGAATTTTTCACTAAAGAATAACAAAGTTTTTAAATAGCCTTGAATTTATTATTGGATTCCTGGCATTTTTATGAATATATACTAGAATTGTATACATTTTGTGATTTTAAGGTTTTAAGAGAGAAAAAAATCACCAAAAAGGTACAGTTCCTAGGTTTCATCCCAGATTTAATTGTTCATAATAACTTATGATAAGTAAAAAATTAAATAATCCCACCCTTTTTGGGTAATATTTCAAAAATGGGTATAAAGTCAAATCTGGTAAAACATCAATCTTTTATGTGAAACAATTTTATTTAAAAATATACAAAGGTTGAATCTTGAAATAAAATTGAGCCTACAGCTAAGACTCAAAAGATAAATTTGATTTTAAAATAATAACAAAAATTGTCAAAATATGATAAGCGCCTTCTTCAGTGGCAACAGTATAGAGATTGATAACTTACTAGTGGACATATTAGGCTACATTGAAGGGCGATTTTGTCACAATAGGGCCTACTGATAGTAGTTTAGTTCGTAAAAGTGGCGTTTTAAACGGAAACATAATATAATGGTTGGGATGATGTTTCTAAAGATAGGTTGTAAAGTCAATGCATGTGAAAAATTATTAAAAACTATCACATTAAGCTACAAAACCCACCCCATTTTCCAATAATTGTGCCGTTGTATTTTTCTGATAAAGACACCAAATATTCACTTGGAGTTTTCAATACAGCTTTAAATTTGGATGCAACTCCTCTGGCTATTGCCATTTTATTTGGAGATCAATTTAGATTGTTAATAAATACAGTTTATGATCAGTGATTAATAAATAAGCGTGGCTGCAACCACGTGACATATCACATTTCATTTCATTTGTTGCAACAAGAAATATTTTTTTTTCTCTCTCCACGGAACAACCAACTAAAACTGGACAAGATTTAGGTTATAGCACAGGCAAAAATACGAAGAGTTAGTAGTGATACCTAGCGGCGAGGTGTGGCAAACGAGAAATGAAATTAAAATATCACCAATTTAACATGATATATTAGATTTACAGAATATATTTGAAAAGGGATGGTTTTACACTTACTAGACTGGGTTTATAGTCATGCATAACACTAACACATTGTGCATAGCACATAGTGTGTCAGAAGTTGAAATAAATTATTTTCAAAACTAGAGTTTAGAAACGATGCATAATGTATAGTGCACAAATACATAAAGTTGATTTTACTTTAAGTCCTATACGTTATTTATAGTATAGACCATCATTCAACTTGAGCCTATCAGCCAATGAGAATAGAGGAGAGGCTGTAGCCAATTAAACGCCAATATACATAGAAACGAGAATTAACTTATGTGTTTAAGTATAAAATGCCTTTTGGTAGCCATTGGTTCATGTTTGTTACTAATAAATTTTCTTAGTTTTAGCGTCAATGACTACGATTTTTTTAGTATTGAAAATAAAGGAGAAATATTACATTTTTGATTCTGTTACTGAGCAATGGATCTACCATAATAAGTGGCGGCTCGTAAAGCAAGGCCCTAGGGCGCCGCTTTCCCTGCAAAATAATGCAAAAGAAGAAACCAAACATATTTTGAAATTAACACCAATTTTCTCATAATATACATAATGTAAACAATAAATGAATAGCATTTGTTTCGTTACATAACTTTCCCATTTTATTGAGGAAATTAGTAAGACCATAATCACATCGACGCGAGAGAGCAAGCGCACCTAGGCCTACTAGTAAAATTGCGGTAACAGATGCTCGCCGTGACCCTGTGGCTGTGGGCTAGCCGGTCGCCCCGCCAAAGCCCTGAATTCATCACAGGGTGGTGCCATGAATGGCTGATATCACTGCCTTTTCCTAAGCACTCGTTAACTATGTCTTGTAGACTATGCTAAGGAGAGTCCCTGCTACATGTAGTCAACAAATTTATCGCGCAGACTTGCGATGGAGCCGCTTTATATAAATGCCTATTGTGTTTAGTGTTAGACAAGATAGCAGCTTTAGAACATGTATCAGATTTAAAAAAACACACAAACAAGATGGCATTTTCAATCCAGGATAATACAGTCTTCAATTACAAAGACGATACTCTGGAATGTTTATAAAATATAAAGACAGGCGTTCCGAAAATAGATAATTTAGGAACAATAACATTGGCTGCTGGGTTTGTTAACTGGTGTTACGTTTGAGCAAGCCTGCTGACTCCATAAACCCCAGGGATTAGTTCAAGAACTCGTGCTAGTGGCCAGTTGATTCTTTTTCTGTTGTTCGAACTCATCCAAACAACATCTCCCACCTTCAAGTTTACTAACCTTTGTTTGGGGTGTTTCTTTTACAAGAGAAGTCCTAAATATTCTTGTTGAAATCGAGCTTGAAGAATTTTTCCTAACCTTTAGAGATATTTAGATGAGACTCCTCTTATCTACCATGTTAAAGTCGGAACACCTCTCGCTTGAAGGTCTTGGAGATACATAAAGGGATGGAACTAGGTCATCTGCTTCTGAAGTAAGGTATGTTATAGGTTGTGAATTGACAATTTCCTTACACTCACACAGCATTGTCAATATATTTGTTTATAAGTCAAGCTCGTATTTAGTAGTAATCTTCTTGACAGCTGATTTAATATTCGAAACAGTCTTTGACACCAAATATTCCACCAGGCAACACTATGGGCTTGAATTTCCAGGAGAGCCTCTTTGCAGTGCTGTTTCGTTTCACTTCCTTCCAATCTATATTCTTGAAAAAATTGTTCACGTCAACAAAGTTTGTCCCATTATCATTATGCATGACGGTGGGTTTTACAAGTAGAGCTATAAATCAGTGAAGTGATTGTAAGAAACTTTCTGCGGATGAAGATGTCATCAGCTCCAAATGAACTGGCCTATATACGACACATGTGAACATACTGCTCCAACTATTGATGTTTCCTTTAAGATATTGTGGACTAGCAAGGCCTACTCCACTAATACTCAAACTCAGCCGCATCTAGCCCGATTCTCAGGCAAAGGTGCTGGGATAGGCATTAAACATTTTCCTTAGTGTCATCAACATTTTACACATTTAGAAATATACGTTTTACTGCCCTACTGCCACAAGAATCCAAAACCGTTCTCTCAATGAACATAAACGATCTTAATACCAGTTGGTATAGTATAACATGTTCATCCCAAATTAGTCACTGGACTATTGGATGAATAATGGATAAATTAGGAAATAATATTTATCTTGTCTTAGTACAGCTTTTGCCCTCATTCTCAATATTCCATCGTCATCTTCATAAACAATAAGAGACTCAAGCCATTTATCATTCATACCTTGAAACGGTTAAGATTGAACAAGTTTGAACACTTTTACTTCAGTTAACAACAGTTCCTCGACATTTAGTTATCCACCAAATCTAACTTCAGTAGCAGCCCTTCTGTTGGTATTCTAGTAAATCAAAGAGCCCATGCAACCAACCTTATGGTTTTCTCAAATTTAGAGAAACGACGCAAGAAAATTACAGCAGAATATGCATCTTTAGAAGTATCACAAAAAACATGGATGATGCATTCTTCTTTACTTCCCAGCCAACGAGGAATTTGTAACTCTTCCAACCATAATAAGTCCTCCATCCATTTGGAGATTATTTTTTTCCAACTTTAGATGCAACTTACTGTTCCAAGCTAACTTTTTATTACATGTGATGTGACTCAAAGAATCATCTTCGCTCGAGTACTAACAGGAATAACAACACCATTGGGATCAAACAAACGCTGTACTAGTGAGAGTAGTTGCCTTTTTGTCACGTTTTGAACCTTATCCTTCTTAAAACATTTAAAGTTCAGCTGTAAAACATCTTCTTTACGATACCACAAAAGTAAAAGTATGTTGGAGACAGGTCCTTCACTTTCTGTATGTATTGAAGCACGTACATCAAATCCACTAGCAGCCATTACAACTTTTGTTTCCGAAATGGATTCTTCCAGTGCCTTATTTATTTTGACACTCGTCCCCACATTGTCTACATCGAAACTTTTCTTCAATAGTCTGACGAAAAAATATTCTTTTCCTCGTATCTTTTCCTGAATCTGTAAATTATGATTTAACACTGCCCCCCCCCTAAAATAAAATAACTACAATTCAATTCATAAACGACCCTGGTACAGAAACCTTAAACAGTCCGGACGTACACTGATTTTCAGGAATGCTTGACGAGTATCTGCTGAAGTCCCAAACTTATCGGAACCAAGAAGTATGGTAGGAATTTGCCCAATCAAATTAAGCCCTTACCCACCTCGGTAGCGTAGTTGGCCAACGCGCTGGTTTCGTGCTAAGCTAGATTGCCGAGAACGGGGAGATTGAGGTTCGAATCTTGACCGGGTGAACTGGGGAGGTTTTCCTAAATAGTTTTCCACTCTCCCTCCACGCAAATGCGGGCTCACTTCATCTAAATCCAACCTTCCCAATTCTTAATCCATTAGCGTAATTAGTACTTAAGCGTATAACCCGAACGGGTAGTAAGACGTGGTGCTAAATAAAACAAATTAAGCCCTTCATAAAGATATTCATTCAATGATGGTGCCCCTGTTTCCTTACACAGCACATTTCACACACAGTTCGTATTCTCGTTGTTAAGCTCGACTCCTTCACGACAGGTTGATGAGTCAAATAGTGAGATGTGACATCTTATAGTGACATTAGTGACATTGACTCTATTATACCTGTTCTCTGGTAGTCCCGCGGAACTTGATCATAGCCTTCACACAGTCCTTTGTATTTTATACCTTTAGCTCTACTGTGTAGACGCCTTCATGACATGTTAAGATTGAAGGCTAAGAAACAGCAGTTATCCTGCCAGGGAAGATCGACTTCATAATGCAAATCGTCCTTTACAAAGACAATTTTTTGAAAGTGTCTCATTATATCCTGTTGTATTTCAACCCTGCTTTTTTGTTCACTAGGTACGGTAATTCAGAATGCCTTCAGATTCCACAGCTCTTTAATATAGGTATCCGTGATAAACAGACTAGTAACAACTGATGCTAAACTGGAGTAATACATGTTGTCGTTTTGTTCCTTTCCCATTTGTGTCTATCCCGGTTTTGTTTCGACAGCAGCCACTTCACAAGTCAATATGTGCGTGCGACCAGTGATAAGCCTCCCAATTTTGTTTGCACCTAACAAGACCTCAATACGACCCCTACAATCTTCATACCCGATGCCTGCCTCTCATAGCTCTTGTAGACATGGGCCTTGAGGAAGTGTGCTGTAACTTGTAATAACATCTTGCCCTAAGGCTTCTAGAGTGCACTGAAACGAATTAGTAAGCCCTTTAATATCTACTTGAAAATAATTATGACATTGTTCTTTATTGATTTTCCCTACAAAAAGAGATTGTCTTACTTTCTCTCTTTTCAGCACAATACAACCTACTGGTTTCGCGGTGGTTTGCCAAAGATGTGACCTTTAAGACCACGTGTCTAACATTTTCCCAACAGGAACTTCTCCATGAGGTTCTTTCAACCTGACAACACGCGTCTATAATAGCACTTCAGAAGTGCTCACAGAACTATTGACAACATTTATATCACCAGAGGATCCTTGTGTCTTCTCTATATTTATCAATGAAGGACACATCAAGGTGACATGACGTTTCCCACATACCACACATTCTACCTATAGCCTACATTTATTTGCCTGATGGCCAACCTTGAGACAAATGAATTATCCCCATTTTACCTTTAAAACCCTCTGTCTATCTTCCATTGACATCCTTTGAGCAAGCAGACACTCAATACTAGCATGAGCTTTATTACATTTATTACAGAAAACACATGAATGATTAATCCTATCTGTTTTAACAAAGAGTCCTATATCTCTAGTTATATCATCTTCCCCTTTAGTAGATCTTTTACCACTGGGTTTGTGCTCTCGCTCTTGAATATCAAAACCAGACATTGGCATGGAAACCATTTGATCAGCTTCTATTTCTTTTCTTATGAATTTTAGTAGTTTCTCTTACCAGCCATGTGGTGTGAAGTCATGATCTACTTTGTGTCTGTATGCCCTCACTGCCCTCTCAAGTAAACTATTCTCTACTAGTGGGAACAAGAGTGTTGAATATTTTTCGATAGTTATGCCTAAGGTTTCAAGAGATCTTAAAGAAGATTAACTGGTCATATACTACCTGGATTGTAGGAGTCTTAAGAGCATTGTTGATAACTAACTTCAGTAGTTTCCCAATATAAACCTCTTCCAGAAGGTCTTCTTGTCCAAAATTACTTTTTAAGCTTTCAATAACTTGTACTTCTATTTGGTTGGAGGAATAGTTTCGACCAACTCTCTTGCCTTGGAACCTATTACAGTCACCTGCATTAAATATAGGATTTTAACATGGTAATTCAGAGCTGGATCTTCGTGGGTTTAAGTTCTGGTAACTTATATCTAGGTGCAATATCTCCAGACTTTTCTACACTGGCCAGAGATAAAGCTGCATTGTGCTCCAAGCTTTCCATTCTACATTTGAAGTTAAGATAACTTATTTGGTAGCTATCCCTTAGGACAACCTCTATTTCCAACTTGTGTTCAATAGCTGAACCTTCCAATATATTACCGAAAATCTTTTCATACAAGCATCTTAGGCTTTCGGGCTTCTTTTCTGTCAACGCCAATTGAGCTTTTACTTGAATTTATCCACTTCTTTTGATTAATTTAAATCAGCTTCTATCTTGTTTACCACCATTGTAAACACGGACTGAAATACACATCTTTCTTTACCATTTAAATAAAGCGATTATCCTGTAACGGTCGCCAGATGTTTCGTTTCAAAATAAAATACCTGGAACATAGATACAATTAGAATGATTTATTAGCGAGAGAATAATATCGAAACAACTGAAAGAGAATAAAGATCCCAAGTCCTCTATATTACTGAAAAATACACAAATCCAACATTGAGTACAATAGAAACAAAACAAAAACTGTTTCCAAAAATAGCACATACCAAGATAAAACTGATGATAATAATAATAATAATAATAATAATAATAATAATAATAATAATAATAATAATAATAATAATAATAATACATAATTTTATATATATATATATATATATATATATATATATATAAATAAATAAAACGTTTTCAATTTTTTTTTTCTTTGGTGAAATTTATGAGTGGTGATCACCAGTGTTCTTATTGTTTAAAAATGTATATTTTGATTAATTTTGGAGTATTCTATCTCAAAATGTAATCTGTAATGCGATTGATGATCTACTGTATGCATTAAAAATATAATGTGTCTTGTTAACCTATTGTACAAAATAATATTGTAATCAACAATATCAATTTACATGTTGCTGTCGGTGAAAATCGAAAATATAATTTAGATCATTTCGAAATTGTGTATTTGTAACAGTTATTATTATTATTATTATTATTATTATTATTATTATTATTATTATTATTATTATTATTATTATTATTATTATTATTATTATTATTATTATTATTATTATTATTAATATTTATATATATATTGCACATATACCACCAACCAAACTATTTAATAATAATAATAATAATAATAATAATAATAATAATAATAATAATAATAATAATAATAATAATAATAATATAATACAATAATAATAGTAATGATAATAGTAATGATAAAAAAAGCTAAAACTCTTTTACTTTTACTCCTATACTGTCCACGCTCACCAAGACGGCTCTTCACACCGAGCTGTGTAGATCACAGCACCGTCGCTATTCACAGTAAATAGTTTCAATTGTCCAATATTAGAAAAGGTTTTATTATTATACGGTTAATAATAACTTATTTGGTTTTTCACTGCGTTGGACTAGACTATCGTCGTTTGGAGTTTGTGTTGAAAATAAGGTAGGTTAAATAATTAAAACTTGTCTCTAAACTTGTGTTTTGATTTGTTAGTAAACATTCTTAAAGAATGAATCGAATTGTCTTCACGAAATTTGATAAATTCGACTCGGCGTTAACGTATTTCTCTCTACCATTACAACAATTAATATTTTAAAATGTTACAATAATAGATAACAAAAGTAACTTTGAACTAAACAAACTATACGATGTGACATGTGAGATAACGTCACATTACTTCGTCTATAAGTTACAGATATAAATATCTCATGTTTCAACAATATGTGATTTAAAATATATTTATTGATAGCTATACATAATTTTGTTACTATGTTAACTTGAGTTTACATTATTTGAAAGCTAAGAATAAACGCTAGTATGTTATTTGAGTTCACGATAAGTCGTGTACGGGTTGTGTCCCTACCAGTGGCGGCTGGCGATGCTAAGACTAGGGTGTTCACAACATAAAAACTATAATGAAGAGTATTTTGCACATATATATATATATATATATAGTTTGTCATGTCAAGACAATACTAACATAACTATATGGGCCCATATAAAGTTTAATGAAACCAACATTGCTCGTGAATACGTATAAATATGCCTATATATACACATATTTGCTTAGGCCGACACATATACACAAACTTTTCAATTAAATTAGGTTTATCAGCCTTTTAATTGCTACACTATCTTAATAAATTAATGCACCACACTTTAGAATATATTGCATCGTATTCATCTTTAAAGAAGCATTACAAACAAAAAACTAGGACGCTATCTTTATTTTACATTTTTGATAGGTACCTAAGCTAATATACATTTTATAATATAATTATATTCTATACATAGTGACACAAGGTTTAAATACAGTGTATATATATTCTGAAAATTGGAAAATTACACCTGGACACGGGAATCGAACCAGGGACCTTTGGATTAGTACGCCAATGCACTAATCACTGAGCTATCCAAGAATCGTTTCGTGCCTAGGGTATTTCTTTACTTATATTTTAAGGCAGAGTCTATGATGGACGTGCGGAAATCGTCGGCTACAAATATATGATTTTATTATTATTATTATTATTATTATTATTATTATTATTATTAGCACCGCATCTTACTACCCGTTCGGGCTATACGCACTTATGCTAATGTGTAATGGTAGGGTGATTGTGAAATGAAATGGAGGACCTACAGTTTAACGTGGAATCCGAACCACGGTGGAGGCCTGGCATTCCTCACATTCACAAGTTGTGATTAATACACGTCTTGTTAGAGGTGAAGGAAGGGTTTGGCAATCAGATAAATCTGTGCCGGGACCGAGGATTGAACCCCGGACTCTCAGCACAGAAGTCGACACCTTACCCCTAGACCACCAGGTCACCAATGATTTTATTAAGATCACGAGCTATCAGATAACGCAGCCACCTTCGACTCGGTAGTTGGCTTATTGCAGCCATTTGTACAATTACTATAATTGTAAGGGATTGCATATTTTAATAATCAAATAGCCAAAGCTATTATTTATGCTTTTAGTGAGGATTACTCCATCCAGATATCATATTCTGAAAGTGATATATAGTTTTAAAAACTCCACTCTCGAATTACCAATAATAAAAAAGATAGTGTCTTAAAACTATTCGTTCCAACTATTTGGTTTATCTGGACTGGATAGTCACTGGACTTATGAGGGCAAAAAACTGCTTGGTTTCTCTGGACTGGATAGTCGCTGGACTCATGAGGGTCAAAAACTGCTTGGTTTCTCTGGACTGGATAGTCGCTGGACTCATGAGGGTCAAAAACGGTGCAGTTTGTTTGGATCAGATTGAATAACTCGAATCTCTAGGGTTGTAATATGAGGGAGCTAATCAAAGCACTAAAATGTTCACAGCAACGGATGGGTACATTCCCCATGTTAATCTCCATAAGAGCTACGTAATTATGTAGTACGCATGCGCATTAGCGCTTCTACTGGAACACATTTTTCTAGCTGCTAAACTACATACACAACAAAAACAAACACTAGAAAAGCGATAATAACAATAAAAGAACGTGATTGCTTAGGGTAATAAATAATCACATAGATTTAGATATATTAATTAATTGTTTAAAAGTATAATAGTATATAATTGTAATCAAAATATTGGGTGTTCTTGTGCACATAAGCAAATATACACAAACCGCCACTGGGCAATGCTGATAACTACAATATTCTATCATCTTTAGTATTTCTAAAAGGAAAACGATAGTCTCAACCAAACAAAAAAGTTCTAGTTGAATAGAAATTAAATTCAGGACTCTTATGTAGTACAGAGGTCGTCACACTCATTGAGTATATGAGCTACTCTCAAAATGTTTCGCGAGCTACCAAGATTAGAAATTTGTTGTGTCGTATATTGTGTAATGTAACGCGTACATATACTTTTCGATCACACCGTTGTTCAATCGGGGGTAGCATCCGCGGCTTGAATTCGTGATTGCAATGGAAATACTTTTTAAATGTTAGTAAATATTCCACGTAAGTTGGTACTATCTTTGTCAGCTGATGGCAGCTGCTTGGTTAGTATAGCTCGATTGCGGACTAATGCCATGGAATAAACTTAACTTTAAATACGAATATATATATATATATTTTAAACAAAATATTAGTAAATATATTTTAAAAAAAAACTTTATTTTTACTTTACTGAGAATAATGGAAATCAATTTCATCCACAATTTTCTTAATGTTTGATGAGTAGCTTGTTATTCCAATTTGAATGCAATTATCATGATGTTCTTCTGTGAACCTACTTTTGTATTTGTTTTTCATCACCTTGATCTGAAAATGGTGACTCACACAGTTTGGTATAACAGAACAACGCCTTCACTCGGAGTGCAACATGAACCAGAACTGTGTAATTTTCCTTGGAGGAAAGATACCATACTAAGCTTGAGGACAAACTCTTCAGAGTTAAGTTACTTTGTAGAGACAAAAATAAATGTATCGTGCGAGCTGACGAAAATGCTGCCATGAGCTACCCGCAGTTCGCGATCGACTTTTTGGCGATCCTTGGCTTATGAATGTTTCATTTGGCATTTTGGTGTGTTACTAAATTTGCGTTTATTTTTTTTATAATAATTATTTTGTACTATTGAAGTTAGGGTTTTATAATATGGAATAATTATTTTATCTAAATTAAATAATGAAATTTAAAAATAAAAGCTATACCTATTTAATTCCTGGCGTGACTATACTTTTCTATTAGAAGGGCCACCGAAATTTCCCCACGCTCTCTCTTTTTCTCTCGCTCTACACCAGAAAGCTTATATTATTATTGTATGAATTATCCCCTCACTACTTTAATCTATTTATCTGTGGCCTGTCGTGAAGTGTTGCCAGGGTGAGCAGCACTAGTTTAAACTGTTCCTGAGAATTGTTCACACCCTTCACTAAAACACTAATTTATCAGGTATCGAGGGGAATATATTCCCGTGTGAGCATACAGAGCAGAGCATCTACATGATTAATCAAATAGGGCCCAAGGGGGCGAGAACATATCACAGGTACAGTTTTAACAAGGTCTGCTTCCCTTGCAGCAGTCCACGAGACGCCACTGATTATAAATATTATAAAGACGAAAGCCTTGATTCACTCACTCAGTGACTCATCAAGTACCCATCACCGTATCTCCCGAAAACCTAGACCTGGAATCTTGAAATTTGGCACGAAGTTTCCTTTCAGGTCGTACGCACACGATAAGAAGCGGTCTTGCGAAATTCAACCCCTAAGGGGTTGAAACTAGGGTTGGAACGTTTAAGAGGGCGAAACGGGAGAGGAATAGTTTTTAAATGGTTTCAAAAATTAAAAAGATATGAAACCCACACGAAGCACGGGCTTTTGGCTAGCTTAATATAAATTATTCTTAAATACCAATAAAATTATTCCTTAGTAAACTATTTATTTTACAAATAACTAAAAATGTAGATAGTATAAATGTAATTTACTAGATAACTACTTGTTTTCCGCACGGAATATTTTATAATACGTATATATACCTTTCAAAGTTGGTACAATGAAATTACAAGAGTAAGAAGCTGAGAAAAAGTTCAAAAAGTAGTGTTTTGTAGCCGCCATCTTGAACCAAAAATGGTGGACGTAAATATTATCCTATATGTTAATCGAACGTCCGAGCTATGTACATGCAAGTTTTCAACATATTCAGTTTAGTGATTTTTGCACGAAAGAGTAACAAGACATATAGCTCATTTTTATCTTATTTTAATAAAATTAAGGTTTTGTCTGTCACGAGCGTTACGAGATATCTACCGCACCAGAGTTTTGATATTTTGACTATAATTATTTTGATTAATTAAAAACTGAAAAATGAAAGCTTCACTACTACATTTCATATAATTTCTAATATAGTTTGGTGGCCTTGGAGAGTAAACAAGAAGAGTTTGGTGGCCATGGAGAGTAAATAAGAAGAGTTTGGTGACCATGAAGAGTAAACAAGAAGAGTTTGGTTGCCATGGAGAGTAAACAAAAAGAGTTTGGTTGCCATGAAGAGTAAACAAGAAGTGTTTGGTGGCCATGAAGAGTAAACAAGAAGTGTTTGGTGGCCATGAAGAGTAAACAAGAAGAGTTTGGTGACCATAGAGAATAAATAAGAAGAGTTTGGTTGCCATGGAGAGTAAACAAAAAGAGTTTGGTGGCCATGAAGAGTAAACAAAAAGAGTTTGGTTGCCATGGAGAGTAAACAAAAAGAGTTTGGTGGCCATGAAGAGTAAACAAGAAGTGTTTGGTTGCCATGGAGAGTAAACAAAAACAGTTTGGTTGCCATGGAGAGTAAACAAAAAGAGTTTGGTTGCCATGAAGAGTAAACAAGAAGAGTTTGGTGGCTATGAAGCGTAAACAAGAAGAGTTTGGTGGCCATGGAGAATAAACAAGAAGAGTTTGGTTGCCATGGAGAATAAACAAGAAGAATTTGGTTGCCATGGAGAGTAAACAAAAAGAGTTTGGTTGCCATGAAGAATAAATAAGAAGAGTTTGGTGGCCATGAAGAGTAAACAAGAAGAGTTTGGTGGCCATGAAGAGTAAACAAGAAGAGTTTGGTTGCCATGGAGAGTAAACAAGAAGAGTTTGGTGGCCATGGAGAGTAAACAAGAAGAGTTTGGTGGCCATGAAGAGTAAATAAGAAGAGTTTGGTTGCCATGGAGAGTAAACAAAAAGAGTTTGGTTGCCATGAAGAGTAAACAAGAAGAGTTTGGTGGCCATGAAGAGTAAACAAGAAGAGTTTGGTGACCATGGAGAATAAATAAGAAGAGTTTGGTTGCCATGGAGAGTAAACAAAAAGAGTTTGGTGGCCATTGAAGAGTAAACAAGAAGAGTTTGATGGCCATGGAGAGTAAACAAGAAGAGTTTGGTGGCCATGGAGAGTAAACAAGAAGAGTTTGGTGGCCATGAAGCGTAAACAAAAAGAGTTTGGTGGCCATGAAGTGTAAACAAGAAGAGTTTGGTGGTCATGGAGAATAAACAAGAAGAGTTTGGTTGCCATGGAGAATAAACAAGAAGAGTTTGGTGGCCATGAAGAGTAAACAAGAAGAGTTTGGTTGCCATGGAGAGTAAACAAAAAGAGTTTGGTTGCCATGAAGAATAAATAAGAAGAGTTTGGTTGCCATGGAGAGTAAACAAAAAGAGTTTGGTGGCCATGAAGAGTAAATAAGAAGAGTTTGGTTGCCATGGAGAGTAAACAAAAAGAGTTTGGTGGCCATGAAGAGTAAACAAGAAGAGTTTGATGGCCATGGAGAGTAAACAAGAAGAGTTTGGCTGCCATGGAGAGTAAACAAGAAGAGTTTGGTGGCCATGGAGAATAAATAAGAAGAGTTTGGTTGCCATGGAGAGTAAACAAGAAGAGTTTGGTGGCCATGAAGAGTAAACAAGAAGAGTTTGGTGGCCATGAAGCGTAAACAAGAAGAGTTTGATGGCCATGGAGAGTAAACAAGAAGAGTTTGGCTGCCATGGAAAGTAAACAAAAAGAGTTTGGTGGCCATGAAGAGTAAACAAGAAGAGTTTGGTTGCCATGGAGAGTAAACAAAAAGAGTTTGGTGGCCATGAAGAGTAAACAAGAAGAGTTTGGTGGCCATGAAGAGTAAACAAGAAGAGTTTGGTGACCATGGAGAATAAATAAGAAGAGTTTGGTTGCCATGGAGAATAAACAAGAAGAGTTTGGTGGCCATGGAGAATAAACAAGAAGAGTTTGGTTGCCATGAGAATAAATAAGAAGAGTTTGGTGCCATGGAGAGTAAACAAAAAGAGTTTGGTGGCCATGAAGAGTAAACAAGAAGAGTTTGGTTGCCATGAAGAATAAATACGAAGAGTTTGGTTGCCATGGAGAGTAAACAAAAAGGTTTGGTGGCCATGAAGAGTAAACAAGAAGAGTTTGGTTGCCATGGAGAGTAAACAAAAAGAGTTTGGTGGCCATGAAGAGTAAACAAGAAGAGTTTGGTTGCCATGGAGAGTAAACAAAAGAGTTTGGTGGCCATGAAGAGTAAACAAAAAGAGTTTGGTGGCCATGAAGAATAAACAAGAAGAGTTTGGAGGCCATGGAGAGTAAACAAGAAGAGTTTGGTTGCCTCGGAGAGTAAACAAGAAGAGTTTGGTGGTCTTGTAAAGTAAACAAGAAGAGTTTGGTTGCCATGGAGAGTAAACAAAAAGAGTTTGGTATCCACAACAAACTATTCTTCTTATGTCGCCATGATGTTATAATTTGCTAAATGTTGTGACTTATTTAAAATACATAGCTTTTATTTATGAATACTTTTTCCCCTGTAAATCTCTTTACCCTTTTTAGCCTTCATATACTACAGCCTTTATACCATATACCACCTTTACCCTTTACCCTTTTTACAATTTTTTTAAAACTATTTAATTTAAAAACCAACATACGTCCAACGCAACAAACTCAATATACGCATGCACCTACAAAGTGAAATACATGTGTATTTGTCGCTCTCGTTTTGTGTTGACTTGTTTCACTATGCAAAGTAATTATTAGAAAACATCCATTGTGATAATAATCTAAAATATATTTCTATCCACTGGAAAATTAAACTGACTGCTAATTAATCAGGTGTTTCAAGTTAACGAGGGGAGAGGGATGTGATGGTTTAGTCTGAATCTCAAACACGATAGGACACCCCTTGCGGTGATTTGGTGAACTGTGTGTGAGCTGACCTCGACTCGAGTTGGCGGGTCTAGCTAGTTAGCCCTCACACAGATATCGGATAACCGGTTTGTGGTTTGAAACATAATATTGTCTCTCAAGAGCGCGTCTTCTAAGAGCAAGAGTCAGGTTATTCCACGCTTCGCTTCCTATTATAACTCTCGGTCGGTACTAAATCAAATATGGCTTCAGTACAAATATGGAGTTTAATTTTTCTGCACACGTCGATATCAACGCGGGCGACCCGGAATTTAATAGTAACTTTCTCTCTTCATTTAAAAAGTTTGTCTTCAAATGCCGCTATGCTCATGACAACTGTTGAGGTCACTATGAGAAGAAAACTAAACTCTCTTTCTACTGAAGCAATATTTGATTTATTTTGACCAAACAAATTATACTACTATAATACTGACTCACTCACACATTCACTCATTGACATTAATGTTTACCCACTTCCAGATGAGCTGGAAACTTGAAATTTGGCAAACTTATAGCTTATAGCTTGTAACCGAAGGGAAAATTCCAAAAAGATAAAAAATTAATTTTTAACCCCTGAAAAAAAATCAAAATGGCGAAGCAACTTTAAAGTCGGTGCGGACCTTTCTTTGGAGGTTTCTTGTTGCTAAACGGTAAGATCTATCAAAAAACGGATTGCACCAGCAGCTACGGATTTGGCGAGATCCACAAGTTTGATCCTATTACATTTTGTCGTATCGCTATACCTTAGATAGAGCTAGATTTTTTTTTAAATTTTAGGTAAATTTTACACATTTTCCACACATTTTTTAATTTCAAAACAACGCTGTAATTACTTAGTTTACATACACTTTCAAAGAAAACTTACTGGGTGTTTGGAGGTGGAGCCCCCAACGAGAAAAGCGAGTGTTTTGCTATAAACTGCAAAAATCTTACCTTTCTCGCGTTCCCTTCATCCCCACCATAAATCAAGGCACCTTGAAGTACCCAGAATAAACTGTTTGTCAGTGGGTGGGTTGTATTATTTTGAATCATTATTAAATTTGTAAAATCACTTCTTTAGAAGGTATTCGTTAAATTTGCAAACACACAAATTATCCAGATACAGACAGAGCGAGGTTTGCGCAAGCGTAATTGACCTCAAGACAAGAGTTTGATGGGAATACGCCCCTAAAATATCTGACATCAATTAATATACACCCTTTATAGTAATGTTAAAAAAAAGTTAATTTAGGAAAAAAGTGAAAATATGGCCTTAGCCATCTTAGCTACAAGAATGCCAAAGCGTAAGTTCTACAACTACCCCGACTGTGAATATAGTGCAACCTGAAGTCTGTTGTAAGAGCAGTCTTTGTATCATCTTATCCCCGTTCATCCATAGCGCATGGCCGAATGTAAATAAAATAGTGTTTGGCCCACTTGTTGGCGTGGATAGTACTGTAGTTATTCGGCTCTACGCACCGGTACATAGTCTTAGGTGAAAACACTTCAACTGCAGGTTTAATAATAATTAAGAAAGTGTGTTAGCGGGGTTTGAAACATTTATAGACATAAGCGTCATCAACTGCGGCAACCAGGGCGGAAACTTACCCTCTCCTCCAATCTGGTATAGTATATAATCTTAGAACCACAAAATAAACTATAACTTATGGTTCAAAGAATTAATGCTGTTAAATTATAACTTGTGTTATTCAGTTAAAACAAAATTATATGCGTATAACCCGAACGGGTTGTAAGACGCGGTGTTAAAAAAACAAAATAAAACCACAAGATTATTTTTATTTTCTTATTTAAAGTTAAAATGGGGTTGTTGTGTCTATAGAACAATTAAGAATGCTTACGTTTCTAAATTGTTTTAATATTCTGACATTTCCAATTTTTATTTGGTCCTAAATACAATATAAAATATTTCGTTTAAATAATTTGGTGATAGTTTAGTTTTACTTCACCGATTACTGTATTCATATATTTAGGTATTTGCCATTAACGTTTTAAATAAACAACTCTATGAGTACATGACTTACAAGCTAACATATTTAATTGTACAAACCCAACTTTGTGCGCCACGTTTAACTAACTGGCCGAGAAATCCGCGTAATTACGATAATGGGGTAGGGATGATGAATGTCTAATTTAGAGGGGGTGTACCCGCATTTGCTTGGAGAAAGCGTGGGAAGTCATTTAGAGGCGGGAAAAATCTCAGCTCAGTTAATTGAATCCCGACCTCTCCGTCACTGGCAAGCCAGACTAGGCGAGCTTAATGCCTTAGTCTGCGTGCCCACTGATGTGTGATACTGGGTAGCAAAACAAACTTATACGTAAATATTGTTATTTTTAGTGTCACTGTAGATTAGCTTGACCGTTCCTCACTCGTGCCATTCCGGGCAAAAAAAAAACCCAATGAACAGGAACTTCGGGTGACCTGGTGGTCTAGGGGTAAGGTGTCAAACTTCTGTGCTGAGGGTCCAGGGTTCAATCCTCGGTCCCGGCACAGATTTATCTGATTACCAAACCCTTCCTTCACCTCTGACAAGACGTGTATTAATCACAACTTGTGAATGTGAGGAATGCCTGTCCTCCACCGTGGTTCGGATTCCACTTTAAACTGTAGGTCCTCCATTTTATCTCACAATCACATTAGGCGTAAGTGCGTACAACCCGAACGGGTAGTAAGACGCGGTGCTAATAATAATAATAATCATCATCATCATCAAATAGGCAAAGCTATTATTTATGCTTTTAGTGAGGATTATTCCATTTAGATATCATATTTTGAAATTGAAAAATGACACCTGGACATGGGAATCGAACCCGGGACCTTTGGCTTAGTACGCTAATGCTCTAATCACTGAGCTATCCAGGATTCGTCCCGTGCCCAGGGTAATTCTTCACTCATATTTTAAGGCAGTGCCTATGATGGACGTGTGGAAATCGTCGGCTACAAATATGTGATTATATTAATATCACGAGCCATCGGATAACGCGACTCGGTAGTTGGCTTTTTGCTGCCATTTGTACAATTATTATAATTTGTTCAAATTTGATACTTAGATGTTATACGATCACATCTCGTGGATTTTTTTTTCTATTTAGATCATATACCCTAAGTTGAAGGTAGTTCCGTTGAAAATTCGAAATTTTTCGAAAATGCTTTAACAGTTTTGTTTGAAATGTACATTTAGGAAGTGTGTAACATGAAGAATAACACTGTAAACTGGTTTTTGGGGGAAACATTATAAGTAGTTATCATTGTACTGTTGAGATCATAAAGCCATTCCCTAGTCGCCTGTGCTGTGCTATCAATGATAGCTCAAATAGCCGACACATCCACACTGACTTTTCCTTACAACTATGAAAGAAGGATGAAACAGCACGGGATGAATCCCTCAGTAGCAGATCTAAGATTCTCGGGCTTATCCACGTGCTCAAGTGTCATTTTTCAATTTACGGTTAAAATGTTTTCAGATGGAGATTCCAGACCTGACCATGCCGGAGAATGCTCCAGAACAACTCAACTATATGGACCGATATGGAGCAAAAGTGTTATATATCACTATTGCTATCATTATCATACAGCAGTATATAGAATACCTCATCCCTATGGCATGGCCAATGCTTATTGAGGTTAGTATAGCAATATATAGAATACCTCGTCCCTATGGCATGGCCAATCCTGATTGAGGTTAGTATAGCAATATATAGAATACCTCGTCCCCATGGCATGGCCAATGCTGATTGAGATTAGTTTAGCAGTCTATAGAATACCTCGTCCCCATGGCATGGCCAATGCTGATTGAGGTGAGTTTAGCTGTCTATAGAATACCTCTTCCCCATGGCATGGCTAATGCTGATGGAGGTTAGTTTAGCTGTCTATAGAATATCTCGTCCCTATGGCACGGCCAATAATGATGGAGGTAAGTATAGCAGTCTATAGAATACCTCGTCCCCATGGCATGGCCAATGCTGATCGAGATTAGTTTAGCAGTCTATAGAATACCTCTTCCCCATGGCATGGCCAATGCTGATGGAGGTTAGTATAGCAATATATAGAATACCTCGTCCCTATGGCATGGCCAATCCTGATTGAGGTTAGTATAGCAATATATAGAATACCTCGTCCCCATGGCATGGCCAATGCTGATTGAGATTAGTTTAGCAGTCTATAGAATACCTCGTTCCCATGGCATGGCCAATGCTGATTGAGGTGAGTTTAGCTGTCTATAGAATACCTCTTCCCCATGGCATGGCCAATGCTGATGGAGGTTAGTTTAGCTGTCTATAGAATATCTCGTCCCCATGGCATGGCCAATGCTGATGGAGGTTAGTTTAGCTGTCTATAGAATTTCTCGTCCCTATGGCACGGCCAATAATGATGGAGGTAAGTATAGCAGTCTATAGAATACCTCGTCCCCATGGCATGGCCAATGCTGATTGAGGTTAGTTTAGCGTCTATAGAATACTCGTCCCTATGGCATGGCCAATAATGATGGAGGTTAGTTAGCAGTCTATAGAATACTCGTCCCTATGGCATGGCCAATGCTGATGGAGGTGAGTTCAGCTGTCTATAGAATACCTCATCCCCATGGCATGGCCAATACTGATGAGGTTAGTAAGCAGTCTATAGAATATCTCGTCCCTATGGCATGGCAATACTGATGGAGGTAGTATAGCAGTCTATAGAATACCTCGTCCCATGGCATGGCCAATACTGATTGAGGTTGAGTTTAACAGTCTATAAAATACCTCATCCCCATGGCATGGCCAATGCTGATGAGGTTAGTATAGCAATCTATAGAATATCCTCGTCCCCTATGGATGGCCCAATACTGATGGAGGTGAGTACAACAGTCTATAGAATACCTCGTCCCCATGGCATGGTCAATGCTGATTGAGGTGAGTACAGCAATATATAGAATATCTCGTCCCTATGGATGCCAATACTGATGGAGGTGAGTACAGTAGTCTATAGAATACCTCGTCCCTATGGCATGACCAATACTGATGGAGGTTAGTACAGCAGTCTATAGAATACCTAGTCCCCTATGGCATGGATCCAATGCTGATGGAGGTTGAGTACAGCAGTCTATAGAATACCTCGTCCCTATGGCATGGCAATGCTAATGGAGGTGAGTACAGCAGTCTATAGAATATCTCGTCCCCATGGCATGCCAATACTGATGGAGGTTAGTACAGCAGTCTATAGAATACCTCGTCCCTATGGCATGGTCAATACTATGGAGGTTAGTACAGCAGTCTATAGAATATCTGTCCCCATGGCATGGTCAATACTGATGGAGGTGAGTATAGCAGCGTGCTTTGGGTGAGTTCACATTGTTGAGGTTTTAGTTTTATATTTACTTTTTCAAGAGTTTTAATGATTATAGGAATATGCGAGATTCTCATAGAAATATAAGTGTTTAAAATGATTAAAACTACCAAGTTGTTAGGTTTCTTTTGGCTGTTCCATTCTGATAGCTTCTTGCTGACTTGATTTATTGTGGCAGCCTTGTAATGCTGCTATAATAGATTGATATAATATATTATATAATTATATAATAGATTAATTTGAGATAAAATATAATGTGTCTTATTAATTTACCCCTACCGTAGGATAAGGTTACATGGTCCACTAGTATAACAACTAAGTTCATCAGGAAAGTACATGGATTTTTTTTTAAATTGTACAGTAATACTAAAACAGACAAACATATATTGTCAGTAAATTGCCTACAAATCTTTTACGATCACTCGATGAAGCTTGAGTTTTTACGAAACGAGACTTGATAGTTTTCATTACAAACAATGAGGGTTTGATATCTAAACAAATAACATTTGTAATGAGAAAAAAAAAAGGTAGACTTATTTTAATGAGAATGGTTCTTTATAAATAGTTTTCTACTTCCTTCCAAGCAATTACTAATACCTTTCCTCTGAACTCTACCTTATTCATCCCTGCCACATTAGCGTTAATTAAAATGCAAATAGGCCGGACGGGTAGTAGGATGCGGGGCAAAATAAAAGTGTGTTAATTATAAATCTCCCACCACTCTACTTATTCTGGATATAGCGCTGTGTATTTTTTTTAGCACCGCTTCGGTTTATACGCCAACAGCGCTGTACATTTTGGCAAGTTTTTTTTTTACTCATTATTTTTAGTCCAGATTCAACTGGCTACTGGATAGTTCTTGGTCACTTAGTTCGGTAATCGACCACAGTAACACATTTTCACTTCTGACAAGTGTATTGTATTGTCACACAATAAACTAAAGAAAAAAAGGGTTCGGGGTTGGAGAAGTTTGAATGACTACGGAATAGTCACCCCTCTTCCCTACTACAAAACTGCCTTTGTGAAAGAGGTTTAAAATCTGTCAACAGGTTTCAGTAAGATAGGGAGTAAAAATAAAGTCTTGCTGTAAAAAGTGACATAGATCCATTGATCTCTATAATATAACTGGATGGACATACACATGCACATTCCAAGGACAAAGGCGTGACGCTCAAGTTATATTGAAAGTTCGTAAATATATGACAAGTATCTTAAATGATTACATTGTTTGAAGACAAACTTTGATAGTCCATGCATTCAAAATCACTAGGTTATAGCTTTGGAAAGTATTATTGTAATAATACCTGTTTTTAAGTTGGTCATATCTTTCGAACATATTATTGAATTCGATAACTATATAACAGTTAGCTAAAAATGTATTACATTTGTTTGATGACACATTGTGTAAGTCTTACGTTCAAATGATAATTTAGGTTATTGGATTGTAGGAAGTACAGTATCTACTAAACCCTGATTTTAGTAATAATCCCAATCTGTAAGGCTTTATTTCGTACCAGAATACTATCATATATATAATATTTTGGTAGGATGAAAGGCAATTTAGAACAGGAAGTAGAAATTTCCTTCTGGAAGGTCTTTTATTCTAACTAAACACAACTATAGGGTAGGATTCTGGTACGAGATAAAGCCTTACAAGTAAGCTTCCTTCAAAAATCATCGTACATATTAGGCTACATCAACTTATTTAAAGAAAAAACTAACTCGTTTTGAACTTTCATATGCTCTTCAAAACTTTAACTAACATATTTATTTAATTTAACCACTCACACATTGATGTATCTCATATATTCAATCAAATTAATGAACGATGTCAAAATGCCCTATTGCCTTGTATGGGTGAAAGAGAGAAAGAGATACCCGAAAGTTTCTTTCTCTCTTATACAATGGTATGCAGACGACAGCTCGAAAATTTCAGCCAAAGATGTCCATCCAGTTATATTATAGAGATCAATGCATAAATCCTACCTCCTTGAGGGGTTGTCCCCTTTTGAGGACTCTTAACGTTGAACACAGGGGTCATTCGGCTTAAAAAAGTAGTGGGGGAAGCTCCTTAAATATAAAATAATACAGTTGTCAATAAAAAGTGAATCTGACGTGTGACGATTATTCCGAGCACTTAAACACCCTCAAGGCTAGGCTATTTATACTCGAGTACATAATGGTAAATTTTCATCCACTATCCACTTGACTTTGTTTGTGATCTTTTACTTTTCACCCCCCCCCCCCCTCTTTCAAGGTTAAGGGGAAACATTTCGGTTTTAATGAGCTTGGAACATTGCGAATCAAATATCTGAGTACGTATAGATTCTATTTAAGTCGATTGTTTATTGAAATAAGTGAGACCCCAGGGTGGGATCCTGACCACCTGAGGCCACGGGATTTTTGAGAAGTGTAACTTTAAATTCAATTGACAAAGAAATTTGAAACCTTTCAAAGGTAGCTAGGAAAATCTTTAGCACGTGCAGCTTAGATTTTTGTTATTTATTCATAGTAAGTCTGACTCATTATACTTCCCGGGTAACAAAAGAAACGAGAAACATCGAAAGTGGAAACTTATAAACTAACGTTCTTAGGTAACCTTAGTTATTGCTACTACACAAATTGTGGACGTGAAGTCTTAAATTGCGGGGGTACTGGTGTGAGTGACCTTGATTAATATATGCTCAAAACTTGCAAACAAATTACTGTGATTCATTTCGGTGGTAGAATGATATAATGCTTCGCTCTCATAATATACTGGACCTCCAGTGACGGGGCTCATACCTCAGTCCTGTGAACTGAGTGAGGATGGATTTTACTAAATTATTTTTTAAACACTCCCTCCACGTAAATGAGGACATTTCCTCTCAACTACCCCTTCCTCATCCCCAACACATTAGCGTAATCAATAAATATGCGCATCGCCCAAACAGGACGTGGTGCAAAAATGGCGATGTGTTGTTTGTAGACTGTGTTGCTCTCCTCAGATGTTGGAGACAGTTGTGTTCAATCCTCACTGCAAGAGCAAGAGCCGCTAGATGGTAAGACGGCCATAGTGACCGGCTGTAACACTGGTATTGGCAAGGAGACTGTGCTACAACTCGTCAAACGAGGTCAGTCCTGAATCTTCTTCCAAATCATCGCGTGAAAACTATGCGTGGCAAAATAAAAGTGTGTTAATTAATAATGCACCACCCCTCCCTCTATTTATTCTAGACACAATGCAGTTTTTTTTGCACCGCATCGCACTACCCGTTCGGTTTATACGCCAACAGCACTGTGCATTTTGTCAAGGTATTTTTTTGCCTCATTATATTTTAGTCCAGATTCAACTGGCTACTGGATATTTATTGGTCACTTTGTTCGGTAATCGACCACAGTAAACATTTTCACTTCTGACAAGTGTATTTTACTGTCACATCAATAAACTAATAAGGGGGGGGGGAGGGGAGGGAAATATATTGAGGTTGGGGAAGTTTGAATGACTACAAACTACTACACCCCTCCCCCTTCCTCCTACTGGTTCTTCTCTATCTTCTTGTTTCCTCTATTATGTACACTTTTCCACCGTTAAAACAAGGGTCTGAATTATGAAACAATATGTTGTCGTAAATATCAACATATTTGAGTAAAGATGAGCCGTTTAAGGTACGATTTCGAACCTCACCACCTCGGCAGTGCACTGCCACCGCCGAGGCGGAGCAGCACTGGTGGTTTGGTGGTCATAGCACAGTCCATCGCTTCATGAGCAGTGGTGGCACGGTACAGTGGACTAGAGGAGAGATATTGAGCAAGCACATAGTACACCTATCATGTCGTCCATAGTCCATCGCTTCATGAGCAGTGGTGGCACGGTACAGTGGACTAGAGGAGAGATATTGAGCAAGCACATAGTACACCTATCATGTCGTCCATAGTCCATGCTTCATGAGCAGTGGTGGCACGGTACAGTGGACTAGAGGAGAGATATTGAGCAAGCATATAGTACACCTATCATGTCGTCCATAGTCCATCGCTTCATGAGCAGTGGTGGCACGATACAGTGGACTAAGAGAGATATTGAGCAAGCACATAGTACACCTATCCATGTCGTCCATAGTCCATCGCTTCATGAGCAGTGGTGGCACGGTACAGTGGACTAGAGGAGAGATATTGAGCAAGCACATAGTACACCTATCATGTCGTCCATAGTCCATCGCTTCATGAGCAGTGGTGGCATGGTACAGTGGACTAGAGGAGAGATATTGAGCAAGCACATAGTACACCTATCATGTCGTCCATAGTCCATCGCTTCATGAGCAGTGGTGGCACGGTACAGTGGACTAGAGGAGAGATATTGAGCAAGCACATAGTACACCTATCATGTCGTCCATAGTCCATCGCTTCATGAGCAGTGGTGGCACGGTACAGTGGACTAGAGGAGAGATATTGAGCAAGCACATAGTACACCTATCATGTCGTCCATAGTCCATCGCTTCATGAGCAGTGGTGGCATGGTACAGTGGACTAGAGGAGAGATATTGAGCAAGCAATAGTACACCTATCATGTCGTCCATAGTCCATCGCTTCATGAGCAATGGTGGCACGGTACAGTGGACTAGAGGAGAGATATTGAGCAAGCATATAGTACACCTATCATGTCGTCCATTGCTGCTAGTAATCTGAAATTAATAAAATTTCTACAAGAAGAAGACAGCTTGCTGCTACCTACTAGCTTTAGTAATGCAAAAATAAAAAGGAAATCCAGAAAAGATATCTACAAAAATCGTAAAGAAGGGTGTCTTTATAAACCAACTAAAATACTGGATATTTTAAACAACTGTCATCGAGTTTTAAGCACGTATAAACCTAAACTGCGGCAGCGTGGCTGCAGGCTGCCAGACTGTTCCTGATGTGGCCGGGCTGTGATGTACTTGTAGCGCTACACATGCAGAGGCGGCGGAGTTCGAAATGTATTCCTGCTAATTAATACGGCACAGCCCGATTACAAATTATTACAGTTATCGTTATTATACTTTTCTTTTGATCTTGATTTCTGGTCGATTTGAGTTTTTTTAAATCAGTAATTACCTTTACAAGTATATCTATTTTTTGCATTATTTCAACCTAACAATTACTAATGAGATTGTTTTTGGTTAAAGAGATAATGTTCTTTATGACTTATGATCCACAGTCATTTCCCAAAATATGATTTCGTTAACACAACAATAGTAAACAGTGTATTGAATTAAATATGAGAACCCCACTTCTATATTTGTCTGGTCAAAAAACCCAGTAAGAAAAAAGGCCCACATGTGCGGGCAATAAATATGCCAATGGAATTCTGTTCGTTGCAGGGGCTCGTGTCATCATGGCCTGCAGGGACTGAAAAAGAGCAATGAGGCTGCAGAAGAGATCAGAACAAGGACCAGCTCCTGTGAGGGAGTGGGGCAGGTGGTGGTGGCGAGGTTGGACCTTGCCTCCTTGGCCTCAGTGAGGCAGTGCGCTAGTGCACTTCTCGACACGGAACCCAGCATCCATCTGCTCGTCAACAACGCGGGTAAACGCAGGGCTAGGCTTGGTAGGGACCAATGTTCCGGTACCTGTTGACTTCGTCTTATGGGCGTGCATTTGTACATTTAAAGATAGTTGTAAAACTACACCAAAGATTGCGGGGTTGATTCTCGCGTCAAGCTGTCATTTTCAACAAAATTTAAACTCAACACTATTAACAGTGTCAGATTATTATCATAATCATGATAATGTCCCAACTTCAGCTTGGTGGTGTGGTTTTCAACAGCTCTCAATTTTGCCCTATTTGTACATTTACTCTTATGAATGTTCCTCGATATCTAAAATCTTTCTTTACTTGATCCATAAAACACTTTCTTGGTCCTTATAATACAGCAGTGGTAGCATAATACTAAATTATAATTCCAATGTTTGTTATTTGCGTGTAACATTGATAACGTTTTACCATAATAGTGTTATTTTATAGGTACTGGTAATATATATCAAAACTAATAGCTGCAGATCACATGACTTGACGTATGAACAATATGGAGGCAGTTCAAGTAACCTTTACAGCTGTCCTGTCTTACATATTAGTAACATGGCTACATATATCCACTATAATCTTCATTATAAGAGTTTCCTGACCTTCTTTACAAACTGTGGGGATTTTCTTTTGATTTATTTCATCTTATTCCCTTTAATTTTATATTACGTTTGTAATATGTCCATTTTTGTTATTCAAAGGCTTTCTACATAGGCTAGTCATTATCAGCGTCTGGAACTGAAACAAGCTATTTATTATTTAATAGATTATTAACTAATATATTTAATTTGTGAATCAGTAATTTATGTTAGACCACTCATTTCAGTAAGTTGTTATTATTACTATCATCATCTTTATCTTCTTTCTGGTTGCTCTTACATACAATTCTTCCATGACTATTGGTCTACTGTCGACTGTTTATCTAAATCACACTTAAAACTAGTAAAATAGTGAATCGAAATAATTTACGGTGTTACAGAAACATAGTGGGGAAAAAAACATCGCATTTCACCAAAGAACATACATGAAATAATATACATGGTTACATAAACATGTTTGTTCTGTACTTCAATTCCACAGTTCCCAGAGTTCTATTTAAAAAAGTTATGACCCAGAAGTTTTGATGTTATAAAATGTTCTTTCAATTTATCGCGTGTGGGATTGATACGCACCCAGAGGGGAGGGGTGTGGTAAACCTGAGGAGGGGGGGGGGCTAGTACTTATTGAGCAGCGCTGGCGTGTATCCGATAAGGTCAGAAATGGTATAGATTGTTTCAATATTAGTTTATTATTTGTTTGTTTAAATTTCGTAACAATATATTAGCTACACATTTAACACAGATCAACAGAGTATAACACAACAAACAGCAGCCCCCGAAGGGCTCTCGATGTTTACAAGACATTGAACATACATAATATTAGAGAAAACATGTAGTGCCCTGACGGGCTGAATACTGTCGATAGATTAAGGGCGAGAATTAGTGGTTTACTAGTTTGTTTAGTTTATTCGTTAAAGAGACATAATACATACATTTCATGGACAAAGAATAATACAAATACCAACATTAAAGTTCTAAAATGTAAGTTTAACCTAAAACACATATAGAAAAATAGCTACTGAAAGATGCGGGGAAAATTTTTCAAAAAGACCCCGCTGAACTCAGGGATGAATAAAATTAAACTTTAATAGTTATATTGTCATGGAGAGTTAATTGTCAGGTTGGGTGCCAATGACTTGGGTCCAGAGAAGCTCCCTACAATTGGTGGGGGCGTTGTAAGAGGTGGTGTATGAGGTCATGAGGGCGAACAGGCCTCCCCGGGATGGCACCATGGTTCTAATAAGAGGGATTGTCTGAGTTTCGGAGTTTACGAAAGAATCTATCGGTCCGCTGGTACAAAATGAAATAGAGAGGTAGCAATCCCGACCCGGCGTAGATCTCAGAGTTACGGGATCGGGGATGAAGACCAAAAGGATAAGACGGAGACTTCGGTGGTAAAAGGAAACCAGTGGTCTAAGTAACGGGGGGACACGACTCCAGACGGGAGCCGCGTAGATAAGAACTAAAGAATATAAGATTGAAATAGGGTGATCTTATGTGAGAGAGAAACAGGACAGAGTGGTCGGAGAACAGGGGCCAGGGCATTCATTACCCACGCGCCTTGTTGCGGACATTAGTGAAATGGTCAATGAAGTGAAGGCGACGGTCCAATGTGACCCCCAGATAGTGAACAGGGGTCTTGCCAGGGAAGAACGACCCCCCCCCCCCAAATAACAGAGGAGGGAAATGCCCAGGATGACGACGAGTGAACACTATGGCCTGTGTCTTGGCCAGGTTGAGCAGGAGCTCCCATGAGGCGAAGTACAGGGCAAGGGAACGAAGGGCACAGGAAAGCTTGCCCAGAAGAACGCGGACGTCGATGGACTGAGCCATAAGCGCAGTGTCGTCCGTATAAAGGGACAAGCTGCAACCTGGAGGAAGAAGGACGTCGTGGACAAACAAGGAGTAGAGGAGTGGGGAGAGGAGGGACCCCTGGGAGACACCGGCAAGGATAACATGAGATGAGGATAGCACGGCGTTCAGACGAACCTGAAACGTCCAGCCTAATAGAAAGGATTGGAAGAGTTATAGTAGGTGAATAGGCAGTCAAATGGCAAGCAGTTTAAGAATAAGACCAGGATGAGACACTGAAACAAACGCCCCCTGGACATCCAATACTACAAACCCAGTGTGAACTAGCCTGGAAAACCCATCCGTTATCTGGACCCCTAATTTTGAAACTTGCGGAAATATTTGCTTGCGAGCTAGCTCGCAACTCATGAACTCGCAAATCGCAGGCTGTACTAAAACAGAGCTAATTTTGAAAGGTTTCTACTATCGTGCGAGTTGGTGTAGTGTTGTTTCGCTTGTGAATGAGTTTTCAATCCGACAACACTGTAAAACCATGACGTGTGCCAAAGGATTGAGGCGATGAGATGCCACAACACGCCATTATACAAGATACATAACTGAAAGTAAACACTATCATTGTATTGAGTGCATCATATAAAACGATTTGTTTAGTTTTATTAGGAAACCATCTTCCCTTTGTATACATCTACGCTTGTTGTAACAAAAAAATTTCAAGTTATATGAGTATATGTAAAACCGTTTATAAATATAATGTCCACTTTAGCACACTTGGTAGCGTTCTTGATTCATAATCAAAGATCCACGAGTTGAATCCCACCCCTAGTTGCAATATTTTAATTTTTTTTGTCTGAACTCAAATCACTTTTTAGTAATTAGAATTCAATAAAATATTTTATTTTCGCCTCTATTTTTAAACATAAATATGCCCTAAAGATTTTTATTATTAGAATAATAATAATTAGCTTGCTTAGGCTTATTTTAAAATGTGTACATTTTTACGTCATAAAACCCATTAATTTAATTTTAAATAATCACCTACATACAAAGTTTCAAAATTAATGTATATCTTAGACTCTGATGTGGGCCTACCGTTTTTAATTTACTACCTTTTTAAATTATTTTTAAGGACTATTATTTTAGTTCACGCAGGCTCAAATACCTTGTATACTTCCATAAAAAATATTTAAAACAAATTATATGCTTACTAATACGATACTTTAAAATTAAAGTTTAAAGTCCCATAAATAAAAATAAAGAGTTGGGGTTGACAGGATTTGAACACGTTAATTCTAGATTAAGAGACGGCCACTCTACCGACTCAGCCAAATTGACGGTTAAGTAAACTTGAAAAATTTTGAATATATAATTATATTTTCACCCAAACAAATCTTTTTATTGGAGGATTGTATAAAGTGTACAAAGCAATCATATTTTTTCCTTCTGTAAACCTATTTTGTACAGTGGTAGGTTTATTTCAACAAAATCACTCTCAGAAAGCTGCAACCGAAGAGGGGGATGGCATCCATTTTGTTATTTTACTGCCAACTCGATAGACAAAGCCTCTCTCGCACGGTGTTTGGCTGGCGAGTAGAATCCGCTCGCTATTCGATCGTGTGACGTCAGTTTTCGCAGCGCAGAAGTTTCAAAATTAGGGGTTTGCGAGATGAGAGAAATACGCTAGCGAATCGCTACTCGCACGTTTCAAAATTAGAGTCCATGGTCGACGAACCGGGCTAGCGCGTGGGTGGAAGAATGGCGGGCTCTAAACCCGAACTGATGATCAGGGATACGGTTATCCTCCTCCACCCAGCAAAGGAGACGTTTCAATATGACCTGCTTCGCTACCATGCTCACACCAGTGTTGCCAACTCTATCGTCTCTAGCGATAGTACATGCACCTGAAATGGATTATATTTTTACCGGTAGGATACTACTTTCTGACATTATATTGATAAACCCACTGATTTTCATAGAAAAATAATTGATGTAAAATTTGTTACTTTATAGCTGGGTCACAGGATATTACTCTTAAAAAATATCCTAAAATTGGATTGTACAGTTGCTTCGCGAGCGAGTCGTTCACGCCGCCATTACACACTAGATCACGCATCTGATACATTGACCAATAGGCCAACAGTTTTTACAACACATTTCTATTATTATTTATACAAAATAAACGTATGCACGTCAGTTGTACATTTGAGTAAAGAACTTAGATCAATGAAATTAAATATGCCCATTACCCTAAATATTAGGCCTTACCGCAATGATGCATCATACACCGATTCCCTTTCCCTCCTGATCATTACTTTGTGTCCATGTGACACTTTACGGGAGACGTGCATTAGTTTGTTGTTTCTTTACATCTCTTCTTTTCACTCATACGCTATCATTATCTCTGCCTACTCGCTTTGCGTTTTCGCTCAATGTTCGGTTTGATTTAGCTAGTCTTTGCTATCAACGCATCGCTTATGCACTATTTCCAACCGCCCTTCTTTGCTGAGCTTTGAGAGTTGTCGTCATTCACGACTCTCTTTTCGCTCTCGTTTATTCTTTCTGGAAAGAGTCACGAGGTTTTGTCACTCACGACCAGTGTTGCCAAGTCTATAGTCTCTAGCGATAGTACATGGACCTGAAATGGATTGTATTTTGACCGGTAGGATACTACTTTCTGATATTATATTGATAAACCCTGCAATTTTCATTAAAAAATAATAATTAATGTAAATAGCAGGGCCACAGGATATTACTATTAGAAAATATCCTAAAATTGGATTGTACACGTGGTGAAATTATATCAAAAGTACACAACTTGTGAATGTGAGGAATGCCAGGCCTCCACCATGGTTCGGATTCCACGTTAAACTGTAGGTCCTCCATTTCATCTCACAATCACCCTACCATTGCACATTAGCGTAAGTGCGTATAACCCGAACGGGTAGTAAGACGCGGTGCTAATAATAATAATAATAATAATAATAATAATAATAATAATAATAATATATCAAAAGTAGTATCCAGATCGTACAGTTGGCAACACTGCGTCACGACTCTTTGAAAGAGTCAGGAGTGTTTGTTATTCACGACTCTTCTGTCTTTCTTCGTTCGTTACTACGAAAAGATCAACTATAGATGCTTACTATCGTTACTAGATTGCAGCACTTCCTACAATATTAAACTAATTTTCTCAACATCAGTAGACAGAATTCTGGGAATTAGACACTTAAGAGCTATATTCTAAGGTTAATTACTATAAGTAATATGCGTAAGTAATAAAATTAAAGAATCAAACGCAATAGATTTCGGAAAAATTACACATAAATCCTAATTCGTTCATAAGTTGAAAGGGAAGGGACAGAGTTGCACGCTCGGAACGGGAATTGTGAGAACTATTTACCATTCGCTCCATAGGTTAAGGAGGTTGAAGGGGGTGAAGGGACTGGGAGCGAGCCATGCGGTGAACGATATGACTCATATGAACAACTCTTTTGAGTGAGCAAGCTTATGTGAGCTATCTCGCGTCAACAAGCTGGTTCAGTGTTGCCAAATGTACGATCTGGATACTACATTTGATATAATTTTCACCACGTGTACAATCCAATTTTAGGATATTTTCTAAAAGTAATATCTGTGGCCCTGCTATCTAAGTAACCAAAATTTTACATTAATTAAATTGTTTTCTATGAAAAATCGCAGGGTTTATCAATATAATAGTCAGAATAGTAGTATCTACCGGTCAATATACAACCATTTCAGGTCCATGTACTATCGCTAGAGACTATGGACTTGGCAACACTGAGCTGGTTCACCATCACTAAACACTAGCTCACACAGGAGAGAAGGCTGATTGAACGGAAAGAGGGAGGGGGGCGAACTTGCTCAGCTTGAGAATGGGAACCACTAAGGCGGCCTTCCAAGAGGAGGGATAGGCGGGCAAGACAAGGGTAGCGTTAAGTGAGTACTTTGTTTGTATGGTATTTATTTTGTTTAAACATCATATTGTGGTACATAACAGGAAGCACATAGAATGACAGTAAACACCAGCCCCGAAGGGCTCTCGAAGACTAACACAACATAAATTATTATTATTAGCACCGCGTCTTACTACCCATTCGGGTTGTACGCACTTACGCTAATGTGTAATGGTAGGGTGATTGTGAGATGAAATGGAGGACCTACAGTTTAACGTGGAATCCGAACCAAGTGGAGGCCTGGCATTCCTCACATTCACAAGTTGTGATTAATACACGTCTTGTCAGAGGTGAAGGAAGGGTTTGTCAATCAGATAAATCTGTGCCGGGACCGAGGATTGAACCCCGGACCCCAGCACAGAAGTCTGATACCTTACCCCTAGACCACCAGGTCACCCACAACATAAAATATTTCTTTAAAATATCCAAGCGAAATAATATGGCGCCCAGACGGGCTGATTGATTGCCTTCTTTAGGATAGGAGCGGGAAAATGAACAAAAACCCACCCCATCACACTTACTGGGCCGACTGTGACCTTAAATATATACATGGTACAAAAGGAAGGAATGAATGAGAAAAAGAAACAGTAGAATGAAAGAACTAATATGGATAAAAGAGAGAATTAATTAATTAATATTTAGCACCGCGTCTTACTACCCGTTCGGGTTATACGCTTAAGTACTAATTACGATAATGGATTAGGAAATGGGAGGGTTGAAGTTAGAGGAAGTGAACCTGCATTTGCGTGGAGGGAGAGTGGAGAACCATTTAGGAAAAACCACCCCCAGTTACCCGCCTCGGTGGCGTAGTTGGCTAACGCGCTAGTCGTGTTGAGCCCGACTGCCGAGGACGGGGAGATCGAGGTTCGAATCTCGGTCGGGTGAACTGGGGGTGGTTTTACCTAAATGGTTTTCCACTCTCCCTCCACGCAAATGCGGGTTCACTTCCTCTATTCAACCTTCCCAATTCCTAATCCATTAGCGTAATTAGTACTTAAGCGTATAACCCGAACGGGTAGTAAGACGCGGTGCTAAAATAACACGACTAGCGTGTTAGCCAAGCTACGCCACCGAGGCGGGTAAAACGAGAGAAAATAAAGTTTAAATGACCCCAGTCGAGCGAGCCGCCGAGGTCGGTGGAGTAAATAATAGTACGCTTCCAGGGCTACAATGACAATTCCATACGTAGCCTGGCGTGAAAATAAAATAAACTTTCTCCAGCGGGCGATTTCTGCCCATCTGGGTGTAGTGAAGCTGTAGATGTACGGTACATAAATAAAAATTATTGGTGCAAATTAAATTGGTAGTACTGCCCACTCCTCGTGGGCAGACTTAAAACATGATTTGCGTAGCACGAGGTGACGAGATTTATTATAATTAACATAAACAGGATAGGGGAAACATCAGGAGGACACATAGATTCAACAAAAAAAAAAAAAAAGACCGGACATGGAACCAGCCAACCCCGGTTCGACGACCGGCCGGTGCAAATCTAGTGAGATGGTACGATCGACGGAGTCGGTCTTGGGGACGATTTGTGCTCTACCAGGGCTACGTACACATTTCCACACGTAACCCTAGTGGGAAATGAAAATTTAACGCACTCATAAGTCAGAGAGCTAAGCTGGCTGAGAACTACTTTTATAATGGAAAATATCGTTATATACATGGTCCTGGTGTAATAAGATTACTAATTCATATTATGGCCTTAATCTCTAGGATATTCTTATTCTAATATACAATGTTGATTGGAAGAAAAACCTTACACACATTTACTAATGAAATATACATTTATAATTATCTATGTCCATTATAATCTATTTCTACCATCATTTCGAAACCTTTATCCGTGGCCTTGATGTGGTGGACGTAGTTCGCTTCCTTTCCGCCAGATGGGGTAATGGATATTCCGAATGCGCTGGCTCGGTCAGTTTCACCCTTGCAGTTTAGGATAGAAAAAGGGGGGGAAACATGTCGGCATGGAGGAGAGGATGTGTCAAAATAAAAGTTTATTTTTATTTTTAATAGTCCTACAGCTTTACCGTAAGTAATTTCGTATCTCAAAGTGTTGTTGAGATTTGACCACATTATAAAGTAAGAGATGCGCCATTTTGTTAATAATGTTGAACAGTGCCTGCATACAAGTTTTAATAAAATCGCTAGAGCCTGTTTTGATAAAATTTTAGGATTATAGGAAAAATCCAGACCACCTTCTAAGTAAACATATAAAAACCATAGCCACCAAGTTTTAACCAATCAGTAGAATGGTTTTGGTTCTATTACCAGCAACAGATAAGACAGCAATGCGAAAAACACATTTTCGGGTTCATAGTGTTATGAAACTTCGACACCCATCAAAATCTTGAATTTGATTTTTTTTTACTATCGCAATACTATCTCTCTGCGAGGGGTTGTGACAAAGTAGAAATCATCTTAGACCTGCCCATGTTTTTTTTGTTTTTTTTCCAAATTGAACAATGGGTGTTATTGGTCCAGCACTTTCAAAGTTCCTAGGATCAAATATCATGTACCGTTGACGTTAGGTGACCGATATTGGTCGGTAATAGCTCATTGATGGTGAACTGGTGGTCTAGGGGTAAGGTGTCAGACTTCTGTGTTGAGGGTCCGGGGTTCAATCCCGTCCCGGCACATGTTTGTCTGATTTGCCAAACCTTCCTTCACCTCTGACAAGACGTGTATTAATCACAACTTGTGAATGTGAGGAATGCCAGGCCTCCACCGTGGTTCGGATCCCACGTTAAACTGTAGGTCCTCCATTTCAACTCACAATCACCCTACCATTCACATTAGCTAAGTGCGTATAACCCGAACGGGTAGTAAGACGCGGTGTAATAATAATATAATATATAATTAACTAAACACTTTAAGCCTTGCCGGGAATTGAACCCGTGGTTCCCTTAATTTTAGCAGTTATGACAGGGCTATCTAAAGTGACATGTTCGAGCCGTTTGTTCAAAAGTACTAATCTAATTACAAGCTACAATGTCTGATCAACCTCTGACCAGTGTTCATCTTGTTCACTACACGTAACCTGATACCCGACCAACATCCGAGGTATTGCTTGTTTACTGCTGAACAACCAGACAAAACCAGTAGGTATGGCTGTTCTGTGAAAAATCCACGACCAACAACCATACGTGTTTGCTTGTTCAGCTGAACAATCCCCGACCAACAACCAGTAGGTATGTGCTTGTTTCTGCTGAACAATCCCCGACCTACAACCAGTAGGTATGTGCTTGTTTCTGCTGAACAATCCCTGACCAACAACCAGTAGGTATGTGCTTGTTTCTGCTAGAACGATCCCGACCAACAACCAGTAGGTATGTGCTTGTTTCTGCTAACAATCCCCGACCAACAACCAGTAGGTATGTGCTTGTTTCTGCTGAACGATCCCCGACCAACAACCAGTAGGTATGTTCTTGTTTCTGCTGAACAACCCCGACCAACAACCAGTAGGTATGTGCTTGTTTCTGCTGAACAACCCCCGACCAACAACCAGTAGGCATGTGCTTGTTCTGCTGAACAATCCCCGACCAACAACCAGTAGGTATGTTGCTTGTTTCTGCTGAACAACCCCGACCAACAACCAGTAGGTATGTGCTTGTTTCTGCTGAACAACCCCGACCAACAACCAGTAGGTATGTGCTTGTTTCTGCTGAACGATCGTCCTGTTCACAGGAGTGTTCGCCTGTCCCAAGTCACTGACAGAAGATGGCCTCGAGATGCAGATTGGGGTCAATCATTTCGGGCACTTTCTTTTCACTTGCCTGCTTTTGCCGAGGATCATCAGTTCAGCCCCAGCAAGAATACTCAACCTTTCTTCAGTAGCGCATTTAGGTACAATCATGAGGAGATTAATTAATATAAATATATATAGTTTGGTATGGATTTTTTTATAGCATAATTATCTAAGTTAACTTTTTTGTCGGCAACGTATTACTAATCTCAAATAGAAAGATATCTACAATAATTGGATAATAGGACCGAGAAAGATATAATTAGATGAAGTGTTATCCCCAGCTTGCAAGACGAGTTTAACGCCTCTGTTCGCTTGACCAATGGCATGTTATTATACCCCGTCAAATATATTTATAATTACGTTATTAAATACGACAATGTTGGGTCTTCCCTTAAAAAAAGGCCACAAGGAATGGGAGGAGTAGATAACAGCAAGTGTGTGAGTGAGAGGAGAAGGAAGTAGAGGATGGAGGCAACTTACTAAAGTGACCCAGCCACAGTGGAGACTGTAGATGATGCTTGTAAATATTAATAAGACTATAGGCATAGAAGGCTCAGCTCGTCCAAAATAGCTACCGGGCGAAATGTCATACCGTAATAATTATGTTTATACAGTAGATTTAAAATGCCACGTTTACGCTTTCTATAACAGCTGTGTGTACAGTTATAAATATAATTATATATTTAACTTATAATAATATATCTATATTTTAGCTTATATATTAAGAGACTACTTCGAGAAATTCTTATTTGACATGGGTTAGTGAGTTTAATTATTTAGGAAAATTTTTAACTAGATATAACAATATTAGATTTGAAATTAGGAAATAAAAATAGTTGGGTAATGCGTTCTCTTACTCAGTCAGAGTTGTTTGAATCTCGCCTCTTTCAAGGAATATAAAACTCAGAATATATAAAACAGTAATTAGACCGGTTGTTCTCTATAGGTGTGAAACGTGTTTCTTGTCTTTCGTGACTAGGGGGTTCGAAAACAAGATGCTAAGGAAGGTTCAAAAAGGGATGAGGCTACGAGGAGTGGAAAAGATTACATAATGAAGAGTTAGATATCCTGTACTCATCACAAGACATTGTTAGGTTAATCATCAAGTCTCGTAGATTACGGCGGGCAGGATATGCAGCTGAATGGGAGACACTAGACCTTGATCACGGTATTGTATGGTAAACCCAATGGGAAGAGACTATTGGGAAGACCCAGACGCAGATGGGAGGATAATATTATAATGGACCTGAAAGAGATATGGTATAATGAGGTGGACTGGATAGAACTAGCTCAAGACAAGGATAGGGTGTGAATGAGGTGGACTTAATAGAACTAGCTCAAGATAGTGATAGGGTGTAATGAGGTGGATTGGATACAGCTAGCTCAGGATAGGAATAGGGTGTAATTAGGTGGACTGGATAGAACTAGCTCAGGATAGAGATAGGGTGTAATGAGGTGAACTAGATAGAACTAGCTCAGGATAGAGATAGGGTGTAATGAGGTGAACTGGATAGAACTAGTTCAGGATAGAGATAGGGTGTAATGAGGTGAACTGGATAGAACTAGTTCAGGATAGTGATAGGGTGTAATTAGGTGGACTGGATAGAACTAGCTCAGGATAGAGATAGGGTGTAATGAGGTGAACTGGATAGAACTAGTTCAGGATAGAGATAGGGTGTAATGAGGTGAACTGGATAGAACTAGCTCAGGATAGAGATAGGGTGTAATGAGGTGAACTGGATAGAACTAGCTCAAGATAGAGATAGGGTGTAATGAGGTGGACTGGATAGAACTAGCTCAGGATAGAGATAGGGTGTAATGAGGTGGACTGGATAGAACTAGCTCAGGATAGAGATAGGGTGTAATTAGGTGAACTGGATAGAACTAGCTCAAGATAGAGATAGGGTGTAATGAGGTGAACTGGATAGAACTAGCTCAAGATAGAGATAGGGTGTAATGAGGTGGACTGGATAGAACTAGCTCAGGATAGAGATAGGGTGTAATGAGGTGGATTGGATACAGCTAGCTCAGGATAGGAATAGGGTGTAATTAGGTGGACTGGATAGAACTAGCTCAGGATAGAGATAGGGTGTAATTAGGTGGACTGGATAGAACTAGCTCAGGATAGAGATAGGGTGTATTGAGGTGGACTGGATAGAACTAGCTCAGGATAGAGATAGGGTGTAATTAGGTGAACTGGATAGAACTAGCTCAGGATAGAGATAGGGTGTAATGAGGTGAACTGGATAGAACTAGTTCAGGATAGAGATAGGGTGTAATGAGGTGAACTGGATAGAACTAGCTCAGGATAGAGATAGGGTGTAATGAGGTGAACTGGATAGAACTAGCTCAAGATAGAGATAGGGTGTAATGAGGTGGACTGGATAGAACTAGCTCAGGATAGAGATAGGGTGTAATGAGGTGGATTGGATAGAACTAGCTCAAGATAGAGATAGGGTGTAATGAGGTGGATTGGATAGAACTAGCTCAAGATAGAGATAGGGTGTAATGAGGTGGACTGGATAGAACTAGCTCAGGATAGAGATAGGGTGTAATGAGGTGGACTGGATAGAACTAGCTCAGGATAGAGATAGGGTGTATTGAGGTGGACTGGATAGAACTAGCTCAGGATAGAGATAGGGTGTAATTAGGTGAACTGGATAGAACTAGCTCAGGATAGAGATAGGGTGTAATGAGGTGAACTGGATAGAACTAGCTCAAGATAGAGATAGGGTGTAATGAGGTGAACTGGATAGAACTAGCTCAAGATAGAGATAGGGTGTATTGAGGTGGACTGGATAGAACTAGCTCAGGATAGAGATAGGGTGTAATTAGGTGAACTGGATAGAACTAGCTCAAGATAGAGATAGGGTGTAATGAGGTGGACTGGATAGAACTAGCTCAGGATAGAGATAGGGTGTAATGAGGTGGATTGGATACAGCTAGCTCAGGATAGGAATAGGGTGTAATTAGGTGGACTGGATAGAACTAGCTCAGGATAGAGATAGGGTGTAATTAGGTGGACTGGATAGAACTAGCTCAGGATAGAGATAGGGTGTAATGAAGTGAACTGGATAGAACTAGTTCAGGATAGAGATAGGGTGTAATGAGGTGAACTGGATAGAACTAGCTCAAGATAGAGATAGGGTGTAATGAGGTGGACTGGATAGAACTAGCTCAGGATAGAGATAGGGTGTAATTAGGTGGACTGGATAGAACTAGCTCAGGATAGAGATAGGTAGCGTACTTTTTTTAAAGTTTCTGAATGTGAGTTTGGTGTAAATCTGCACTCTTCGCTCTAGATGGATAAATTCCCAAATATTATGTAGTGCTCGGACCAATTATTTATGTCCAATATTTGGCGGCACGTGAGTGGGTGAAATAACGTTTTCTCACATTAAATGAAACCAATTATGCGTGTGAGCTCGGTTTTTACCTACGTATATTCGCAACAATAGTTTATTATTACAACTACTTTAGTACAAAATTTAAAGCCACATCATCGTTGCAAATGAAAGATTTCAAATTTTTGCTTGAAAAAAATAGTGTTTGTCGTATTATTTTATATAAGGAGACTACACTATTCCTTTTGAAAAAAATAAATAAATAAAATACTAGCCTGGAACTCTTTTTATTTAAGATGAAGACGATACATATTTTATTTTAAGATGCGTATATTTAATGTTCAAAATGTCGCGTTTGATTAAACGAGATTGAGACACCTGCTTTAGGTAACACCCATCTGTTAACTTTTAGTATTGGTGGGTGTAATTTCTGTTTCTAGGTGCCAATTTAAGCTTTGAAGATATGAACTGTGAGAAGTGCTATAGCCCTGTGACAGCATATGCGCGGTCTAAACTGGCCAACATCCTGTTCACCAAAGAACTGGCCATCAGACTGAAAGGTGATATAGTTGTTTGTACTGAACAAACTGGTTTTAAAAGTCAGATATGTAGTAAGACTGTATCAAGTACACCTAGCTTGGAGCAAGACTGTTTCAAGTACACCTTGGTTCAAACATGAGCTCTTCTTACATTTAGTTTACTCTGAAAGGTAAGTTAACCTTGCATGGTTCCACTTTGGTGATCAACATCAAGTGAACAGCTGTGGACACAGAATTTACAGGGTATTTTGTAACTATATTCCCACATCCAAACATTACACACCATTTAAATACATAGTTCTTTAAAATTGTACTTAGGCCTAATAATTATTAAATTGAATAATAATTGGTTTCTCTAGCTGCTACTTATCACAAGTTTGTTATAATATTACTGGATTCCCGATGACGGTAATATCGGGCTACAGACCTAGTCGGCTGATTTCCCCTAAAATTGCTTTTACTTTCACTACACACAAATTATGGTTCATTTTCTCTAAAATCAACCTACCTCATTCATAACACATTAGCGTATTTAGTATATAGAAATATAACTCGAAACGGGTGGTAAGACTTGGTGCTAAAAACTTTATAGATTTATTATTATTATTTATGATAGATATCTCTAACTACTCCTGTTTTTTTTAAGAACGAGCTATTTTGTTTTAACAGTTGAGAGCTACATTTTGTTCTGTATTTGTGTGAATAATCAGAATCAACAGCCGGTTAACTTGTTTCTCTTCCCTGTGGGATCACTAACAGCTCACTACACTGTGTCACTGGCCTAGCATTCACTAACAGCTCACTACACTGTGTCACTGGCCCTACATTCACTAACAGCTCACTACACTGTGTCACTGGCCATACATTCACTAACAGCTCACTACACTGTGTCACTGGCCATACATTCACTAACAGCTCACTACACTGTGTCACTGGCCTACATTCACTAACAGCTCACTACATTGTGTCACTGGCCCTACGTTCACTAACAGCTCACTACATTGTGTCACTGGCCCTACATTCACTAACAGCTCACTACATTGTGTCACTGGCCTAACATTCACTAACAGCTCACTACACTGTGTCACTGGCCATACATTCACTAACAGCTCACTACATTGTGTCACTGGCCATACATTCACTAACAGCTCACTACATTGTGTCACTGGCCTAACATTCACTAACAGCTCACTACACTGTGTCACTGGCCCTACATTCACTAACAGCTCACTACATTGTGTCACTGGCCCTACGTTCACTAACAGCTCACTACATTGTGTCACTGGCCCTACATTCACTAACAGCTCACTATATTGTGTCACTGGCCTAACATTCACTAACAGCTCACTACATTGTGTCACTGGCCCTACATCCACACCACTGTGTCCTATATGACACCTATTTATCCCAGAGGTCATGAGAAAAGGCGGTCTTTGTCAAACCACTGTCTACATGGGAAAATGAATATATATAAGTTTGTATAGCTATTAATTTATTCTGCTTAGTGTGATTCCAAAAACGGTGCCCTAATATAATGATTATATATGCCATATTTAGTGAGATATTTTAAATATAAATTATAAATCAATATTTATATAATTAGCTAGGCGAGTGAGGGGTTTCTTTACGACTACTTCAAAACAAGTTTTTAAAAAGTATTACTTTTAACATCGATTTAAAGAATAAGGTTGAGGAGGGATGTTTTATAAGTAGTGCACTCACATTAGTGTGGAAAGAGGATAGGAACAAAATTGATAGTTCACATGAACCTGATTAAGATTCACGACCACAGGAAATACAATGTATTGCGAGACTGATGCCGTGTGCCGTGTACCGTGTATACACAGAGTTTTAAAGTGGATACATAACAGTAATTGTGTATTTGAACATGTTATTCCAGGTACGGGCGTGACGACATACGCTGTTCACCCGGGGATAATCGACACTAACATCAGTCGGCATCTGAACGCCTCATTCTTCCGTGGAGCCAGATGGCTCTTCAAATACTTCACTAGCAAGACAGTAGAGCAGGGCTCACAGACCACACTACACTGTGCTCTAGACGAGGAGCTGTCTAACGAGAGTGGTCACTACTACAGGTGGGAGCTATTACACACACACACACACCACTCACACACACTCAAACACACGGAATACAACTAATACAGAGTTTGTACTCATTTCAAACCTAGCTCAACATTAGGTCAAGAATGTCAAATAAAGTTTCCTAGAATAGAGGATGTGTTGGCTCGGCTGTCATCGCTTATGTGTGCCGATGTGATCACGTGACGCCCAGAGTGTTGCATCCTCATTGATTAAATATTGTGTATGTGTGTTTTATATAGCATATATAAACGTGTGTGCTCATATGTAACATATTTTGAGGTTATCGACTTATTGTGTACCAGCTGCATATATACTCTCAAAACTGGTTAGTTTGAATTTAGGTTACTTCGAGTTTTTTTACATGTCTCTTGGGCTTCGAAATAAAAAATTATACTGTATTACTTTTTAACTAGGGTGTGCGATGGTCGCTTTTTAACTGTGAAGCGAAGTCAAAGCAAAGCTTAAAACATATGAAGAAAAGTTGAAGTAAAGTTTTGTTCGTTGTCACAGAATACTACTTTTAATATTTAAATTATTCATTAAATGCAGGTAAAGAAAAAGGTGAAAGGGAAAAACAAAACATGCTATAACATTTATGCTAACATTCCGGAATTTGTATACGCTTTGGTCACGTGATCGATGTCATTTAATCTATAGTTGGTGTTAAAATACTGTTCTAAAAACGACTATATGATGAAACCTGTCATTTAGTGCGATATTTCTAATACGTTTCTAACGCATCCCAGTTTTCTTCTAGCTTCGAAGGTTCTTGGGTAAACGGGAGTATAATAAAATAAGATTTGACTTTCGATTTCGACTTTGAAGTTTTCGAGCTTCGCACACTCATACTTTATAATACTGCTTAAAAAGTTACAATCACTTTAAAAATAATAAACTAATCATGCACCCATATTTAAACTGATAGGGTAGGATGAGGCAGTGCAGAAAGAGCGACAAACTATTTAGGTAACAACACCTCAGTAAACCTAACTTGGAATCGAACTCTGATCCCTTCTCTCTCTTTCCACGACAAGATTAGACTGATTGTGTAGTGACTGATAGTGTAGTGACTGTGTTAAGTGCGTATAACCCGAACGGGTAGTAAGACGCGGTGCTAATAATAATAATAATAATAATTAGACTGATGCTGTTTTTATTAATTTGAACAGTTTTCTTTGAATTTGAGGAACACTATCGCAAATTTCTGAGAAGACAATTTCCCTGATTTTATTTTAAACAACAACTTGTTTTAAGGAATATTGAAACCGGCACCCAAACGTCACCTAAGATACAATCTTGTATTTTTATAGTCATTTACTGTTTGTAATGTTTATTATAAAGTATTGGTAACACGCGTAGCCTCAACATTCCCAGTTCACATTATTCTCAATGTTCTTGAACAATATATTTTGTTGTTTTCCTATGACGTCATACCTGACCGGTTTATACACATTTCCAAACCCGCTACTGGGGGTAGGGATGAGAATGGTATAGTTTAGAGTAAATGTACCCGCATGAAGGGAGAGTGAAATCAATTAAGAAATGAAATGAATAGGACTCGAACCCCGATCTTCCTGTTACCAGCAAACTTGATTAGATGAACCTTACATTCAACCCACGTTCCTCCAATGCTATTAACAACTTGTTCACCACATAATTAACGAACAAGGACTGAAAGGGTAAGTTAGAGGAAATGCACACACATTTTCATTACTGTCCCCGTGAAAAAACCACCTCTAAGTTCACCCAGCCGAAATGCAAATGTCAACCTCCCCATAAGTCGAAAATTCAATTTTTTGTGGGCTCGACACCTTAATCAGCAGAATAAATCTTTGTTGTGGGCATGTACAAATATTATGTATAACTTAGTATTTTTTTGTATATTTACTATATTATGGTAATTTATATTTAAATTTATATAAAATTATATTAAATATATTAATTAAGTAAAAATCAATTAAACTATAGATTTTTTTTTTCAAAAAATCAGATATTTAAATACACTTTCTGGACAGATTGATTATATCAACACATGACTTACAAACTAACATAAATCTAGGACAGACAAAACCTAGCCTCTGGCTTTCAACTTAAAACTTTTAAATGGGAAACCCATATTTCACCAATGATCAATTTTTCGGTCCTGCCGAGAATCTAACCTCAGACCCTTGGATTAGTAGGCTGATACGCTACCTATTAAGCTAAGGTGTCGGGACCATGAATTAAAATAAATATACAAGAAGCAGTGTTTCCATTTAAAAAGTATTACAAATCCTCTTCTGTTTTGTTGGCAGTAACTGCAGAAAGGCCAGCTCGTCTCTCAGGTCGAAGGACCCTGAGCTGGCCAGCAGGTTGTGGCAGGAGAGCATCAGAATCGTCGGCCTTGGTGAATGTGATCCTGTTTGTGTCAAGGATCAGGACCCCGCTAGCTCAGCCGATACGTGATGAGTTGTGGTGGACTGAACGTTGTTTATAGTTGTCACTAGTCTCTAAATACACACTTGTCACATTTAATACAGAAATAAACATATTTCTATGGTTGTTCTAGGAACCACGGCTTACTTCCCGTCCAAGTTATATGTATACTTACTAATTACAATAATAGCCGGCCCCGTGATGTAGTGGTCAGCTCACATGACTACGAGTCTAGGGGCTCCAGGTTCAATTCCCAGCTGGTACCTTGGGTATTCTTCCCTAAAGAGGAATTACTCAAACAATCACCAGAGTTTAGTTAGTTAACATTAAGTTAGGTTTAAGTGTTTCCACAGTTTCCACACCCTCATACTCACTATCACCATCATACTCACTATCACCATCATACTCACTATCATCATACTCACTATCTCCCTCATACTCACTATCACCATCCCCTCATCTTATAAGATGATAAATCGGGAAATGGAAAGAGCCTCCCAAGAAAGGATGTACTATAAGGTATGTAGGAAAAATACCACAAGGGAGGCCAAGAAAGAGCTGGAAGGAGCAGATAACAGAAAGTGTGCAAGTGAGAGAAGAATGTAAGCTACTAAAGGAGGAAAAATAGTGGAATAATAGAGGAAGATGCAGGCATTTTACTAAGCCGACTGTGCCACAGGCTGGAAACAGTTGATGATCATGATGATTAGATTGTATCAGGGTAATGCCAAATAGGAGGGAGGGTTTGCCACTAAATGACACAACGAGCCTTTGGGATACGCAGATTATTTAGAGTTGTAGGTAACAGTAAAGAAGCTGTCGCAACAAGTTGAAAGGATATAGTTATGTCCACCCCTTTTATATCTAAAACTAACACGTAAACGTAAATAATATACAAATTTCTGATTTTAATATTCTTATTCATCTTATAAAGTAAGGTCATAATTCTTGTATTTTGTGCTTGTTGAAGATTCATAACTATAACTATCTCCAAATAGAAATAAGGTGTAATGAGGAGGACTAAATATAACTAGATCAAGATAGGGATAGGATGTATAATGAGGTGGACTGGATATAACTAGCTCAAGATAGGGATAGGGTCTATAATGAGGTGGACTGGATATATCTAGCTCAAGATAGGGATAGGGTGTATAATGAGGTGGACTGGATATATCTAGCTCAAGATAGATATAGGATGTATAATGAGGTGGACTGGATATAACTAGCTCAAGATAGGGATAGGGTGTATAATGAGGTGGACTGGATATAACTAGCTCAAGATAGGGATAGGGTGTATAATGAGGTGGACTGGATATAACTAGCTCAAGATAGGGATAGGGTGTAAAGAGATGTACTGGATTGATCTAGTTCAACATAGGGATAGATGGCATATATTTGTAAGTGCAACAATGAACCACAGAGCTCCTAATGTCACAGATTAAGTAAATAAGTGATATATTTGATTGCCAATAGAGAAATTGGTGTCAATAACAGGCTTATTTTAATTTTATATGTTGACTTAATAACTAATATGCAATATAAGTAGCTATATCTTCTATCATAGATGCACTTTAAATAATAAAAGGTCTATAGTCTTGAGGTGTTGCTCCGTTATTTTAATATAATTATCTTATATTGAGCTGCATTTAAACACCATTACTACACCTACTCTATCGAGTAATGTCTGTGTTGTTAAGTTGGCACTCTCTGTCCCAATCCGTAGGTATCACTGGTTCGAGCCAGGACAGGAACTGTTCTAGCGTTTGGTCCGGTTTGAGAGGCTGAGGATCTCTGAGTTCAGCGTTTCTCAAGAACAAAACCTGTAACAACAGTAAGAGATTTTACAACAGTTCGCGAGTTGTTATATTCTATGGAATATCTAGTCAACATCATGCAGGGCTTTCTTAGGGGATTGCGGTCAGAAAGCTCAAGTGAAAACTGGGCTTTCTGATTACCTCCCCTCATCCTGACAGTCTGAGCACTCGGTAATATGCTGTCGAACTACTCGTTCTTCGTACGGGATGTGTTTTATAATACGACTATGCTTTCACAACTTGATTGTCTTTAAGGAACGAATTTATAGTATTATTATTATCACTACTGTTTCTCATAGTTAAGGAGCTAGAGCCCTAAATGGTAGGGATGTGGTATCCAAAGAAAAATATCGATGACAGTAAGTATCGGTATAAAAACGTACATAAACTTTTCTGCTTCGTCTTTTTGGAGCACCCTTAAGTTTAATGAGTTCAATGAACTCTACAAAAGCTTATTATGTTAAGTTTGTGTTGAATGTTCTCATTGATAAAGAAAGGGGTAGTAGACTGGTCGCCACTTGCCCCTTCACCTGGTCAGGCATCAGGATGTACTGATAAGCAAAGAGGAAAGAACAGATATGAATCATGGCGAGCTAAATGATATTGAATGCTACAGTTGCAGAAAATGAGTGAGAAATGAGAAATAGTGACTGTCATTTGTTCTTCCTTCACAGTCCACCCTAGTAAACATTTAATCCCAGCATGAGTGAGGATAGGAAAACAATGTTTCTTTCTATACCGATCCGATACCTGAGTGTGACTAATGTCATTAAACATATCGGAATAAAATTATCGAGTTAAATAATACTAGTATCGAAAGGAAAATATCGATGTTAGTAAAGTATCGATACTTTTTTCACACCCCTAGTGGACGGACTAAAACGTAGTGTACCACTGCCACCATTTTCTTTCAAGATGGCCGTAACGTTTAAGCTAAGGATTCCCTTCAACTGCAAGGGGCTATCTATAATTCATTCACGATAGGTCTTTACCTGGATGACAGTTCAAAAATCATATGTTTAGGTTTTAGGTTACCAACACTTGTAAAAGAACACTGTTTTGTTATGAATGTTAAGTTTTTTAATTACATGTTATATTTTACATTTAAAATAACTTAAACTTAAGTTTTCTCACATTATTTCATTACTTTTAACAATTTATTTTTACCCAATCCAAAACAATATTTTAAACATATATTAAAAGTACCTGTTCTTTGTTTTGGAATGTTATCTATGATGTGAAGTATAGTGCATACATTAATACCTTTTAATAAAGGCATCGTATTTACTTGGTAAAGATAAAATATTTGTAATTTATTTTATATATGATTAACTATTTTATTATTAGTTTATTGTTTTTAGAAATATTTAACTGAATAAAATATAATCGTCTGCTGCGAGGATACACCATTTTAAACAACTTGTCCGCGTCATCATCAACCACATGGCTAATATTCGTTGGTCGCCATTTTAAAGCCATATTTGTTAGACCTTTTGTGAAAGTGCTCGGAATAATAATTATTTTAACTTGAATAGAAGAATAAATAAGCTTTGTGAACGACCTCAAATAAATATTAAGACTTTGTTTAATTTAAATATATTTCATAGAATTTATTACTGTGCGCATTTATTATATTTTTAACTTTAAATTAAGTCTCTAGTTTGTTAGGTCCACGCCTTACTCTAACTTATAATAATTTATAACTAAGTTAAATTACCTTTTATTTTAATTATTGGGCTTCTGTATTAACGTAAAAAAACTTGATCCTAAATCATATTACTAATTATTTTAAGAATAACTTTGTATATACAGATATTTTCTCTTTAGTTCGAATACATATTAGGCCTAATTTGGTTAATTTTAATCTTACTTTAATCTAACTTTAATCTAACTTTAATCTAACTTTAATCTAACTTTAATATAACCTTAATCTAACCTTAATCTAACCTTAATCTAACTTTAAACTTTTATCTTTTATCAAACTTAAATATAAGTTTAATCTAACTTTAATCTCACGAAATTTTATAAGGGGTTCTTTTTATTTGTGGATAGATTTGGGTTTGTTTTTTTGATAATGAGTTCCCAGGAGAAAAAAAGAAGAGAAGTTACAGATCACCAAGTCATTCAAAAATTTCAATTTCAAATTCTTTGAGGCATAATATTGGCCTAAATTACTGTGGTTAACTATCACATTACTCTACATTACCATATGTTTTCATAACAGCTGTCCCAAGTGACAGTGGCAGATATCAGCTGTTGGCGTAGTGATATTTTAGGGACTATTTTTTAGTTACTTTTTGAGCTGTCATCCAAGTAAACTTAGGTCGTGAATGGCGTATAGCATCGAGCATGTAATTCAGAGACTTTTCGCTGTGACACCACACAAGGCCAAACGATGACCCAAACGCCGGAAATCCTGGCAGCCCCATTGGAGAACAAACACAGCGTCACAGGACTCCTAATAACCCCCGTGGCTGTACCTTGTGAGGTCACAAGGCCCCTATAACCCCCGTGGCTATACCTTGTGAGGTCACAAGGCCCCTATAACCCCCGTGGCTGTACCTTGTGAGGTCACAAAGCTCCTATAAACCCATGGCTGTACCTTGTGAGGTCACAAGGCCCCTATAACCCCCGTGGCTGTACCTTGTGAGGTCACATGGCCCCTATAACCCCCGTGGCTGTACCTTGTGAGGTCACAAGGCCCCTATAACCCGCGTGGCTATACCTTGTGAGGTCACAAGGCCCCTATAACCCCCGTGGCTATACCTTGTGAGGTCACAAGGCCCCTATAACCCCCGTGGCTGTACCTTGTGAGGTCACAAGGCCCCTATAACCCCCGTGGCTGTACCTTGTGAGGTCACAAGGCCCCTATAACCCGCGTGGCTGTACCTTGTGAGGTCACAAGGCCCCTATAACCCGCGTGGCTATACCTTGTGAGGTCACAAGGCCCCTATAACCCCTGTGGCTGTACCTTGTGAGGTCACAAGACTCCTATAACCCCTGTGGCTGTACCTTGTGAGGTCACAAGGCCCCTATAACCCCCGTGGCTGTACCTTGTGAGGTCACAAGGCCCCTATAACCCCCGTGGCTGTACCTTGTGAGGTCACAAAGCTCCTATAGCCCCATGGCTGTACCTTGTGAGGTCACAAAGCTCCTATAACCCCATGGCTGTACCTTGTGAGGTCACAAAGCTCCTATAGCCCCATGGCTGTACCTTGTGAGGTCACAAGGCCCCTATAACCCCTGTGGCTGTACCTTGTGAGGTCACAAGGCCCCTATAACCCCCGTGGCTGTACCTTGTGAGGTCACAAGGCCCCTATAACCCGCGTGGCTATACCCTGTGAGGTCACAAGGCTCCTATAACCCCTGTGGCTGTACCTTGTGAGGTCACAAGGCCCCTATACCCCCCGTGGCTGTACTTTGTGAGGTCACAAGGCCCCTATAACCCCCGTGGCTGTACCTTGTGAGGTCACAAAGCTCCTATAGTCCCATGGCTGTACCCTCTGAGGTCACAAGGCCCCTATAACCTCCATGGCTCTACCCTCTGAGGTCACAAGGCCCCTATAACCCCCGTGGCTGTACCTTGTGAGGTCAAAAAGCTCCTATAACCCCATGGCTGTACCCTCTGAGGTCACAAGGCCCCTATAACCTCCATAGCTCTACCCTCTGAGGTCACAAGGCTCCTATAACCCCCATGGCTGTACCCTCTGAGGTCACAAGGCTCCTATAACCCCCGTGGCTGTACCTTGTGAGGTCACAAAGCTCCTATAACCCCGTGGCTGTACCTTGTGAGGTCACAAAGCTCCTATAACCCCATGGCTGTACCCTCTGAGGTCACAAGGCCCCTATAACCTCCATGGCTCTACCCTCTGAGGTCACAAGCCCCCTATAACCCCCATGGTTGTACCCTCTGAGGTCACAAAGCTCCTATAACCCCATGACTGTACCCTCTGAGTGGAGTCACGTGTGCAATCACACTCATTGAACATTTCAGGATCACCAACTCCTCCTGGTCAGTGAGCCAGCTCACTGGGTAGCTTGCAAACCCCCTATCCCCCTGTTTACTGGTCCTTGGCGGGAAGAGTATCCCCTCCATGTGTGACAGCTAACGTCACAAGAGGAGGCTAGAAACTCAGTCCTCAGTCCTCAGCGGGTACCTCTTGGAGGTGACCTGACCAGCTAGCGCCGGCAGAGACAGGACACACACTACTAACAGTGTCTGATGTAGTAGTAATAACGCCGACTCGCGTTTTCGTGGCCAAGAGGTGCTTTTCTTTTTAGGTATTTAATGTGGTCTTCTTGAGCTGAATGATAGTATCACCACAAGAAAATTTCTATGAGCGAGAGCGAAAGGGCCTACCAATGTAGTCTCGGAGAAAGTTATTTCCACATACCTTCCAGGGTTCCTTCACATGCCGCAATCGAGATGGGACCGACGTCTTCCCTTAAAACGAAGTAGTGCTATGGATTTTTATGTTTATCACTCAAGAAGAATCCATCTACCCCGGCTGGGTTTGAGACAGAGGACACCGAGTCCTAAAGCAAGCACTTTACACCAAGAAACCATTTCCAAAATCTAGGATGTTAAAACTTACAAATGTGTGATGCATGTCTGACTACTGAACCAAGGCTCACGGCTTTGATTCCAGGCATGGCCGACAAATTAATCATCCGTGAATTTGTATGAAAGGAGATAGAAGAACTCCACTTCACCTAACAGAGACTATAACCCCACTCTCCTTTCACCTAACCGAGACTATAACCCCACTCTCCTTTACACTATCTCTCCTGGAGCCAAAGGTAGGTAGTCTTACCACTGCCCCAGTCAGCATCACGTTCTCGTATGAGGAACTCGCTCCAAAGAGGAACTGTGCCAATTGAAAGCTTTTGGGCGTAGTGTCCACTCACCGAGAAAATATAACAACTAAACTATAACTACATTGATTCATAACTTTACAATTATAATCCACAATGAGTAGTTCTTGTCGATGAGTTGCTCTTTTAATTGAGATAACTCCGTGATGAGGTTAAGAAGCCGTTTAACCTTTCAATTGACCGAATGGTTCAATGTCCTCGTATCTCCCAGGAGCTGTGGGATTAATAAGATCAGTCATAAGCATAGGATACCCTGGTTCGATTCTAGTTGGTAATGACACATAGTTCACTATTTGTATTCAGGCTCGTATTGATGTCAAATTAATAAATACCCAAACACTATTGATAGATGTGAATAATAGATGTATTGTTAAATATCAATTCAATTTGTAGGAGTGTGATGATATGATTCATTTGTTTATAAAAGAAACATTAAATAGTTTGATCACATAGAATGTTTAGCAAGAGTACAACTATAGCATTCTCCTAGAGGAAGGAAGAGGAACTTTGAGGTATTAGATAGTATTCTCATAGAGGAAGGATTATGAACTTGTGGTATTGGATAGTGTTCTCATAGAGGAAGGATGAGGAACTTGTGGTATTGGATAGTATTCTCATAGAGGAAGGATTAGGAACTTGTGGTATTGGATAGTATTCTCATAGAGGAAGGATGAAGAACTTGTGGTATTAGATAGTGTTATCCTAGAGGAAGGATGAGGAGCTTGTGGTATTGGATAGTATTCTCCTAGAGGAAGGATGAGGAACTTGTGGTATTAGATAGTGTTATCCTAGAGGAAGGATGAGGAGCTTGTGGTATTAGATAGTATTCTCTAGAGGAAGGATGAGGAACTTGTGGTATTAGATAGTGTTATCCTAGAGGAAGGATGAGTAACTTGTGGTGTTGGATAGTATTCTCCTAGAGGAAGGATGATGAACTTGTGGTATTGGATAGTGTTATCCTAAAGGAAGGATGAGGAACTTGTGGTATTGGATAGTATTCTCCTAGAGGAAGGATGAGGAACTTGTGGCATTGGATAGTATTCTCCTAGAGGAAGGATTAGGCGCTTGTGGTATTGGATAGTATTCTCCTAGAGGAAGGATGAGGAACTTGTGGTATTAGATAGTGTTATCCTAGAGGAAGGATGAGGAGCTTGTGGTATTGGATAGTGTTCTCCTAGAGGAAGGATGAGAAACTTGTGGTATTGGATAGTATTCTCCTAGAGGAAGGATGAGGAACTTGTGGTATTGGATAGTGTTATCCTAGAGAAGGATGAGGAACTTGTGGTATTGGATAGTGTTATCCTAGAGGAAGGATGAGGAACTTGGGGTATTAGATAGTATTCTCATAGAGGAAGGATTATGAACTTGTGGTATTGGATAGTGTTCTCATAGAGGAAGGATGAGGAACTTGTGGTATTAGATAGTGTTATCCTAGAGGAAGGATGAGGAACTTGTGGTATTGGATAGTGTTATCCTAAAGGAAGGATTAGGAACTTGTGGTATTGGATAGTATTCTCTTAGAGGAAGGATGAGGAACTTGTGGTATTAGATATTGTTTATCCTAGAGGAAGGATGAGGAGCTTGTGGTATTGGATAGTGTTCTCCTAGAGGAAGGATGAGAAACTTGTGTATTGGATAGTATTCTCCTAGAGGAAGGATGAGGAACTTGTGGTATTGGATAGTGTTATCCTAGAGGAAGGATGAGGAACTTGTGGTATTAGATAGTATTCTCATAGAGGAAGGATTATGAACTTGTGGTATTGGATAGTGTTCTCATAGAGGAAGGATGAGGAACTTGTGGTATTAGATAGTATTCTCCTAGAGGAAGGATGAGGAACTTGTGGTATTGGAGGTAACTTCAGAGAGTCCTCATTAGGCCGTCCACTTCCTGTGCAGTAAATTTTGACAAACAACCATACATAGATAGAAATATAGATAAGAGTGATTGATTTTTTTAAAATATTATTCTTTAGAAATAACAATTTTTATTTTTACTCATTAAAATACAGGCTGTTTGATAATCTATATTTGATAAACGATAAAGATGCAGTATTGACCAAATATGTGGAAAGGCCGAACTAAACACCCCAAAGGCTTCAGGTTCTGGCCTAGTGATTTAATGGAAATAGAGATTCAGTGTAACCAACCGGGACTGAATCTCTGCCCTTATTGCAAAGTCCGGCACACTATCCATACTACCAACCTTTCCATAAGACAACATGGAGTACAAGGAACCTATATTATAGTTTGTACCCACCTCAACTGTGATATAGAATATTTAAACGTTGGAACTTCATACGTAGATCACGTCTAGGAGATATTATTTCGAATCTCGATAATGATAGATGTATATTTAGTTTTTAGATGACATAAACCTGTTGAGGAGGATAAAACGTATAAGTATACGGTGTCTTTACCGAGTGATGGTTGCATACGCAAGTGTAAAACCCCTAAGTTTTAAGAATGCAGCTTGTCTCGCTGTTTGTGTGAAACCTCGATTTATCGTTTCACCGCATCTATCGATTGTTAGTCCCTAAGAATGTTAATCAATGATTGATCGTTTCTAAGAAAGAGACAAACACAAATGTTGGTATGATCGGTGGTAGTAACAGCGGTTATGTTTCTGAGAAAGAGACAAACATACATGTTGTATGATCGGTGGTAGTAACAGCGGTTAATGTTTCTGAGAAAGAGACAAACATACATGTTGGTATGATCGGTGGTAGTAACAGCGGTTAATGTTTTGATAGTGGTGTAGCAAGTTACTATCGAGCGTCTTATCATCTAAACAATAGTCTGGAGGGGATGGGGGTTGGTGAGAGATAACGGTTATGAGAATTAGGGAGGTTATCTTTAGAGTAAGTGTACCCCAGTTTCTACGAGCCGTCCACGTCACGAGCATGTTTATGCGCATCTTGACTGCCCCTTTCGACGCCAGCCTGAGACTGGCTTTGGAGTGGTTTGCCTTGGGCAATTTTAAGACCATCCCACATAGAACGTTATCAGGTGCGGATTCAGAGGGGGGGGGGGTCAAAGGTTCAGTTGACCCCCTATGAAAGTTAGAAAACTAATAAAAAAAAACAAATAAAATTTTCAAATTTTAGAAAGAAAATACAACACAGATAAATTATAATATTTTTGATCTTTTTTGGAGCAGACACCTCTTAATCCGAGTCCACACGTTCGTTATTCGTCCACGTTTATTCAATTTTCGACATGACTCAGGCAAGTGTGGAAAAAATATTTGTTTTCATGTAAGAATATTTGTCGTACATAGCGAGTAACGAACCTTGTTCCGCATAGAGGCAGTAGACTACCACACATCAGATCAAAGAAGACTTGAGAGCAGTTCGTCCACGAATACCGAACATAGCGTATGTGTGGACAGAAGAGCGGTGGAACTGTGGAGACTCTGCCCCCCGGAATAAACCCCTCCAGATATATTTCAAATCCTTCGATATTATCGAATATGAAGCTGAAAAAGTCCTTAAATCAAACTTCAAACTACTCCTAGATTCATTATATTGTCAAAAATTGCCGAGAAGACCGCTTTAAATAACTACTAGACTAGAGGCATCTAACTGGCAGAAAAAGTCAAGGAGGAAAGCTCTAAATAGCTACCAAGGTCATCCAAATTTCAAAAATGTCTAGGGAGGACAACTCCAAATAGCTTCTAGATGCATGTAATTTTGAAGAATTTTCAGTCGAGGACCACCCCAAATAAACTAGTTTCTGAAATAATTAATTTTCACAATGTTGTCTGTGGAAGACCACGTCAAAGATTATTTTATAGAGGTATCTAACTATCATAAAAAAATTAAGGTGATGATCACTATAAATAGCTTATAGGGGTATACAAATTAAAAAAATTCTAGGTGAGGAACACTTATACAAGAATCTAATTTTTTTTTTTAATTCAAGGTGAAGACTACCCATAGCTTCTAGAGTGAACATTTCCTAAATGGTTTTCCACTCTCCTTCCACGCAAATGCGGGTTCACTTCCTATAAATTCAACATTTCCTATTCCTAATCCATTAGAGTAATTAGTACTTAAGCGTATAACCCGAACGGGTAGTAAGACGCGGTGCTAAATATTATTATATTATTATTAGAGTGAACAATTTTTTTTTAAATTGTTGAAGGAGGGTCACTCCAAATAGTTTATAGAAACTATCTGATTTTAAAAATAGGAGATAATGACCACAGTTTAAAACATACATAATATCAAAAAAGAATGAGAAAATATTAAATGTCTTTAAACAGAAATATACATTGTAAGTAACTATGTTATTTATAATTATGACCCGCTTGACCCCCCTGTGAAAATGATCTGGATCCACCCCTGAACGTTATTCATTTACTACATATTTAGAAAACTTTCGGCCTTTGTCCGAGTGAAGAATTGAAGGGGATCCAAAAATGCCAAAAATATCAATAAGATTTTAGCTACCTTATCCGTGGTTTTTGATTATAACGCACATAACTGCACAAACTTGGTTAAATGATTTTAGTAGACTATTATAAATTTAAAACTTTGGTCACAATTTGTTTGCATATCAATTAGAACCTCTTGTCTACGACTATTCATTTCGTTAAAATCATCGGCTTTGTAATTAAACCTTTCTTCTGTGACTTAAATTTCTTCTTACAAAGTTTTAAAAACAGCTTAACAACTTCTTGCTTTACGTTTTTGTACTTTTTATTAAATTCGCGCACCATCCTGTGCTTATCAGCATCTCCGATAGAGAGATGTTTGTTGTATAACACTCCAAACATCTTGCACCCAAAGGGAAACACACCCTTCTAGGTTACAATAATTTTACTGACATATCCAAAATGACACCATAGTAAATAAAAATCTGGATCATACAACCATAGATAGAACTTTATAGCAAATGAAAGAAAGAGTTAGAAACAAATCTGTATTTAGAGCAAAGTTGTGACCTCACTGAGCCGAATCAATGTGCAGCGGAGCGACTTGTTAAAATTTAGAATACATGCCAGTGGGCACTATTCCCCTTAAAATAGAGCCATAAGCGCTAACAAAATATGTCTAGAAAAACATGACATAAGTAACAAAGCCCCTTAAATCAAAGTGTCTAGCGCTAGCAAAACATAGTCCGAAAAACATGACAAAGGCACAATGTCCCCTTAAAGCAAAAGCGCGAAGCCCTGATAAAAGTAAGTTAGCCAAACATAACTATAAGCACAATGTCCCCTTAAATTAAAGTGTTAACTAGCCATTATGAGCTCGCCGTCTAGAATAGAGGAGCAAATAAGAGATAATCACCTTACAGGTGACCTCCATGGCCGCCTACAACAAAGTGTAATTTTAAACCATTATTACAAGCCAATATATATGGCCTGAAATTCACACGCTACCCTAGAACAATCCCATAAAAGATAATACATTCTTGATCGGGGTGTTAGTGACCAACAAGGCAGGACAGAGGTGCGAGAGAGAGAAAGAGAGAGATAACATAACACGTGCTGTTGAACCAAGCTTACGTTGGACCAGAGCTCCGCCAAATCATATCAATCCATGTTTATCTTCGGCCGCTCCGGTATGTTTTTGTTGTTGCACAAACACATGGACACTCCGAGTGGCTGGCTTGGTTAGCTTGTCTGTGGTCCGTGATACAGGAACACAGCAAAGTCCTTCGAATGGTAAGTCTTTTCGTATAACGTTTGTCCCCAAATATCTTATATTCGACTGACTTGGAGAAATAGGAGCAATACACTTCTCTACTCCCTCAACTGAAAACACATCAAAACGTTTCTAACGACGAAAGTCCACAGATGTCTTAGAAACGGATGTTTTCACATATTTCGCAGGCTGTAGAAACTCGCGTAATCACTTATGTAGAAATTATTCAAGTCCTTTCAAGAAATTAATTTATCAAAACGCTCTCTAAGCGCAACACGTGTTTCACTTTCGGCAGCCATTGTTAACTGATCATCTGCGGCGGATTTGAAAAACAATAAACTAAATAAAGGAACCAGCTTTATCCAGTAGTGGGTAGTTTGCACTTTACCCGGGTAAAGCCTGATGTTAATACGTTTTTAATTTAATTTTCGGCCTTACTCAAGGCGGCCGGCTAAAGTGCGTTCTTCCCGGTCAATCCTAGGATTATTCTCATTTACAGTTCTACCCGTAACATGAACGAACTTAACTCTTCTTTTTGTGTAATTTATAAACTTTCCAATAGTAAATATAATTTGTAGGATATTTTCAAATCCATAAAGCCCGCCGCACATTGGACGCAGGGCAGGCGCAGCAGAGGGGCAGGCGAGGAAGAGGAAAATCTGTAATACACGTGTTCTTATGGGTTACCGCACATTGGACAGAGTGCAGGTGCAGTGTAGGGATAACTCTTTCACGCCTCTCTCTGGTTGTAGTAGACGTACAGTTTTCCTGTGTCCTCTGCGCCTCTGTCACGTAGTTTTTGTGTATTGTGATGGAACATCTTATTCAATTAGTTCAAGACCATCCAGTATTATATGAAACAAACAATACAGACTAATGAGGACGAAGCTGAAAGATGAGCTATGGGAAAAGATTGCTACTGAACCTGAATTGCTCAAACGGTAATTGTAATATTCTAGATTTTTGTAGTTAGTGAAATTAATCTACAGTATTTGTCAAACCATTAGAAGAATTAGATGTTAGTAGACACATGCGCATAAAGTAAATTACAATTTTATCTTTTCTTTTTTTACTAAGGAGATAGTAAAAATTAAATTATTTAATTCAGGTTCTGACTTTGAATCCAAATACTATCAGAAGTTCCTCAATTCCACACGCCATATTCATGTTGTACCACTGGATGAAACCCATGACTCGCTTCAAATCTGTAGTGACTTGCAAAAACCTCTTCTGTGCTATGCATGCCCTACTGCCAGGACGAGTTCAATGTGCGTTACCTTGCAGAAACCTATTTGTGCTATGCCTGCCTTCTGTCAGGACTGTGTTCAATGTGCGGTGCCTTGCAGAAACCTTTCCTGTGCTATGCTGCTCTCGCCAGGACTGTGTTCAATTGGGTGCCATGCGAAAACCTCTTCCTGGCTGGTCTGCCCTCTGTCAGGACGTTTCAATGTGCGCTGCACTGCGAAAACCTCTTCCTGTGCTATGCTCCCCTTAAGCCAGGACTGAGTTCAATGAGCGTGCTTGCAAAAACCTTTCCATGTGCCTGTGTCTGCACTCTGAGGACTGTGTTCATGTGCGGTCCTTGCAAAAACCTCTTCCTGTGTGTCTGTCTGCCCATCTGCCAGGACTGTGTTCAAATGTTGCGGTGCCTTGCAGAAACTCTTCCTCGTGCTTGCTCCCTGCCAGGAGTGTTCATGTGGCGGTGCTTGCAAAAGCACTTCAGTGGTGAGTGCTGCCTCTGCCAGGACTGTGTTCAATGTGCGGTGACTTGCAGAAATCCTCTTCCTGTGCTATGCCTGCCCTCTGCCAGGTACTGTGTTCAATGTGCGGTCCTTGCAGAAACCTCTTCCTGTGCTATGCCTGCCCTCTGCCAGGACTGTGTTCAATGTGCGGTCCTTGTAGAAATCTTCCTGTTGCATGTCTGCCCTCTGCCAGGCTGTGTTCAATCTGCGGTGCTTGCAGAACCTCTTCCTGTCTGTGTCTGACCTCTGCCAGGACTGTGTTCAATCATGCTGGCTTGCAGAAACTCTTCTGTGGCTGTGTCTGCCTCTGCCAGACTTGTGTTCAATGTGCGGTGCCTTTAATACCTCTTCCTGTGCTGTGTCTGCCCTCTGCCATGGACTGTGGTTCAATCTGCGTGACCTTGCAGAAACCCTTCCTGTGCTGTGTTTGCCCTCTGCCAGGACTGGTTCATCTGCGGTGCCTTGCAAAACTCTTGCCTGTGCTATGCCCGCTCTCCCAGGTACTGTGTTCAATGTGTGTCCTTGACAAAATCCCTATCCGTAGCTGTGTACTTGCCCTCTGCTTTTGCTGCTTCCTGCCTGCTTTCCAATGTTGCTGGCGGGCCTAATTCAAGGACGTAGGTTAGATGTGAGCGAGAATAAGGAACACTTCCCATGAGAAAACATCACTATTTTATTCCAGTGGGGACTGAACCATGTCCTCTTGAGTTTTAGTGAAAATGCACCCACCTTGACAGTCCCAAGTCCATCACTGGTTGAATACAACTCAAAGAAGAGCGCAGCACCATATTCCACCACGAACTTCCGTGGGAAGCCGAGTCCTTGCAGAAGACCCGTGATGGTGCTGTCGTGTCCGGAGTAGAGGAACAACTTCCGGTCTGGCTTCAGACTCCCCGCCATCTTGGAAGTCATGTGACCAGAGATGGCCTTCAGCAGTGGACCTGTGGGGGAAACGTGGTTGTATATTTAATAGACTGTAAAACTATCTGATGCTTCAGCCGCGACCTAAACTTTTGTGCCATTGAGTCCCGTCTACATACTCTGTAAGCTTCATACCCTGAAGGTGCGTACATAAAGAAAACAGGTTTTATGCTTTCCGATTACCAACGCTGATCGGCGCTGACCTGCGTCGACAACGAGAGTGTGTTTAAAGAAGGGACCGTTCATAGTGAAAGCAGGTTCGAACTTGTCAACGCTGGCTACCTGGCACCGACAAGTTTAACGGAATGAACATTTAATTCTTTTTAGTTGTCGGCGACAATATGTGTTCTTCAAGAGAAATAGTAGATATTGAAAGCTTAATTACGTGTGTGCTACCCAGATGTCCTATGTATGTGTACTGTATACATATATATACTAAATACAGTAGAGTCTCGTTAATCCGAACTAATTGGGACCAAGACTTATTCGGATTATAATATTTTCAGACTTACCAAAATCTTTCCTATAATATAAATTAAATATTGATCCTAAGGTCTAATGGGCGTATTTACATGTGTGCTATTCACGAGCGCTGAGAGATGGAGATGGGGGGGGGGGGGGGGGGTGAGTAACAGGTTCACTTCATTACGATAAAAGAGACTTACTCATTTTATGAACATGCCAAATAAATAAATAATCGTTGCAAGTAGGCCTACCATAAAATATGCTATTTTAATCATTTTTGAAAGCAAAACAGTGAATTTATACATTGTTTCTTTTCGTTACTTTGTACTATTACAAAAAAAAAAAAAATTGAAATCAAATTTGTTATTTCTTCCACTTTTGTTCGGATTAGCGTAGTTGGGATTAACGAGACTCTTCTGTGTATGTATATGTATATTGTATATATATATATATATATATATATATATATGTATATGATAAAACTCATTCAACTTTAATTTAAAATTTGTGGAAATAAACTGTCTCCCCGCTGACCCTTCCGTATTCTACCGTTAATTCAGAATTTTCGCTAATTAAATAAATGTTGTGAAACCATATTTAATTATTTAAGATAAATTGGCTGGTATTTCCTTAGGTTGCCTTCGTTCCTCTGTTTGATTATATTCAACACATACTTCAATACCATTTTGCTCATTTTAATTCATTAAAATAAATCTAATCCAAATTTTAAAATTGCTGCTTCTAGGTGCACATGTTCGTGCACTAATATTTTGATTCCAGACGTCTCTGTGCGGCAGACCTCGTGCAATGCTCGTGACAGACACACAAACTCTTCATTTTATTAATTTAGATTCAATCACAGAATATTTCCACTGTTGTGAATAGAGATAGAAAAAATTGTTAGCTACAACTATTGTCTAGGAGACAAACAGTGTTTTATGGGAATAGTCTCCACCAAAGGGGCGTAGAAAACCAATTGTAGGCTCATAACTTCATTGTTGAGATAAATAACATTGGGGATAGTTATATTCGTGAATAATAACTGTGATACCAAAATATCACTAATGTTTGCTACACCGGACCTCACTTCGCTCAGTAAATTATAGAGCTAGTATTTTTGTTTTGCAACTAAATATTATTTTACATAGGATCATAGAGGCTGGTAAGGAAATAGGTTTAGAAATGAACGCTGATAATACTAAATATATGACTATACAGAAAACACAGATTGGGAACGATAATTCAGAGATTACTGCAAACAAAATATCATTTGACAGGGTTAATGAGTTTAAATATTTAAGAACAATTTTAACTAGCAACAAAGATGTTGTATTGGAAATTAGGAAAAGAATACATTAGATAAATGCACGCTATTTCAGTAAATTGTTGACATCATGCCTCTTTCAAGGAATATACAAAACAATCATTTTACTGGTTGTTCTTTATGGGTGTGAAACGTGGTCTTTTACCTTAAATGATGAAAACAAGTTTATGGTGTTCGAAAACAACGTGCTTAGGAAGATATTTGGTCCAAAAAGAGATGGGGTTAATGGGGAGTGGTGAAGGTTACATAGTGATAGGGTGTAATTAGGTGGATTGGATAGACCTAGCACATGATAGTGATAGGGTGTATTGATGTGGACTGGATAGAACTAGCTCAAGATAGTGATAGGGTGTAATCAGATGTACTGGATAGAACTAGCTCAAGATAGGGATAGGGTGTAATGAGATGTAATGGATAGAACTAGCTCAAGATAGGGATAGGGTGTAATGAGATGTAATGGATAGAACTAGCTCTAGATAGGGATATGGTGTAATCAGATGTACTGGATAGAACTAGCTCAAGATAGGGATAGGGTGTAATCAGATGTACTGGATAGAACTAGTCAAAAATAATGATAGGGTGTATTGAGGTGGACAGGATAGAACTAGCTCAAGATAGAGATAGGGTGTAATCAGATGTACTGGATAGAACTAGCTCAAGATAGGGATAGGGTGTAATGAGATGTAATGGATAGAACTAGCTCAAGATAGGGAGTAATCAGATGTACTGGATAGAACTAGCTCAAGATAGGGATAGGGTGTAATCAGATGTACTGGATATAACTAGCTCAAGATAGTGATAGGGTGTAATCAGATGTACTGGATAGAACTAGCTCAAGATAGGGATAGGGTGTAATGAGATGTAATGGATAGAACTAGCTCAATATAGGGAGTAATCAGATGTACTGGATAGAACTAGCTCAAGATAGGGATAGGGTGTAATCAGATGTACTGGATAGAACTAGCTCAAGATAGTGATAGGGTGTAATCAGATGTACTGGATAGAACTAGCTCAAGATAGGGATAGGGTGTAATGAGATGTAATGGATAGAACTAGCTCAAGATAGGGAGTAATCAGATGTACTGGATAGAACTAGCTCAATATAGGGAGTAATCAGATGTACTGGATAGAACTAGCTCAAGATAGGATAGGGTGTATCAGATGTACTGGATAGAACTAGCTCAAGATAGTGATAGGGTGTATTGAAGTGGACTGGATAGAACTAGCTCAATATAGGGATAGGCGGTGGGATTTTGAGGGCGTGGCAATTAACTCTCGCGTTTCTACTTACACAGAGTAAGTGAGGTTCTTTGCTTAGTTTTGTATCCATACTGACCTGATATTAACTTTTGCATGAATGGCGTATGAACCCGCATTGCTTCATAAGTTTCTAAGACCTCCCTAAGTTTGTCTGGATATATAGAGGTGGCCCAGTCCGGCAGTATTAAGCCTCTACTCTCCTGAAAACAGAAATATTGTAACACGATCTTTCTCCGATTAAACTATTTACGAATAAATTAACAAAATCTACTTATATCTATTTCGGTATCTGTTTTAATTTATTATATGCTAGGGGAGGAAAAGGTGGATTATTAGTAAACGTGAGAATTGATTTACTTAGCTTTGCTTCCATCTTTCTAAAAGTTAAATGAGTAGATTTTGTAATATTACATTTAAATACTTATTGATGCCTTAACTTGAAAACACCTTCTTCGGGGGTCCAACGGTCTAGCTCATCACTCTCGCAGAGATTAGTCTGCCGATGATGGGAATATCAGGGTTCGATCCCAGTCAGATGTACTGGAGGTGGTTTTTTTCCAAACACATTTTCCATTCTATCTCCAAGCAAATGCGGGTACACTCCTTCTAGATATACCTTCATCCTTATTATAGTAGCATATTTATTATATATGAGTACAGCCCATACTGGTAGCATAAAGTGCTCCTAAAAATAACCTGGAAAAACTATTTTGCTCATTTTTGTTTTATTTATTTAAAAAAGCTCAACTACTATCTCATTTTATCTGTAGCTAAATCCATTGAGAAATTCTTTGATTGGCTGATCAACTAGTTAAAGTTTGAAAGATTTATTTCCCTAGCTGGTTTTAGAACAATGCTTACCTTTTATCTTATATATCTTACAACTCAATTTTGAAATTGCTCATCTTATCCTAAACTGTCTTGACCACTATTACAAATATCTCGCTTTAATCTCGAAATTGACCACCATATCTTCAATTGGTCCCATACCTACCTGGCAAATAATTCTTAATCTAAATGAATCATTGATAGCTCACCTCTATCTTGAAGCTATCGTAAACACCGTTTATCTGATCCGTCTCCAAGTTATCTCACCTCTATCTTGAAGCTATCGTTAACATCGTTTATCTGATCCGTCTCCAAGTTATCTCACCTCTATCTTGAAGCTATCGTTAACATCGTTTATCTGATCCGTCTCCAAGTTATCTCACCTCTATCTTGAAGCTATCGTTAACATCGTTTATCTGATCCGTCTCCAAGTTATCTCACTTCTATCTTGAAGCTATCGTTAACATCGTTTATCTGATCTGTCTCCAAGTTATCTCACCTCTATCTTGAAGCTATCGTTAACATCGTTTATCTGATCCGTCTCCAAGTTATCTCACCTCTATCTTGAAGCTATCGTTAACATCGTTTATCTGATCTGTCTCCAAGTTATCTCACCTCTATCTTGAAGCTATCGTTAACATCGTTTATCTGATCCGTCTCCAAGTTATCTCACCTCTATCTTGAAGCTATCGTTAACATCGTTTATCTGATCCGTCTCCAAGTTATCTCACCTCTATCTTGAAGCTATCGTTAACATCGTTTATCTGATCCGTCTCCAAGTTATCTCACCTCTATCTTGAAGCTATCGTAAACACCGTTTATCTGATCTATTCTAGTAGCTGGCCAGCCCTGCTCGTTGATTATGCGGAACACATCAGCATGTTCCTGTGTGAAATTCTGGATCACTGAAGAGTTGTTGGCCAGCTCATATTCCTTGGAGTATGCCGGGCATGGTGCATCCATTCTGATCAACTGAAAAAATGAACACGTTTTAAAATATGCATGTCAACATGAATTTTAGTCAAAGTCACACACATTAATAATTCTGAAAATTGAAAAATGACACCTGGACACGGGAATCGAACCCGGGACCTCTGGCTTAGTACGCCAATGCTCTAACCACTGAGCTATCCAGGATTCGTCCCGTGCCCCGGGTCATTCTTCACTCATATTTTAAGGCAGAGTCTATGATGGACTTGGCGGAAATCGTCGGCTACAATTATGTGATTATATTAATATCACGAGTCCGGGTTCGATTCCCGTGTCCAGGTGTCATTTTTCAATTTTCAGAATATGATATCTAGTGGAGTAATTCCCTACTAACAAGCATAAATAATAGCTCCGGCTATTAATTCTTAACATTAATAATTTACAAGGTAATATATGAGAGACCCACGATATTTGGCTGTATTCATTGGTCCACTAGTGACTATGAAAGGCAGAGATGATCCTTACTTTGTCCTGACCGGGGTTGGTGGAGTGGACGGGTATAGGCTGCCAGTCCAAGGACGGGTTCCACACCTGTGATCCGCGGGCCGGGTACAATCCTGCTAGCACAAGTTGAGCGCTCATCAAGCAACGATCCACGTCACTGCTCGTCATCAACGTGTCCTCGGGCGAATACAGCTCGGGTACTAGCCGTCCGTAACGCTGACGTAGATACCGACCCAGCTCCCACATCTGCAACTTGCCCCTCTGTGAGAGGGAACAATCACTGTTTAGTAGTTTGAGACAGCTGACATTATTTCTTTCCTTACTCCATCATTGTGAGTGTTCTATTAGCGTCGAGCTCACATGGGTGGACGCGCGGGCAAATGTATACTCCCCCAACAAATCTGGTTTTATAGCGATAGGGAGGTCAGTGTTCGAATCCTGGTTGAGTGTACTGAGGGTGTTTTTTTACCTTAGTGGTTTTACACTCTGTCTTTCTCTACACAAATGCGGTTACATTTCTTTTAAATTATATCTTACCTATAGACACCACATTAACGTAGATAGTATAATATGCGTGTAATCCGAATGGGTAATAAAACGCGGTGGGATAAAAAATTGGGGTGTGGTTGTGTGATGGACACGGCTGTGTGTTGTACGTGAATACGTTTATGTAACAGCTGACGATTAAAACAACGAACATCGTAGCTTCTCCGAGTCAAAAGCTATACTAATTGCAAATCTCGATACGCAGCAAAATAACCTCAAAATGGCGGCGCTTCCCCCTCCACCACGCGCGATGCGTCACTGTTCTCGCTTATCGTAATGAATTCTTTGATCCTTTAGCTATCCAGTGGTATAATTTAATTTTGGATGTAGAGGAAAGATTAAAACTACAACACCAAACTGTATCCCTCGATTTTGTTATCATTAGGTTTTTTTGATTGCCCCCGTATGGTAGCAAATTTAAAGACGTATTCACGTCAAAATGTAGTAACATAACACGAATGTAGACTCCTTAAAAACATGTTTGTATTTTCTAAAAGTTTCTTCATATACACTCCTACTGTAGACAATGTTTTCCGACTTACGTTAGTGAGTTGGCCAATCCCTTCAGTCCAGACGGTCATGTTGTCGTGGTAAGGGTCGAACGGATACACCGACAAGATGTTTCTGTCCCCATGACGGAACACCTGCAGGTGCACACAAGACACCAGATAACTTCTCTTGATCGGTGCGTGGCACCGCCTCACTCTTGGAGGGATGATCTGAAATCTAGATGTTTCAAGGTCAAGCGGTTCTTCAACAATCATCCCTCGAGGTCTACACAACCAATTTTTACATAAAAAAATGTAATGTGAAATAAAGCTTATACACCGAGAATGTGTTAAAGAGTTTAGATTTAGAAAATATTAAAAGGGCAAGCTGCAATTTAATAAAACAACAACTTCTGGAGCTCTACTGAGACCTTAAAAAAAATCATACACTTCAAGGATTAGCATCTCAAAGTTACAAATTCTCAATAGTGAAGCCACACTACAGTAGCCCCATGACTTCTTTGGTGCTGACTGACAGCTCACAGCTGACTTCTGACAGTTAGCATTTAGGTATATACCTAAATTTTGACTGTCAGAAGTGACAGCTGATAAACACATGTTTTTGCAGATCATATGATTCGGCTTAGGGGTAAATAATTTGGTCTGGTAACTTTTCAAAGCTGTCAGCTGTGAGCTGTCAGTCAGCACCAAAGAAGTCATGGGGCTACTGTATGTATAAAAGGCAATACGTGTGCTTCCTTCGGCATGAATTGTTTAAATACTTACTTATAAGAATCCTAGAGAGATTTATCAAGAAGTTAGGTTAAATAAAATAAACATTCTAGGAGAGGTGGAAAATTTGAAATTTGGAAGTCAGGTAGAGATACCACTCCAGATAATATAAAAAAAGTTTTAAATTATGAAATTTCAAAGTCAGAGTTGGTGAAATGGAAGGAGGTGGTGTTAAAAATTTACAAAATTAATATAAACAATTATTTCATAGTGTGGTCCACAACTTAAACTTTAAAATGATACTCCGGGAAATGTGGAAATATATATATATATATATATATATATATATATGTGTGTGTGTGTGTGTGTGTGTGTATGTGTGTAAAGAGGGGGGCTTGAAGGGGGATATTAACACAAAACCACACTTTAAAGTGAAACGGAAACTTAAAATTTGACAGGAATGTAGTCTAAACACACTTAAAAAAACACCTTAAATAACCTTATGAGTCTGAACATTTATAATTTCAAAACAAGGGTCAGTGTAATGACTGGAAGGGGGACAAAATGGGGGATAGAAATACTTTTTGGTGTGGTAAAAAATTGAAATATTTGTAATAATTTACAAAGACCACATCAAATAATCATTAAATAATGGTCATTTTAAATATGAAAATGGGATTCATGAAATAGGGGGCTCAAAATTTCCCAAAATGTTCGAAAAAACAGCTTTTTGTTGTGTAATAAAACTAAAATTTTGCACGTAATTGCAGTGACTGATCTGTATTTTAAACAGCCTACTAGTTCATTTATGCTCTTTTATCAAATATGTTTTGTAGAGATATATATAATTTATTTTCACATAACTTACCAGCACTCTTAAGCAAATATTGTGTTTCCTATGCATTCGTTTGTGCACTCAGTTTTATGGGCTGTCTAATGTTTACCTTCATAGATTGTTTTTTAAATCTGTTGTTTAACATATTTTTTGGGGTTATTATGTAACGATGTTACAAGCGAGAAGAAACTCAAACGATATAACCCTCAGTAAAATGGTCCTACTCACCTCGCAGCTGACTGTACGTGCCCGGCTCGTCCGCCTACGTCACAACACAATCTCCCGAAAAGACCTCGACGTAAACTGATGCGAGGCCGGAATCCCCATCCCACTTGTGAACATTGGCACGCCCACAATGAACATGAACTCTATATTGACTTGAGTAGTTTCCGGTTCATTAAATTGAACGTTATTAGCGCGCTCTATAGTTCCCAGTGTTACCCTTTTTTCCCACCCTGAGCGCTGCTCACCTCCTTTCTTTTATTTTCTTGTCCTGCCATCTTCCCCCTCTCTGAGAGAATTAAGGGATATTTAAAATTACTATATAATGGCTTGTAAGCTTAGAGTCGGCACTGACTATACCACTGGCATTTGAAAGGTGAGGGAACCTGCTCGAGTCTCTTCTGGGGTTTTTATTATTCTAAATTATTGTTTGGGAGTCATTATGGGGGGAACAATTATTCAAAATTATTGTTTGGACTTAACTTTTAGAGAATTTGCTTACATAATGGTTTTGGGGATTTTTCATGGCTTGTCCACGACTTAAATTAAAATTAGTCTCTACGATGGTAATTGAGACATTTAATCCTTGTCAGGGTGTTCTTGCCGCTATCTACTTTGTCGATTTGTAAACTTTGTGTATTCTGACTGAATAAGATTAGATGGTAGGAATTGCCTAATTTATAATTATAACGTGTTAAGTTTGAATAGCGTTTTTTATGTATATGTTAGGTTTAGGTATTGATCAAAAGGTGTTTTCATCTTATATAGTTACGATTAATAATTATAATATGTGAAATCTAAACTTTTCAATGAACTTACAGACCTAAGTATTGAGAATAATCATTTTATAGTGTAATAATGTGTCAAGTCCAAATTTTGTGGAATGAGGGGCATATCCCACTCTGACCCTTATGGTCTTTAGGTATTTTCGAATGGCCTTTCTGACCAACTAGTTCTCAATTGATTTAAAACAATAACCTCATTCAGGAATTTTATTATGTTGCACTAGTTAGTTTTTACCCGTCTCAGACCATTTCAGGCTATTATTGTTAGAGAGCACCGTTACCTTCGTTATAGCTAGATTGGAATTATACTTATCAAAATAAAGATTTTGCTTGACCATGTTAAACGCGCGAATTGTTCTGTCTTTTGCTCGATAGCTTTAGCTGGTTTATTGTGTATTTTGTAGAGCGGCCTTCTGCCGGGTATATAAGAATATTGAATCTAAACTTAGCGCTATGGGTTTGTTGTATATTATACTGTACTACTGTTTCCAATTTCGAACTGTATAATTATATATAAATAAAACATTGTTTTCTCTTGTGACCTCTGGTTTTTTGTACCCAGTACGCACTTCCAATTTGCAAGGGTGTCACAGTTATTACTGTCCTGATATCGTAAAAGAATAAATTATATAAATATTGCAGCCTTATGTTAAACATCCTAATTCGATATAGATTTGATAGCTGTCTAACCGCATGAACTATTCGAACAATGATAAACATTAGAGAAATAAATATTTTGCATGCCATTAGGTCTTAATATAATGTTCTATAGAAAAGTACAAAAAAGTTAAAATTTAAAATGGTGGATTCAAATATACCAGAAACGTTGACAATAAATAACCTTTTATAAATTGCCAACTGTTACAGTACTATGTAACTTATATTTGTTTTAAATATTTAACAAATAATTATTTAGGCTGTGCCATTTTTTTTATTAGCTCCAATAAGCAACTGTTCATAAAATAATATTGTGTTTTGAGAAGCTATAAATTAATCTTCAAAAAAAACTTCAGCTTTTAATAAATGTTCAGACTATATCTCTATTTTGAGCTACTTTTAAGATTTGAATCACAATTGAAACCAACAAATTATCCATATCTAGACGTTATTTAAGATTCGATTACTTTTTTCTGTGGTTCATTTCATATAAATTACTAACAACGAACAAAGTTTTATATATTCCCCGTCCGAAGAACGGATACACCAGCTAGTACAGTCCTATTTAAATATTACTTTAATGTTGGAGGGATGAGAAAGGTTGATTTTAGAAAAAGTGGACCCAAATTTGGGTGAAAGGAGGGTGAGGAAAACCCACTTTCAATACACCCAACTGGGATTAAAACCCCGATCTTCCTACTATCAGCAATCCAGCCGATAGAGAGAGTGACGCCTTAGACCATTCAACCACTGAGGTGAGTCCCACATTTTATTGTAATGGATGGATGCACCTTATGTTATTGGCTTTCAAGGGTAAGTTTGATACTGAATGGTCCAAGCAAACAATTTACTATTCGAGTGTTGAAATTATTTGGTTGCCTTGGCAATGTCTCACTGACTTAATGATTTACTTAATTACTCTATGGCATTAGAAACTTGAAAGTTCATTGCTGTACTTACCAAATTACTCCACCTATCCCTATCTTGAGCTAGTTCTATACAGCTCCCCTCATTACACCCTATCTTGAGCTAGTTCTATCCAGCTCCCCTCATTACACCCTATCTTGAGCTAGTTCTATACAGCTCCCCTCATTACACCCTATCTTGAGCTAGTTCTATCCAATCCCCCTCATTACACCCTATCTTGAGCTAGTTCTATACAGCTCCCCTCATTACACCCTATCTTGAGCTAGTTCTATACAGCTCCCCTCATTACACCCTATCTTGAGCTAGTTCTATACAGCTCCCCTCATTACACCCTATCTTGAGCTAGTTCTATACAGCTCCCCTCATTACACCCTATCTTGAGCTAGTTCTATCCAATCCCCCTCATTACACCCTATCTTGAGCTAGTTCTATACAGCTCCCCTCATTACACCCTATCTTGAGCTAGTTCTATACAGCTCCCCTCATTACACCCTATCTTGAGCTAGTTCTATACAGCTCCCCTCATTACACCCTATCTTGAGCTAGTTCTATCCAATCCCCCTCATTTACACTCTAGCCCTGTATTGAGCTGGTTCCATCCAGTCCCCCTCATTACACCCTATCTCTACCTTGAGCTAGTTCCATCCAGTCCCCCTCATTACACCCTATCCCTATCTTGAGCTAGTTCTATCCAGTCCCCCTCATTACACCCTATCTTGAGCTAGTTCTATCCAATCCCCCTCATTTACACTCTAGCCCTGTATTGAGCTAGTTCCATCCAGTCCCCCTCATTACACCCTATCTCTACCTTGAGCTAGTTCCATCCAGTCCACCTCATTACACCATATACCTATCTTGATCTAGTTCCATCCAGTCCACCTCATTACACCCTATTCTACCTTGAGCTGAGTTCTATCCACTACACCTCATTACAAGACGCTCTATTATAATTCTTCATAACTCATGCCAACTCTGTCGAAGCAGGATGTCTGCGGCCAGTGTGATGATCAATCAACAAGATAATTATTATGGTGAGTCAAAGGCAGTTTCAGATGGTGGTGGGACAGTGACTTAGTAAGAATTGATTAAACCTCATTGTGACGGGTTAAATTCTTTTAGCTCACAACAGATTTACTTAACTTAAAACTACTTTTTAAAGTCATAGATAGAATAGTACCGTATCGTGTATAATACACTAAGTTAGCCAAAAGTTCAGTGGCGTATTCTGAGAAAAATTAATTAATTAATGCTGTACTCTAAAAGTTGCAGGGGAGATTTGGGGGCCGAGGACCCTCAATCACCGTTGTCCAAGAACGTCAAGGGATTTTTTCAAGGGATATATTTGAAGATGTGTGACTATAGAACAGTGGTTCTCGAACATTTATTATTTCCCCTTAACCATATGCTATTTTAGGAAATTTTAAGACCCCTCCCACCTAATCCCATATTCTATCTTCTTTTATCTATCCATAACGATGATTATCATCCACTCAAAATGTAATAACAATAACTCCATGATGTCAGTCCGCATTCAGGCTATACCTACTGAGTGGCTACCAAACCGTTTGGCAAATTAGTGCCAACTCTTGTGGATGGAGGTTGTCATGTGGTCAGCACAACGATGCCTCCAGCCATTAAGCTCAGCTTTCTATACCGGAGCCACTACTACTTTATTCGAGTAGCTCCATATTTAACTACTCTAGGCTTAATCAAACCCGTTCCAGACCCACTGCTTCCCAGATAATCTGGACGCGCCGGGAATCAAACCCGGGATCTCTGGGTCCCTAGCCAGAACCTATGACCACTAGACCACATAGGCGGTCCTCAAATTGTAATGATATCTACATGGTTAGAAATATTAATGTCGGGGCTAAGAGTGGTATGGGCACATTTCTGAATGCAAAAGAGAGACAGATCCAGTGAAATTAAAAGCACACAGTTAGCAAAACTAAAAGCAAACAATCATAATAAGAGTAAAATGAAGTGGTACATCGATCAAACGTCCATCAAATCTTGGTGAGAGGGAATCAGGTGGATTGTCCAACTCACGTTGTGATTAAAACTATTTCTTAAAGCCAACTTATCTCACACAGTGCTGCATGGAAACGAGTCTCCCAACTTGAGAATTTATGCTCCAGAAGCTATTTAGATGCGTAAACTCTGACTAACATAGGGGAGATTATCTCAGACTATTAATACTCTATCGCTACGTCATTGGTTTATTGCTAAGATATTTACACACATCTTTTGCTGTAAGCAATGGTGCACCCAAGGGGGAGAGGGGCAAACATGGTATTTGAACCCCCCCCCCTTTTCCCCCAACATCAAAATAATGTTAATAGAAATTTAAATAATATAAAGTATAACTAAAATATTTAGCATTGAAGATGTGTCGAATGTATAAGCTACATTTTAATACCAGGCTTCAGGCTTAAGCCTAATATTCAAAAGGTTTACCGTTACACACAAAATTAACAATTGAAAAAAAAACATACAAATACTAGCTTCGATACCATTTGCATTATTTAAATCTCTTAATTACTATGAAGCTACTCCAAATGATTTATAAAAGCATTTAATATTCATAAATATTCTCGGCCTTCAGGGCTTAGGAGGCTGTGCAACCCCAAACCCGCTCTCTCCCTTAAAATTCCATTCTTGTTACAGCTTTGATTGCATGCCTTCCCCCAAATTAAATGGCTGGGTGCGCCACTGATTAAGTAATTTATATGAAAATATATTTTATATTACCTTTTCCTTCTAAATCATCTTGAAATGGTGAAATCACACTCCTGACTTTTGGGATTCTTTGATGTATAATTATATAAAATCACAATGACTAATAAATCGTTAATGTAAAATAAAAACAAAAAGAACACTATTAAAACTCCACGATCCTCTCTACTAAAGAAAAATAAGAATTACCGTCAACTATGGTTAAAGTAACCTCGTCACCTCCCTACCCCTTCCTCCATCTATCAGTGCTGAAATGCCTAAATTTGAAAGAGTGGTTAAATGTGTTTGCCAAATACATGATAATACATGTGACTAGAATACCTAAACATAACTCAATGTATTTAATTAGTGTATAATTTAAAGCTTGTTACGTATACTAACTATTATTTTACAATTAATTTTATATATATTTTATGTAATTTTATTTAAACTATACTAAATTAGCTTAATAAATAAACATTGTGTTCTTGAATCTTTTTTCAATAGTTGGCACAATGCTTAGCCTACTACACATGAACAGCATGACCTGGGGTGTAAAAACACGAGCTCATTGGCCAATTACTTGTGGGCGAACGGAAAGGAATGTGTTGCAACCCCCTAGACATTGTGCAAGGTCATTAGAGCCTCCTTAGCTTGCCTTGCGGTTTTCAAGCAGCAGGCCCTGGGTTTACTATTGTGCTAAGTAGAACATTTTGGAAGAAGAATTACTTAAAACACAGTATTCTTGGAATATGAAACAATATTAGTTTTAAAGTTAATAATTCATTACATGTATATTTATGAACAATTTAAACATTAATATTTACACAGTTAGCACAGACAGCATTGAATTAAACAAAAAACTAGTCCATATCATTATGGGTATACGGCGCAGGACAAGCAAACCCAGAGAATATGCCACTGCAAAAGTTAAAGTTTTATTAAATTGTGCAACCATCTTTAGTCATGCCCGATCAGATATTTCTACTTACAACACTGACTTGTTGCAGGGTCAAATGAGGTGACTCGGTAATCTCCCCCATTACAGCCAACATGACGACGGCTAAGACGAGACATGAAGTATATAAAGACAGGTACCGTGCAGAGGTGCCAGCACCCCCTCGTTCTGATAGCTCCCTATCTGTAAACATATTATTATTGTTCTTATAATATATTTCAATTCAAGTTATAAAAACATGTTGTGTTGAATATTGCTCTATTATTATAGCTAAATATATTTCGTTTCTCACAAAAAATCTCCAAATTTAGATTAAAAAACTTAGAACCGCATTTTATTAATCGTTTGGGCTATTCGTTTATGTCTTTAATTGCTAATCTGTTAGAGCTGAAGAAAATGAAATACAGAGAATGTGTACCCCCATTTGAGTGGAGGGAATGTGGGAAACAGTTGAGGAAAAACGATCTTCAGTACAGTTAGTAACAAGTTTAGAAAAACATCCCTCAGTGCACCGGGCTGGGATTTACCCTTAATTGGCAGTTCAGTCTACTGTGAGAATGACGCCTTAAACTATTCAACTACCGAAGCAGGTAGTTAATAATTAATATTTATATTATTATTTTAAGTATGATAAAACAAGTTGTTAATCTTGTTGTCTAGTTATAATTTAAATTAACAACTTAATAAATATAACAATCTAAATCTAAAATAGGCCCTACCTAAGCAGAGCTCTTTATTTCTGAAAGTAAGTTTTAAATATTCCATTAAAAACTCATTTTGAAATCTTATCGATAATAATTATGACTCTTATTTGGGGCTAATCTATTATTGATCCTTTCAAACCCATTGCCTATAAAAATTCAAATTAGGGCTCCGCCTCATAAACACGTTATTTGTGGTTTTCAGTGCACCGTTTTCATCATCTGACCTTATCATGAATCTCCTCCCAAACTTCATTTGATTTACTTTAGGCCTATCTGAACCAAATGTTTCAATAGGTACACCATTTAATTGAGGTATTTAATGTACACTTCCTGATTGGATTCATTATATCAGCACACGACTTATGAACTACCCAACTTGAATTTAAAACAGATATTCCATCACTCTGAAAGGGGACATATCAATTCCACTAATGATAGATTTTTTGACCATGCCACGAATTGAACCCGGCACCCTTAGCTTAGTAGCCAGACTGCGCTATAGTGTAGGACTAGTTTATATATTTTATATTTGATGGGAAAATGTATTTTTCATTTTTTTTTGTAGGCCCACGTGCAGGGATGAGGTAAGTATAATGTTAGGAGAAATGTACCAGCACTTATTTGGAGAGAGGGTGGGATACTATTGAGAAAAAAATCAGTATAATGCACTTGACCTAGATTTGAACCCCAATATCCCCTTCAATGTTAAACCAGTAAATAAAGACCCTAAGGTGTTTTCCAAATTTAATCAAAGTATTTTTTATCACCGCGTCTTACTACACTTTTGTGCTGGTTACGCTAATGGATTAGGGTTGAGGAAGTTATATTAATTAGAGGAAGTATACCCGCATTTGCGTGGAAGGAGATTAGAAAACCATTTTGGAAAAAAAACTCAGTAGACCCAACAAAGACTCGAACCTCGATCTCCACGTCTTCAGTAGTCTAGCCTTCTACGAGAGTAGTGCCTTAGACCATGTGGCCGCCGAAGTGAGTTTAGACTGATATTGGCTATACTTTTACTTGATTCGGTGGACGCATGGTCTAAGGTAACACTCTCGTAGTAGGCTAGACTGCTGAAGAAGTGGAGATCGAGGTTCGAATCCTGGACAAGTGTATTGAGAGTGGTTTTTCCTATATTATTTTCCACTCTCCTGCCACATAAATACGGATATACTTTACCACATTCAACCTAACTCATCCTTAGCTTATTATCGTAATTAGTACATATTCGTACAACCGGAACAGGTAGGAGGACACGTTGCTATATTTTAGAAAAACAGTGACGTCAGCAAAATAATGTTATCATCATCTTTCTCTACTTACTAAGCTCTGACCCGAGATGTCTAGATGCGAGTTCGAATATCGGTTGGGTTAAGGCCACTTATTCTGAGACTGTCTTGGTGGAATAAAATGATATCTCCTTACCTCACCCCTCCCCCAAGTGGCTTTCCATTCTCTCTCTAGCCGAACATGGGTACTTTACTACATTTTTTACACCACACCTTTCTACCTGTCAATCAACATTTATTGTGCTAATGGGGTAGGGATGAGGAAAGTACTGTTTAGAGTAAATGTACCCACATTTTCGTGAATTGAGAGGGGTAAACCAGTACGCCTAGCAATGCTTCAAACCCTTACCTCCCGTTTTCTTTATTTTTTAGCACCTCACTCTACTATTTGTTTGGGTTATACGCTTTTGAACAAATTAAGATGTATTAGGGATGATGAAGGTTGAATTTAGAGGAACTGTAACAGCATTTGCTTGTAGGGAGAGTGGAAGCAACAACTTCAGTACACCCAACATAGATCTCCCTGTCATAAGCAGTTCAGTATATTGTGAAATCTACGTCCTAGACCATTTGGCCACCATAGCTGGCTATTTCTGATCAACTACATGATTACCACGACAGGATAAGAGTATGATGTTAATAGCACGTTTGAAAATTATACATTTTAATGATCTCTATACTTTTTTCAGTTGCTGCATGGTCTAAGGCGTCACTATCATGTTAGATTAGACTTCCGATGGCAGAGAGATTGGGGTTCAAATCCCGGTCGGATATACTGAGGGATGTTTTCCAAAGTGGTTTTCCACTCTCCCTCCACACAAATTCGAATACACTTCCTCTAAATTCAACCTTCTTCATCTCTAATACGGAGGTGGAATTAGTACATATGCGCATAACCTGAACAGGTGGTAGGACATAATGCTATATATCTTTTTGAATCCTGAAGTTTAGTAAATTTTACTATTTTTATTTTTTTACATTAAAATAAAAGTTTGAGGAAATATTGAGACAATACGTTTATCATTAAAAACAAAATGTTTTTGTCCAATAATGACCTGTTTTCTTGCACAATAAAATTGCACATTTTAGATATACAAAGAATGATAACGGCAATAATATAAACCCACTTGAAAAGTCAGATAGTCACTCACACATAAATAAATGAAAAGGGAAGTAAATCAATACAATACTAGTTTTCAATATTTCGACACAAAATATATATGAACTTAGGAAAATGGGTGAGCGTACATCGTGCTAGTTTATGGCACTATCATTTTATAGATAAATGTGAAAGCACAGATGATTCAGACTTTTCTTTCTTTCTTTTATTTAGTGTCAAAAATGAAATATAGGAATTGTACTATGATTGTTTTTATGTAAAATTATATTAACATAAATGTATAAAATACGATCGTGATGTGTGGATCATCTTCACCGCACAAAGAACTTCTATCTTGCATTTAGTTCCTGAAGGAAAATATCAAGGTAGGATATTTCTTTGCTCTAAGTTTGGTGTTTTTATACCACGCCTTAATACATGTTTGAGCTGTCTGTACTTTTAATTACATTAATGGGATAGAGAGGAGTAAGGTACAAAATAGATCAAATGTACATTCATTTATGTGGAGGAAAAAGAGATAAACCATTTAGAAAAAAAACCCATAAGCACCTGACCAGAATTTGAACCCCAACTTCTCCATCACTGACAAAAAATAAAAAAATGCTACCTTGATGTTCAGTCCATGTACCATTTAATGATGGATTTTATTTGGTTAAACTAATTACGTTCTTCTATGTACCAAGTCTTACTGGGTACACGACGGTCGGCCTAAAATTTAGAACAAATGACTTTAGGACAACTAATTCTCTCCAAAGTTAATTTTTAGGTCAAATTACTTTAAGTTAAATCAATTTCTGTAATATTAAATTTTAGGCTGAATTACTTTAGGCCAACTGACTAGGCCAAATTACTTTAAGACAGCTGACTTTTGTCAACATTAATTTTTAGGCAAAATTATTTTAGGTAAAATTAATTTAGGTTAACTGATATTTGGTCTAAATTGAAGGAATTCTGCCAAGTTACCTATTTACTACCCATCTTAGCTATCCACATGACGTTTGTGTTTATTGCAGTAAGATGTGTTTTTTATATATTACTTTAGTGGATCACTACAAATAAACATGAATTTTAAATGATTTTAAAATCAAGTTTTAGACTTTTTATACAACAACAACGACAACAACAACTACTACTACCACCGCTACTACTACCGCTACTACTACTACTACTTTTACTACTACTACTACTATACCTCAGTTTTATCTTTTGTGGTGCTGACTGACAGCTCACAGCTGACTTCTGACAGTCAACAGTTAGGTATATACCTAAATTTTGACTGTCAGAAGTGACAACTGCTAAAGACATGTTTTTTGCAGATCATATGATTCGGCGTAGGGATACATAATTTGGTCTGGTAGCTTTTCAAAGCCGTCAGAAGTCAGCTGTGAGCTGTCAATCAGCACCACAGAAGCTAAAACTGAGGTATACTACTACATGATATATAGCAATTCTACCAGTTTTAGATAAAATAATGGAAAGATACCTTACCAACTACTTAATAAATTATTTAGATAAATGTAAAATAATTGACCAGAGACAATACGGATTCCAAAAAAACAAAGGTACCGAAATACTTTTACACACTCTTACTAATCAAATGCTAGAGAAATTAAACTAAAACAAACAGATAGCTATAGCATTTATAGACATGTCGAAAGCATTCGATACGTTAGATATAAATATATTTTACTAGAATCACTTTTTAACATTAGTATCAGAGGTAATATTTATGAATGGTTTAAAGATTACTTAACAAAAAGAAAAATAATAGTTAAAATAAATAATATAGAAAGTTAAGAATTGGGTATAAATATTGGAGTACCACAAGGCTCTATTCTTGGGCCAATACTATACTTAATCTATACAAGTATAATGTCAAACTGTATACAGAACTGCGGTATATATATGTATGGTGACGACACAATGCTGTAAGCGGTGCACAAAAATGTAGCTAGAGCTAAACAAATGTTACAGGAAGACTTTAATAGGATACAAAACTGGACTCACGATAATAAATTAATAATTAACATTAAAAAAACGCAAACAATGCATATCAGACTACCGTATGTTATAAAGTATAAATTAGATATAAAAGGCAATTGCTTAGATTGTTTATATAATATAAAACCGTGTAATTGTTTAACATTCACGCAAGTTGAGACATAAAATATTATCTAATGCTAATGATTGATTCTCATATGAAATGGAATACTTACATAGACATAATGAGTAGGAAGATAAGAGCGGGAATGGTTCATATATGTATACTAAAACAATAGGGGTGAAGTCTCCTGTAGTCGGCCACATTTTTGTATTTTCAGTGGTATTTCGTTGTAAGGAAAAAACTACGTCTATTTCTCGATACCCCAGTGCTCGGCCAGTCTTCTGTAGTTGAATCAGTAATGCCAACATTGATTTGTACTATAGTTTTAATTGTTTTGCGGTAGTGGTATGGGGTGTCACACTGAGCTGACTGCAAGATGGCGCTGTTAACGTTTTTGTGCTAACCACGTGCTCTTCCAATTAAAGTAAGTTACAATGGTAATACTGAATTTTTTCTTAAACTAGTCTGTGCATTTGATGTAGAATGAGTCAAACTACTATATTAGAGGATAAAAAATGAAATTTGTTCTCGAAGAGTAAGAAAATTTAAGGTGGCCAACCACTGGGTACAAATTACGCGTTTATTTTAGTGTTTGGCTAAGGTGGCTGACCAATGGTTACTGAGAGAAAACGTTATTTTCTGTTAAAATTATGCTCGTATGTTTTTTTATGTTTTTTTATGTTATTTTTACTAAAATGTTTTATTTCGGATAACTAGTGCCGAATACCCAGTAGTTGGGCACAATAAATTGAAGTGGCCGACTACTTGTGATTACTACTGATTATTAATTTCCTGTGGTCGGCCATTCAGTTTGGATGTTAATAATCTTCTGTCGTGTGTTTTTGTAATAATTTGTACACAGTATTTTAACAGAATTCTAAGATCATTCAATGCACAGGCCATTAAAATTATAGTTTAAAAAACATACGGGCATCATAACAGTATACACAGTATATGGTATATACTTTTTTTTTTACATCTATTGAAATTGTTTTCAGGTAAAGCAATTTAAGTTTTGCTATTGTGTCTTCCAATAATTTTATCGCCCGAAGGAAAAATTATTGATTTATTCTATTTTCTTACTTTTGCATTTAAAATTAATATATGGGCATATATTTTACTTCCTGTTCATTAGTTATGTACACATTTCTTTAAACGCAAAAATCGTGAAAACGCTTCAAATTTGTACCGTTATAGACTAAACGTCCTTTCTAGCTTGTTCTATGAAAAAAATACGAAATTCAAACGACATAAAAAATTCACATTTTAAAATTAATTCATTATTTCCTCCTCTAAGCCCCTAAAATATTATGCTATTTTTGCTTATTAATAAATTATGAGTATCATAACTGGATCTTTTTCAGATAAAATAGTCAAAAGCCAATACTACCATTTTTGGACCTTCACTTTGGAAGCATCTAAAATGGCTACAGGAAAACGGTCTCGGTACCACAGCTACTCTACCAACGCCATGGTAGAGGCATTGAGGGCTATAAATGATGACAAAATATCAGTTCGGGAATCTAGTCGGTACTTTGGAATACCCCGCACTTCGATTCAAGATCGTCTTAGTGGAAAAGTTTCACTGCAGGATGATGATCGCAAAATGGTACCCGACCGCTATTGTCTAAAGGAGAGGAGCTTAAACTTGTAGTATGGCTGGAGGATTTAGTTAAAAGTGGTTTTCAGCGAAAGCCATATGATTTACTAAATTCAGTCCAACCATTCGTATATGGTCATCCTGGCAAGAAATGGCATTGTAGTTTCATGAGACGTCATCCGCAACTTGTGACAAAACATCCGAAAGTTTAACAAAAGGTATAGCCAGAATTACAGAAGAACTAATTAGGAAATGTTTCAGAGAACTGTAAAATTATCTCGATAAAATAGGTGAAAAAGAAATTCCTTCTGATCCAGACGAATTCTAAACGGAGATGAAACATCGTTCAGCATGTGTCCAAAAACTGGCAAAGTAATAACACCAAAAAGTTGGCGAAATGTTTATGACATTAAGTTGAGTAATGAAGAGGAAACTATCACAGTTTTATTAGTTTTCACAGCAAGTGGTAAAACATTACACCCTATGGTTTTATTTCCATTCATTAAACCACCACGTGTGGTTGTAGATAGTATGCCAAATGACTGGTTTTTGGGTAGAAGTGAAAGCGGCTGATGAGAAGTGGATTTTTTTCGAATACATAGCAAATGGGTTAAATAGTTGGTTAATTAAAGAAAATATTACAAAACCTGTTATATTATTCGTCGACGGCTATAAGTCTCATCTTACTCTTGAACTCCGTCAGTTTTGTAGTGAAAATATATAATTTTATTTGCATTGCCTCCAAACACAACACATATTCTGCAGCCTGCTGACGTAAGTGTATTTAAACCACTAATGTCTGGCTGGAAGGAAACTGTCAGAAAATGGCAAAATGAGCCAGATAATGTTAATACTGTTTCGACAAAAGCTACTTTTGCACCTCTTTTACAAAAAAGTTCTTGAAGCCCCGTCATTGGAAAGGTCTATTTAAAACGGATTTAAGAGATGTGGCTTATTACCATTCGATAAGAATGCAGTAGATTATTCCAAATCTATACAAAACAGACTTGAGGCGTTTGCAGATGGAAATACTGTCGATCAGCTAAAGAAAACAATATTAGTACTTCTGAAAACGCAATATAAATTTTGCAAAAAATACTAAATTGACAAAGGAATTAATGTTGATATTCTGCTTGAAGAACTCAGTAAAGCTATACAAAAAATCTCAGTAACTCATCGGTCTGATGAAGTGACTCCCACGAACCTTTAGTAAAATCCAGGACCCTGAATTGCAAAACATTGATATTTCCGAAATGAACATCATAATTGATCCATCTTCAGTTGACATATATGAAAGTTACACGGAATTAACTAGGCCTACTACAAGTAAGGTAATAAATATAATAGAAAAGTTGAAGATACACACGAAAATTATCTGACACAAGAAAAATAACCCTCAACATCAGGCAAAAATGATGACAGCTAAATTTCAGTATCAAGCCAAACTTTTCCTAATAAAGATGTATCTGAAACACATCTAAGTGCTGCAGAATTAATTGAAACAACAAATCATTACAGTAAAAATCAAATGCAGCAAAATATACTCCTAAACGATAATGATGTACATACAATATTTGTAACTCATTACACAACGTCTCCAACGCTTTCTTTGACAGATTGCTGTTTTCTGCTTTGCCTTCGTCTGAGGAACGAACTGATGCAACATTTTCAAGTACAGATACTCAGCTGTGTCCAGATAATCCTACTCTATAAAATCAAGTAATTACAACTCTTCTACAGACCGATCAAATTATTCGTACTTAAATGTTTTATCGAGTGATATAATAGGCCTACCATCAAAACCCTACATGACTGTAAAGGACATTATAACAGAAAATAACCAACGTGTGCTCCAAAAAGAGAGTGTTTCTAGCAGTTCATCCCAAAATAAAACATGCATAGGCGTATCATACCTTTTTTAAAAAAAAAAAAATATTTTATCCTAAGGCAGTAGCCACTGTAAAAAAAACCCTAATATTAAAAAAAAAATCCCTAGCGTGGTTTCTTCCGACAAGTGGCAGGAGTTCTACACAAAAAAGAAAAATATAAAAAAGATGAATTAGAAAGAAAATGCAAACGGAAAGAAGAGAGTCGAAAATAAAAAAATAAAACATTAAAGCAGACAAAGTTAACTGCTCGAACAGAGACTGCACTTCCGAAAGAAATAATATCTACAAAACAAAAGGCTAAAATTATGAAAGAAAAAAACACACATAAAAATTCCTGTTTCAGTGGCTGTAAACAAAATGAATTAGAAACCAGCGATCTTAAATTTCAATCGTAAGAATCAATAACTGACAATATTACCCCTGAAATATCAAGTAAAGGTGAAGTGATGCAAGTTACATCATCTAAAGCAGGGGTCCCCAACCCTATGCCCGCAGGCACCATGGAGCCCGCCGAGCCTTTTGCGTCTGCCCGCCACTTTTTTACCACAGCTGAAAAGTTATTTACTAATAGTTTTGATCTGTCACTTTTTCGACAAAAATCAAGTTTGTGCTTATCTCCAGTTATGCTACTCTCAAGAAGTTGGTGATTGAAAGTCCCCCTCTTTCCAATCCCTCCATCTCATTCCTTTCTTTGCCGGCTCATTTACAAAGTGTACTTTTACTCGGAACTACCATTCTAATAGTTTCAAGCTGAATGGTTTTGCTTTTTCCTAATCTCAAAGATCTACCCCCATCCATCATTCTCCCCACACTCACTAATACCAAGCTAATACTTCCTATTTTCTTTGTAAATATCTTAACATCGGTCTACCCAGCTTTGTTGCCTGAATAAACACAGAATAAATATATATTTTAAAAATGTACCTAAGCACCAACATGGTGGTGAGTAGTTAAATATTTTCTTGCGTCTTTATTTTGGTCTTGTTAAAACCATAAGTAAAGAAGTATATTTTATTTATTTTTTGTCAAGCTTGAGGGGGTTTAACCCCCCCCCCCCCTTTCCCCAATGGCACCTTGAGTATTACCCACAACCACGCTGTTGGAAACTTAACACGGCACGACAGCAGTTGGCCGCTCGTGTGTATAGCGTTGAGGCTGACCTCTGAGCCGGGCAGGAGTTAGTAAATTTGCCTTGAAAAAATAATTGGTGCCCTCTGCACTACCGTTAGTTTTGAATGTGCTCTAAGGTACAAAAAGGTTGAGGAACTCTGATTCTAAAATGTGGAAATTCGGAAAATGTTTCCCAAATGTAAAACTAGTAGGCAAATGTGAGGCAATAAAAGAAGCTGATTGGGTGGTAGTTTCTTTGAAAGAAGATAATCAGTAAAAGAAAAGGTTTTTTTTATTGGAAAAGTGTTAGAAGTCAACAAAGAAGTTTATCCAGGTTATTTTGTTCGCCTAAAAACTACAACAAATCTTTGTGGTTATGTGTATGGTTACGTTGATATTACTGATGAATATCCATTTGAACATAGGACATAGTGGGTAGACTAAAAATACCAGAAAAATACGGAAGAGGATTGTTAAGATTTAACATTAATCACAAAGATCTCTACTATTAATTAATATTAAGTTGGGGCTACCTCAAGCCAAATTTTAACGTTTATTTTTAGTTGTATTTATGATATTTTTCTCATCTTATTTATAGTTTATAATTTTTAAGACTGATTTTTAATTTTGTAAGACTGATTTTAACGTGTATAAAATTCATAACACATTACACATATTTTAGTAGCATAATTTTCTGCAATAGCCTATTTTATGCTCGCAAAGATAGTTTGATTTTAGTGACCGTAACTTTACTTAAAAGTAAGCAAAATTTAGTTAAAACTAAACAGGTGCAAATAAATAAATAAATACATTCTCAGTTTTCTATGAGAGAATGTTACAGCTAAAGCAATTTTGTATGAATATTTTTAGTAGGTTATGGTTATTTTAGCCTATAGGCATAGGCCTATATTTTTTACCATAACAATTTTAATGACAGGACTTCTATTTCTAAATAATACATTGGAATCCACTTTTGTAATTTTAAGATTTATCTTTTTAACGACTTATTATTTTTGTATTACTATATATAATATTGTAATTCAAATGACAGCAGAGATAATTTTTGTGAACATAAATAATAAAACTGTGTTTTAATATATATATATTATATTTGTTTCTCTAATTTTCTTTAAATACTACGTGGCCGAATACTGGATTTATCGCGGACGACTAATGGAACTCGGTGGCCGACTACTAGCGATTGTGTTCATTTTGAATTAATTTGACTTTTTCTTTTAAAACCAAGATAATATATCACAATAAGTAAATAAGTAGTTTCATAAGTTAATAAATGTCATAAGATACAAATAAAAGAAAATCAGTAGCGTCAGTGATGTTAGCACGATAAAACAGGAAAATGAATAAGTAAATTACAATAGGTGGCTGACTACTGGTGCAGTTACCCCTATGTTACATTTGATATTCTAAAAATAATGTATCATGCGCTAATCGAATCACATCTAGGCTATGGCATTACTTCCTGGGGATTTAATTAAATTCAAATTAAAGTTCTTAAAATAATGAGTGAAAACAACAATAGTACCAAAGTCATGAATAGGGAGTGGAAACAATTGACAGTATAAATCATGTACAACTATAAAATAATACTTCAGTACTACTATTCAGAAACATATAAAGTAAGCCAGGCTCATAGTTACAACAGGAAACGACAGTACAAAATACCTTTATATATAAATAAATATGGAAAAAAACATATGAAAATAATAATACCAACACTTTTTAACATTATACCGGATACCGTTTTGGGAAGAGATAAAATATCAAACGTAAAAATAGAAATAAAAAAATGGCTAATTGACTCACAGACTTAATGAAATAATATTTCTAGAGTGAATAATATGACAAAAAGCTATGAAATGGACTCGAGACTGGTTTTCGAATATTAGATAAAATATAAAATGTAATAAATTTACGGAACTAAATTAAGTTTTAGAATTATGTTAGTTGTAAGAATAGACTTAAAGGAATGAAATGTATTTATCACTTATTTACGCTATTACATGTTGTATGACATTTATGGTGACAAGCACATGGTGCTTAGCTGGACCAAGTTTAATAATTAAAAATATGTACTCCAGATACAAAAAAATAAAAAATAGTATACTACTACTACTACTACTACTACTACTACTACTACTACTACTACTACTAACAATAATAATAACAACATTATGAATGTGTGTTTCTAGATGTGTTTCCTTCCTAACTTTCGAACTTCTTGATACAATTGAATTGTGTGAAAACACAAAGGTAAGACACATACGTGAATGGCTCTTTATATTCGTTAGGATTATTTTTTTGGTGATAGTTTGTTCTCCCGCATCTTACTACTTGTTTGTGTAGGGATGAGGACAGTACCATTTAGAGTAAATGTACCCGCATTTACGTGAATGGAGAGGGGTAAACAAGTACACCTAGCAATGCTTAAAACCCCAACCTCCAGTTTTCTTTTCTTTTATCACCCGCTTGGGTTATACGCTTCTGAACAAATTACGATGTATTAAGGATGATGAAGGGAGAATTTAGAGGAAGTGTACTCGCATTTGCGTGGAGGGAGAGGCTAAAACCCTCTAGGAAAATCCTCTTCAGTACACCTGACCGGTATCAGTATCTCAATCTCCTCGTCATTAGCAGTTCAGTCTATTGCGAGAGTGACGCCTTAGACCATGCGGCCATTGAAGCGTGTTTCTGGTACAAGTTATACTCACGGTGAAATAATAGAAATAATTTATAATATGTTTTAACACTACATAGGTATAATAAGCTACATTTATCAAAGTTACGCTAGCTAAAATATGACTGTCGTATAATAAAATGCTTATGTTGAAACGGTCCTAAAATGTTTTGGAATATAATAATAAATTAACATGGCTTAGATCGGTGAGCCCTGTTTTTTAGATTTTGATGAAACTCGACATTAATGGCTTAGTAGATTTCCCGTGCATTATTACTATGCTATGATTTGAACTACTAAAGTATAGCAGGATGTCAAATAATAGTAAAAAAAAGATCCTATCTTATTTTAGCTAGATTATTATTTTATAACAGACTATAATCAGATAAGATATCGCTCAATACTCGTGACAAACAAACAAACTCTTCATTTTATGAATATAGATGATACATTATCGCTTGGCTCATAGTTATTTTACAAGTCTGTTTCTGTGACCCATACTAACTAGACAAAAGATGAACAAATAAGTTTTTAATTGATAGCCGATTCTCAGTGTATGATGCCATTTTATTATTGTTTTCCTGTTGTTTAAATTAGCTCATTCATATCTTGCAACGCTGCACACAAACTATGAGCTATGTCTTAGATTTGTTGGCCGGTACTGGGGAGGATGGAGTTCGAGATATAGCCGGGTAGACCAATGATTTATCCTAAACAATTAATCACACTTCCTACACGTAATTGGGGGTACATTTCCTATAGGCCATCCCCTCTCATTAGTCTAATTATATGCGGATAGCCTGGACAAATTAAAAGAACCCACAAAACGTAAAGCTTTTGAAAAAAAACCAGCAATCTTTTGTTTTGGATCAATATACATTAGACGAAAATAGTAGTAATTATGATTATTATTGGTTTCTGCTGACGGTGTTCATTAGTACAAGAGAGAGAGTTCTCTGATGTGGAACATTGGAACTTTAAAATGAAGAAAATATAAGCGATAGTTCACACCTCACGCACACTCAGTTTACTCTGAAAGATATGTCTTACCTCGACCGATTAAGCTATGATACTATCTTATAAGCTTCACCACAACATACCGCCAAGATGATCTTTCCAACTTTCAGGTTAAACCCAGTGTAGACTGTAGACTGTAGACTACATGCCATTTTCTTAACTCTCTTCTTTTCTATCATCTCGTCATACCAGCCTACTCGTTCGGATTATTAGCATATTAACTAATTAAGCTGATGTGATAAGGAAGAGGAAGCTATACCAGCATGTGCGTGGAGAGAAAGTGGAAACATTGTTAATAAAATAAAGTTCTCAGGACTCTCGACCAAGATTCGAACTCCAATCTCCCCATAATCGTCAGTTCATTAATTTATCATAAGGGTGGCACCTTATACTATTGGCTAACCGACGGAGGTCTTAGCTTTGTGTTGTTTTATAAATTTATTTTCCATCTATAAGGCACAGCCGACCTTTATCTGGTTTCTTTTACTATACGTTTATATAAATAAAATAACACTTCTAGGCCTACTCACATGTATTTAAAAGAAAATATAAATTAAGTCCAAAACAAAGATCGTTGATAAAATATATTTATTTGATGAATAAGTAATATATTAATTTATTTATGTGTAGTATAATTTTTTAGAAAAGTTATAAATTAAAGTTACGCTTGTGGTATGCGTGACAGTCTACCTACATTGTAACAATTCCTCTAAAAGTTTCGTCACGTGTGTATAAGTGTTGGTTTAGTGTACCCAATCATGTTCCGATAGCGCCGGTAACACTAAAAATAAGTATATTGGTATTTTCTTCAGTTGAAATATGATTTAAAAGGGGTTTCCACGATGTATTTAAACACCTATTTTTCTCACGAAGTACAAGTTTCTCTGGTGCGATTGAAGTAAAACAAATCAATTCCAAACCAACTACATATTTACCTGATATCATGATAGATATGAATTTGTTCTTGTGACACCTCACAAAATATAACATAAATATATATTAATTTTTACTTCATTAAACATTATAAACTCATATAAAATAATATTACGCTTCTATGCACTTAGTTTACATCGCACGCGCCAGATATAAACTGTACTTGTTTTGTAAATAACTAACAGATCAAGAACATGAGTGTGGTCCTCTTATCAATGGCTCTGTTATTAACATCCCGGCCAAATGCCAACTTCTCGCTAACAGCACGAGTTTGACCTTGGATAAGTCACAACTAATCTCATATTGGGAATATTGATTCAAATAACAAAGCAAACGGAAATATTGAAACGAATATAATATATATTTTTCATAGAGTTTCATTACCCGTTCGGTATATATATATATATATATATATATATATATATATATATATATATATATATATATATATATATATATATAATTGTTGATTTCTAAAAATTTAGGTACCGGAATGCACTACTGACCCCCCTCCCAGATTTTTTTTAAAAATTTGAGCTTCAAAAGACGCGTTTTTAAGCCATTATTTTCTTCTAAAAACAAAGAAAATGTTTTAAATTTATTATAATGTGATTGTGTTTGAATGTTTTTCAATTAAATTTAATGCAAATGCACGGAAGGGGGAGAGGTGAGGAGAGTCATAGGAATTGGCGCCACCAGACATCAACTTTCATCCCCCCTAACCCCCCACAAAACTCTCTCAAGGTCGCTTCTCTCTGCCACTGATACACCTTGTGGCGAAAGAAAACAAGAGTGCGTGTAAGGAAGGGTTAGGGAACGTATCTGTATTGTTGTTCACATATGTAGCTAATTTTTAAAGAAAACACCGCGCTTATGTATGTAATTGATTTGCTAATCACGTATTTCTAAATAGATTTATTCTGAATTTCGTGTTTGCCTTAATAGAGGTACCAATACGCCGTTCCGTCAGAAGTTAAGCAATATATATACACCGTAATCTTGGACTAGTGGTCAGCGTTCCTGCCTACTAATCTAGAGGTCCAGGTTCAATCCCCGGTGGTATCATATGTTCATAAGCTTGGCATGGTCTGGTTGAATAGTCTCAAGAGTTATGTTTAAGACCTCTCTCAAATTTGGTGATAACACTTTTAAGAGCTATTTTATTATAAACTGTGAAGCCATTTGTAAGACTTGTCGGGCACAAACAGAAACACAGTTAAGTTTTATAAGTAGTATCTATTTTTTAATAAGAGAAAACTGCATGCTTGCAGCCGAAATAAGAAGATATCTACTGACCCAAATAAGAAGATATCTACTGACCCGGAATAAGAAGATATCTACCGACACGGAATAAGAAGATATCTACTGACCCAACGTAATGGCTAACAGGAAAAAACACCTATATAGCGTTTGTATATGAAAAATATTTTTCTAACAAATATTAAAAAAAACAAAACATAATGAGGTAATTGGAAACTTAAGTTTTAAACTCTTTTCCATCGTTCCTAGCATCGTTCCTAGTTTTCCTAGCAACAATCAAAAAATAAGAATAAACTTTGCTTTGGGAGACTTGAAAATATCAAAGAATTTACCACTATTATAAAAATATTGTGATGGAATACTTTCCTTTTCTACGTTTTACTTCTATCCGGATATCACTTGATGATTCACAGTTGATTTTGTAACCGATGAAAAAAAGTTTATTTTGTAATGGAGGAGTAGTTATAGAAGAAGCGAAATGCACCCGTCTCTGATGAAATAAATAAATGATACGACACAATCGTTTACCTATACTTTCTCATAAAGTATATTTTAGTTCGTAACACAATTTTAAATAAGCATTCATCAGTTAACTACCCTAGAAATAAATTTTCTCCAAAAACAATGTTATGGTGTTGTATTAAACGTGACCCAGATAACTATCTATAGCAAATTTTGAATGTATTTGAAAAGAAAATGGTATAATAATTAGAACATATTTAAATAAACTGGTTCATCTTGGCTTAGCTTTTTTTAGCACCGCGTTTTACTACCCGTTCAGGCATGTAGAAGTAGCGCTAGAGGTATTAGGGATGATGAAGGTTATATTTAGAGGAAGTGTACTAGCATTAGCGTGAAGGGAGAGTGGAAAAACATTTTTGAAAAATCACCCTCAGTACATCCGACTGAGATTCGAACCTCGATCGCTCCTTCATCAGCCGTTTAGTCTATTGCAAGAGCAAAACGCCTTAAACAATGCAGCCATCAAAGAGAGTCCTTAGCTTGAATTCCCCCTCTCCGTTAGTCCCGTGGCCTAAGAGTGAGGGCCAAAAACAGTCACTACTGGTTTCACCACCTTCCGGCATCATTGTCAGGTTTTTAATAGGGAAAAACTAGACTGCGTACAGTTTGTGGTTAAATACAAAATATAAGATCAAATGAAGTTAGCAGAAAATATTCAATATAATTAGTGTTCAAATCTTAGGCTCTATACTATATAATTCCATTTATGGTAGTAGAAATTACGAGTAAATGGATAGACAGATTTTGACAAACGAACTCTCATTTTAAAGGTTAGGGTTTAAAGTGCCGGCAAAAAGAATATTTTTCTACGAAAATATGATTTTACCAACGAATTTTCAACTTTTCTTTCGTTATTACATCCTATGGAAACCTTGATTTGTGCATTTTTTATACCTGTAAATAAAATATTTCTCCTGTGTTAAAAATAATTAATCTAGTTTTACTTAAGTTGTACAGGGCAACAAATATAAAAATTTTGACAACAATCTTTATAATTTTATACTAAACAAACCAGTGATAGTAGGTTATAAATATAAAATTTTGTTTGTATTGATAATTTTTCTTCTTCTTTATTTTTAAATATTTATCTAAGACCACAAAATGTCCGTTATAATAGCAGGTCAGAGCACATCTTTTACATAATTTTTTGATTCAAGAAATTAATTTCCTAGAGCGAGAAAACATGCATTGTTATTGGAATGTTGATACCGTTAATTCGCATTTAAATGAACAATATTGACTGGAATGCGCAAGTTTAAAATTTAAGTAGTCAATTTCGTTAGTAATATTTAATTAGTTTTTGTTTCACGCACTAATCATAAATTGAAAACAACACAATTGTGTTTACATTTGTTTTGTATGTGTTATAATTTCAAAACATAGCTAAATGATCTTAAAATGTGTTTTATATTGCTATTTTAATTGATTAAGGTATGGGGTTTGTTGTTCATTTTTTCAAATAGTATCACAATACCAATTAGGTCAGTTATGTGTCCATGTTACCACTTGATTTAGAGTGTATATTATTGTAAATTAATGTTGTATTGTTTTGTGTAGCAAATCTATCTTCTCTCACACACGCTCTCTCACACACATACTTACTCTATTTCAAACATTCTACTTCACACACTCTTTCAAACACACTCGCTCTCTCTAACACACAATAGCTCTCTTACATACACACTATCTCATAATCTTTTTCACAAATCTTTCTCTCTCTCTCCACACACACACACATTCTTTCACATACATTCCTTCTCTTACACGTACAGTACATTCTCAAACACTCATATTCTCTCTCACTTGCTCTCTCACATTCTCTTTATCTCACACTTTCTTTCTAACATACACTCTTTTTTCACTCTATCCTTTTCCACACTCTCCCACTTTTACTCGCTCACTCTCAATCTCTAACAATCACTCTCACACTCACTTTCTATCACTCATTCTCTCACACTCACTTTCTAATACTAACCATCTCAATCTCAAACACTTACACACTCACTCACTCACTCACTCAAATTTTCTCAATCTCTCACTCTCTTTCTCTCTCTATCTCTTATATATGATTTACTAAGTCTATCTCCGATAGTTGAAATTACGAGAAAACTGTTTAACCGATTTTGACCAATGAACCCTCATTTTAAAGGTTAGGGTCCAGGAAGCCGGCAAAGATATTATCCTAACGCTAAAACCCAATTTCCCATATTTTCCTTCTGTGAGGGCAGCGGATCATCTGTACAATCATTCTTTGTTTACATCTCCATGGAAACCATGATTTGTTTTTAAGGTTTTCATTGGGGTGTGAAGGGGGGTAATATATGTTTGATTCAAACTAAACACCTAAAGTTAAATACCTATGTAAAGTTGATAGCCTTTGACGAGTAAACTTTTAACTAGAAATTCGAGTGAGGGCTTATATATATTTTTTACCAATAAAAAGTTTAGAATACATTTTAGTGCAATAATCTGCAGCCATCGCTGGAACGATTCATTAGTATTGTTTGAACTTCATTGCCTGCGGGCTGTAAGATTATTAAGAATAATATTTAACAAATTTTAGTAAGGTTAAACAATTAATATATAGACAGAACAGTGTGATAGTAAATGGTAATTACTCAAACCAATACATTTTTAACAAGGATATAATATGATTTTGTTAACTTCAGTTGATATTTTAAAATACATTTAATCCATCATTTCACATTATATTTCTGATTTAACCACAAATGGTATGTAATCTAGTATTTTCATAATTGAGACCTGATTATGATGCCAAAAAGGTGTCGAAAACTCAGGGTTGAAAAAAACTGGGTTATTTAAAAAACCAAACCACTTGGGTTATATAGGGTTTTATTGGGGGTTTTATAGGTTTTTGTGTTTTATTAAAGATATTATGTATGTTAACTGATTAAACCAATAATTCAAATATACCTTATTAATTATTCGGGATCCAGAGAAACACATTTCAATTTTAATATAGTAAGGAAAGGAGTAATAAACGACATAATAAAGGAAAACAATAATGTAACAACTCCAGAATTGTTTGGTTGCTTTCTTTAGTCATAGATAAAAGGTAAAAACTTTTGCTATCTCATTTAATTTTTTGACAAAGTATTATTTCTAGTGCCTAGCATTAATACAGTGTAGGTAGGTACCTTAAAATTATGTTATCCCAAGTGAGTTCTTAGTTGAACATATTATTTTGTTCAACTAATTAAATATATATTTTATAGCTTTGTCTATTGTATAGATCTGTAATTTAAAATCTTATGTACAACATCATAATATACAAATCAATGTATTATTATTATTGGGTTTGAACTAAAAGGTTTTCAACAGAATGACTAACCATTTAAAAAAAAATTAGACGATTGATTTGTATCCAAAATATAATAAGTTTTTTGTTTTTAAGTGTTTTTTTAAATAAAACCAAAGTTTTTTTGGGCTGGGTAAAATTATAACAACCCTGCCGGAAAACTAATAGTTGGCAGTTTTGGCTCTTAATCAGTGACTACATGACTCAATAGAAATGGGAACTCAAGTTAAGATCAACCAAGTTATTTAAACATTTTCTAATTATATTCTTTAATTTTCAAATTTATTCCTAATTTCTACCCCTGATTAATATATTCTTTCTTTCTCTGGCATAATCTACCATTAACTTAATTAACAAGCTAAGATCTCATTAGCATAATCATTAAGAGAAAAACGCTCTTTTAGTATGTATTATATCGCTCCATTAGGTTTCATATTTTATATACAGTGTATCATTTTGTATGTAATGTTATAAGTAATCTAAACCATTTTAAGAATATACAACCTCAAATTTTATTAATAATTTATTGTTTCATGATATCATGTATTTGTTAAAAAATTTGTCTTACTTTTATTTACCATTTAACCTTATACTTCACTGTCTCATTATCAGAACTATTTTTTTAATAACTGGGTTCTCTCTCTATGAAAATCGTTTAAGCTATTTTCAAAAAAATTCGAGTTTTCAAAAAAACATCAGTTACTATACCTTAAAACTAATGCTGGAGATTAAAGTCACGATTTAGCCTTGAGGTGTATAACATCAAACTAGAAGTTTGAACTATATTGGCTCGAAGTACACATATTAGAGTTAGGGGGGGGGGCACACACAAGCTCGAGATCCATAGTAGTGTCGAGGCACCATATTTACATACAAGCAATATAAACTTGCTTCTACTTACTTACGTATTATTGGCATTAGGAACACGAACGTTCATTGCCAAACTTACCTTACTTATTATTGGCATTATGAACACGAACGTTCATTGCCAAACTTACCTTACTTACTTATTATTGGCATTAGGAACACGAACGTTCATTGCCAAACTTACCTTACTTACTTATTATTGGCATTATGAACACGAACGTTCATTGCCAAACTTACCTTACTTACTTATTATTGGCATTAGGAACACGAAAGTTCATTGCCAAACTTACCTTACTTACTTATAATTGGCATTAGGAACACAAAAGTTCATTGCCAAACTTACAAAAGTGCTCCACCTATCCTTATCTTGTGCTAGTTCCATCCAGTCCACCTCATTACACCCTATTCCTATCTTGCGCTAGTTCCATCCAGTCCACCTCATTACACCCTATTCCTATCTTATGCTAGTTCCATCCAGTCCACCTCATTACACCCTATTCCTATCTTGTGCTAGTTCCATCAAGTCCACCTCATTACACCCTATCTCTATCTTGAGCTAGTTCTATCCAGTCCACCTCATTACACCCTATTCCTATATTGAGCTAGCTCAATCCAGTCCACCTCATTACACCATATCTCTATCTAGAGCTAGTTCTATCCAGCCCACCTCATTACACCATATCCCTATCTTTAGCTAGTTCTATCCAGTCCACCTCACTACACCCTATACCTATATTGAGCTAGTTCTATCCAGTCCACCTCATTACATCCTATTCCTATATTGAGCTAGTTCTACCCAATCCACCTCATTACACTCTATCTCTTTCAGGTCCATTCTAATTTTATCCTCCCATCTGGGTCTAAGTCTTCCCAATGGTTTCTTCCCATTGGCTTTGCCAGTCAATACCCCAAACAAGGTTCTAGATTTTCCTCTTAGCACTACTTGTTATGCCCACCGTAATCTACGACACTTGATTATCTTAACAATCTCTTGTGAGAAACACAGTGTATGTAACTCATAATTATGTAGCCTCCTCCACTTTCCATCATCTCCATCTCTTTTAGGACACAATATCTTCCTAAGCACCTTGTTTTCGAACACCTAAATTTGTTTTCGTCATGTAAGGTAAGAGACCACGTTTCACACCCATAAAGAACAACCAGTAAAATTATTGTTTTGTATATTTTGAGTTTTACATTCCTAGACAGCAGGTGAGATGTCAACAACTTACTGACCAAGTAGTATCATTCATTTCCCGACTATATTCTTTTATTAATTTCCAATCTAATATCGTCATTGCTAGTTAAAATTGTACCTACTGTAAATATTTGAACTCATTATTCATGTCAAATGATCTTGCGACATCGACTAAAATTGATTTAGTAATTTTAATAAAAATGTAATATGACGTGTTAAAAAGGTCTAAAAAAGAATTTTTGTCATAATATATGTCTCGTTTTGTATTTAATAAGATCTAAAATAGTTTGATGGATTTGAAGGAACATATCATTTCAATGGCAGCTCAGTCCATCATTATTATGAGAAAATAAGAATCAATCTACAATGACCCACTTCGATGGCTGTGTGGTCTAAGCCGTTACTCTCGTAGTAAACTAAACTGCCAATGATGGGGAGATCGAGGTTAGAATATCAGTCAGGTGTACTAAGGTTTTTTCCAAAAGGTTTTCTATTCTACCTCCACGCAAATGTGGCTACACTTCCAATAAACATAACCTCATTAATGCCTAAAACCATTGGCGTGATTAGTAAATAATCGTAAAATCCGAACGGGTAGTAAGACGCCGTGCTAAAAAGAAATTCAATGTGCAATTTTTGAATATTTGAGTTGTTTCATATTATGTAAAAGTTCCTAGTAATTACAAAGTGCGTACATATTTATAGTTCCTAAATCGCACAGCTGGTCTACTGCATAAACACTATTACAGATGTTCTTAATATTTGACACGTATAAGCCTCCACTTATTTACTATTGATAACAGACACCCTATAACTTTGATCACATGAAGGTCCTTTACTTATATACAAATATCTCTCGTTCTTAGAAGATAGGTATAGTTCTGAAGATAGGTATAGTTCTCCATCTAGGTCTACTTATTTAAATAGACCTGTCTCTATTCTATAAGCGGTTTTGTCTATTTTCTTTATTTAGACTACTTACACATGCTTATAGACGATCATTGAAAATAAGAACGCACAAACTTACAATAATAAGGGCATTTCACCTAAAACGATGAACAGAAAATAAAGGTGTCATTAACAGTTTGGTACTAATAATTTATAGTTTACAGTTAAATCCATTGCTTGTATTAATGCAAAATTGTATGTCAAAATAAATGTTGTGCTATAATATTTTTTTCCAGATATATTTTGGTCTTCTTCCACATCAAATGATGGATTGGAGAGCGGGCTACCTTCTTCTCGCACTTCTACTGAGAGCAAATCATATTGGGACATATCTCTTTCATTCCGAAAAGAATGAAATACAAGCACAGGCTATTGAAGCATTGACTACAACAACAATATCTTTACTCCAACATCACCCTGATATTCTAGTTCGTCATATAGTTGCAATCACACACAGTGATATGGATACTGATATCGCCGAAAGAGCTATTCATCGTATACACATACATGCACTGCAAGCCATATTAGTTCTAAACGAGAAGATTGTTCCAAAATCAGGTGAGGAACTCAACAAAGTCAGTAAAAGTAATGTTTTTATTTATTTTAAAGAAGAGTTTGGTGAGGATTGTTTTGTCAACTTTTCATACCCAGTACATTTCTTGAATATGTGGAATAGTAGAGCAAATTTCTTTATGCTTCTAACAACTCCTGTTGCTGAAACATCTGAAACTGCAGAGAGAATATTTGAACAGTGTTGGAGTAAATACAAGCTCCTAAATATATTTGTTTTATACTTGCAAGTAAGAGAAATTTCAAATAGCCCCCAACAACCAAAATATATTAATAATAATAATAATAATAATAATAATAATAATAATAATAATAATAATAATAATAATAATACATATGGAAATGTTAAAGTTATTACCTACAATCCATTCATCAGATCTATAAATCAACTTGATGCTTGGATACAGCTTAGTAAGAAAACATCTTCATTGACGAAACTGCATGATCTTCAAGGATACCCTTTTACAATCGGCATGAACCTCACCCCCCGTTTATTTTTGAGACCATTGGTACGAATGGTAAGAGTATTTTGGAAGGTCCTGGAGGACATTTGTTTTCATCGATAGTGAAAACATTAAATGCTACTCTAATAATTAGGCCTCCGATTCAAAATATACTCGGTTGGGTGTTTCCGTATGATAGCGAAGATATTTCGTCAGAAGAGTTCAAGCACGGAGTACCTGATGTAGACGGACACATTACTTTCATGTCACTAGCAAGAATGGACGCTATCACATATCCAAGTGATCATGACGTAGTAACATGCCTAGTGCCTAAAGCACAACAACTACCTAGGTTTATGAATCTGATTCTGCCTTTCAGAACAACGACTTGGATAGTTTACATAGCTACGTTCCCTATCATTGCGTTTTTTTGGAAAGTGCAAAGTATTTTCAGTGATGAAGATGGGGATGAAATGGCAAAAAGAAGTGTTTTAATGGATTCATTTCAAACAATTGTGACAGGATCACTATATGTGGTACCAAGTCAATCTTCGGGGAGATTTCACATATTACTCTGCTTAATATTCAGCCTTATCATGAACAACGCGTATCAAGGATCTTTGACCAGTTATCTTACTCAACCAAAATATTACTCGGATATTAACACTTTATCTGAATTAGAAAAATCAAGTATAAAAATCTCATTCTATAATGACCCTAACGCTGTCAGTAAGTTTAATTTTTTAGAAGAATATGATGGTAATTTTATCGAGAGGTTCATTTCAAAATTAACTTTTAGCCAAAATGACACTAAAGTCTTGGATGACGCCATTTACTATCGTAATGTTTGTTTGGCCACTCTTTCGTTATTTGGGCGGTATCATTTACACCAACGCTTTTATCAGCTCAATGGAAAACCTTTACTTCATTTAATGGAGGAATATTTTTTTAACACACCGTTGGTATACAGATTAGACAAAAATTCTCCTTATTTAGATATATTAAATTGTTTGATTGGTCGAATCGTCCAAAGTGGCTTGTACAAGAAATGGAAGGATGACATTATGTTTAAGGCTTTATATTTGTCAAAGAAAACAGAACAATTGACATATCTGAAACCTTTGAGTAAAGATCATTTACAATCAGCATTTTATATTTTATTTTTCGGTCTAATTTTTTCTATAGCTTTATTTGTTTTAGAAGTAGTGTGGATTATATGAACTAGTTTTTTGACATTAAAAATACTAAATTCAAACAGTAAAAAGTGAAAAAATATTTGGAATACTATATGTTCTCTCCATTTAGCCTAAAAGATGCCTTGACATGCCGATTACATCAACTTACAAGTTGTACCTTAGTGTAGCTCGTCAAAGTAAGCTCGAGAGCTTTCAGGGTGAACGGAAATACATACGAGGGTAAAAGTAACAAAACCTCCCCTGAGAGCGAATTGTTCTTCTGACCCTATTCAATGAAACACCTCATACATTATCAAAGAGGGTAGGTAGAGATAACTTCAGCGCTAGAAAAAGAATACATCCCAATTTAACAAAGTCTCAATGAAGTACAAACTAGCATAATAGGAGTGAAAAATATTTATTTTAAACACAATTTATATTTAATATTTAAAGGGATATTGTGTGAGAGTTATTCAAGTAGAGAAAAATTAGGCATATTATTGATTTGAAGCAAAACCTAAATTAAGGACAGTTTAGACAATACAAAGCTAAACATAAATATATCTTTGTGGATTAAATAGCCAAGTAAGTTATGGCCGCATCTAAATATCATATTCTTTAAATTGAAAAATAACACCTGGATACTTGAATCGAAACCGGGACCTAGGCCTGTGCTTTTACAACTTAGCTATATAGGAGTCATCCCGTACATCGGGTCATTCATCTAACTTACTAAACCAAAGGTCCCTGGCTCGATTCCCATGTCCAGGTGTAATTTTAAAACATTAAAAAATATAAATAGATCATATTTAAAGATACTTTATTTGTATGAGTAGCAGTATAAAGTGTAATCCGTGTTTTAAGTTTCATTATAGAAGCCATATTGTTTTCGTTCTTTTTAATCTGTTTCCTTCCCAATTCTTTTCGTCCATATTCAACAACTAGCAATCCCACACGGCGTTGCCCGTGACCCACCAAAAATTTGTTAAAAATAGTCTAATTAAAAAGCCAATTAAAAATTAACCCCCTTTCGTCCACCTATATTAAAAATTTCAGATCTCTGCGTGCCGTAGATTTGGCTGGGTATCGCACACAACAAACAAACAAACAAACAAACAAACAAACACTTTCTTTTATTATATTCAACAATATGTATGCACCTCAAAGAGAAAGAAGAGATTTTCCTTAAAGAGCTCTATTTGAAGACAGTAATTGTCTAGTAGTAAACAAACGGAATATAAATCATGGGTGGAAAAATATTAATAACTATGTTCATGATTTAAAATGTGTATTACTAGGCTGTAAGAAATAATAGCAATGTGAGAATATCACCAAGGAACGAAACACAGCTCTGGAAGAAATCTCATTCTAATTCACGGTTTGGTGTTCAATGATCATCAAGAAGTAGTGGTTTAATTCATTTCTTCAAATTTAAACTCACCACGACCAAATTAGTGCGCCGCTGTCTTACATCATGTATTTTATTTATTTCAGTGCTACCTCTAATATTTATCGGTATAATATTATTAAAGATTCATTGTTGTGGTGGAGAATCTTTCTATTGAGATAAAAGGTCCCGAGTTTGATTCCTGGCATGGCCGAAAATGGTATAATTGGTTTAAAGTGGGTTTCCCCCTTTACAGTGATGAAATTAACAGCCTGAGTGTGTTATATGTGTGCTGTCATGTTCTGAAAAAAATCAGTTGGTTCAGAAAGTGGACGTTAAATACTTCAAATAAATGAAAAAGAAAAGGTTAGATCAATATAGCAATACTGTATGGAAACCAAAACAAATAAAACATGGTTTTGAATACAAAGGAGAAGTATATCAATCATAACTACTGCTTTAACAAGTTCTAGTATTTTATTTTACTATGGTTTTCTTTACTATTACTCGAAGTTATAGTTATTTATTTATTTATAAATAAGTCACATCCCCAGATGCAGGGCTGAGCTGGGGTTTTCGGCGCCTTGTGGAAAAACCAAAACCAGCGCCTACTCTTCCACCATTTTAATTTATTTCACTAAATATATTTTTTGTTTTTCAAAAACTAAATGAAATATGAAGAAAAGTAAAGAGTTTAATATTTTCATACAAAAAAAATTACCTCTTACTTTTTTTTCGATTTTTCGTATTGATTACAGAATTTTGCAAAAACCTATGAAAAAACTGAGGAAAAAACATGTATTTTTGTGAAAAATGACTTTTTTTTACTAGCATTCACAGATTTTAAAATTAAAATATCCATAGTTAAGAGATTTTCTCCCTTCAAGTTGGTAAAACTCGTCTTTGTGTCCTTGTATATGTTTGAAAAACAACATACTTTGTCGGTGACTTTTTGAGATTGGCCTGATTTGAAATGGATTCTGTCTTACTAGATTTTTTATTATTGCACCTGTAATTATAAAAAAATATCTCTTTACTTTACAAAATCTAGGAAATTATGTCATATGCACTCAATTTTTGTTAATATTTTGGGCTCTATTTCTGGACAGAATAATTCAAGTTTAAAAAAAAAATCTAAGACACTTTGTACCATATCTGTGAGTTTCATAAAATCCGATGAATCACATTTAAAATATGAAAGTATACAGTATCCAAAAAGGTTGAAATACTCATATCTGAAAGTAATGGTCGACCTCAGTAGTCAATTTGACTATTTTTACAGTTTATCATTGCTTACCTTTATTTACCTCTTCACTTCTCATTTTGACAATTTTCTTCCTTTGCATCAGTTTATCCTGATTATATTCACCACTCTATATAAAGGGGGAAAAAGAGAGAGAGAGGTTATTTTTCATTAGATTTATCCTTTATTATGGAAATCCATTTTCAAAATATTTATCTAAACCACTTGGTGTCGCATGGTCTAAGGTGCTACTCTCGCAATAGACTAGACTACCGATGGATGGGGAGATCGAGGTTAGAATCTCGGTTGGGCACACTGAGGTTTTTCCCAAAATGGTTTTCACTCTCCATACAAGCAAATGCAGCTACGTTTCCTATAATGTAACCTTCCTAATCCCTAAAACCATTAGCGTAATTAATACATAAGCGTACAACCCGAATAGGTGGTAAAATGCAGTGCTAAAAAATATCTTTATGAAATTGAAAGTAATTTTAAGTCAATAAAATAAACTAAATTTCAGTACTTAGCACAATGACTATGATATAATAAAAGTTAAATAGATATAATCATTGACTCACCGGTAACATGATAAAAAAATTGTTTTTACCCATTTTATTTTTTCAGTAAGTTTTAATCAAAATTTCATACCTCAATCCAATTTAACGACAAAAACTAATATTCTAAGCAATTTTATTTCTATTCCAACATGGTGTGACGGTGTTACAAAATGCAATTACAAACAATCCTACACGTAGTAATATGGGCCTGTACTCACCAACTGCCTGTTGAACGGTTCCACTCGACGATTAGTCTCACACACACACACGTTCCCGAGAAAATCCCGACAAGCACTAAAAGTGGGCAAGTGTCTTCAGTTTACTCGGATTATGGCCCCGCCCACAAAGAAGATAGTCACTGGCTTGATTCGAGCAGTTCCGGTTCCCTTAAATAAAGGTTATTAGAGCTATCTATATCTCCCAGAGCTTCCCCTTTTTCCCACCTAGGGCGTTGCTCGCCTCCTTTCGTTTGTTTTCCCTTCCCCTTGGATTCCCCCTCTCTGAGGCAATATCGACGCCTGGAATTGTATAAAATAGGCTGTCTGGTTCAACTCCTCACTAACTATTCCACTGGCTTTGCCAAGGTGAGGGCGTCGACTTACGTCTCTTCGGAGCCCTTTGGTTACTATTCAAAATTCCGTTTGGACTATATTATGGGGGGGAACCTTTCTCTAAATTACCTTTTGGACTTTACTTTCAGGAATTTAATTTAATTTATTGATGATGGGTTTCTAAGTGGTATATCCACGGGTTGCTTTAAATTAACTTTAGTTTTGTCAGCGCGCTCTAGGCGCAAGCTCTCTTACCTTAACTTGGGGTACATTCAACAAAGTTGTAAATATAGGTTATTGTAGGCAACGATAAATCTGATTGCTTTTGGTGCTTTAATATTTAATATTAAACATAGGCGTACTCCATTTCCTTTGTTAGCGCATGTAAAGTTGAAACTGCTATTGGCACCTTTATTGTATTCTGAATATTAGGTTTTTGGTATCGTTGTATCTTTGATCTTTATATTGGGAGCGCGGCTCCATAAGTAAAATTAAATGTTCATGGTCTTTTATGTATATATTAAATGTGTAGGTTTCGTCTCTCAGACGCCGTTTACAGTAATATAACTTATAAAATATTGTTAGGATGAACTGTTATATGATATAGGTTGTTTAAACTTAGCTTTAGCCGGCACTATTGAGAAATAAATAGAATGTTTGTAGGCTGTGGATCTTGCCCACTATCTTTTTCATCTAATGCATAGAAGCGAGGAATTTGCTTGCTCAAAGTAAATTGTTTGGTTACTTGGGAAGTATAGTGTGTATAGGTTATCCAACCTTTGCTTTGGTCAAAAGGAGAATGTTCGCAAGCGAATATTGTACTAGTTTATAACATTAGTCTTGTTTTATATAAAGTTGGATGTACAGTCTGTTCGAACCCAGTTTTGAGATAATATGCAAACTAATACTCTGAGTTATAATTAACTGTCTTTGAAAGTTACTGACATGTCTCAAACTCTTATTGTATAGCTAGCTAGGGCTTAGCTCTATATTCAATGTTGAGTGACGAATTCTTAGCTTGTATAAACATTGTTAGTCAATGCGAGATATTAGTATATCCAGGGAACCATACAATTGAACCTTGGAACTTGGTATCCGCGGGTCGGATCTCATTTCATGAACAAAAACTTTAACTTTAACTTTGCGACCTTTGGGTCATGTTTGCTGAGTATCTCCTTTTTGAATTATGTTTGGCAACTTTGATTACTACATTGTATAGCTGTATGTATTTTATATAATTGTTACAATTATTAAATTTATCCATGTTATCTCTTGTATCACTTCTACCCTCCAGCACAATTCCTGGGTTAAATAGAGACAGGGGTAAATATGGTACAATGGAGTTAACTCCAACATAATCATCCGCAATAAGCCAGAAGGTTTTGATCTGCCACGGCGCGTATGGAAGACCATCAACAGAATTCGTACAAACCATGGCATATGAAGAGACTCTCTTAAAATGTAGCAAGGTACCTGATCCATGTTTTAACTGTGAGGTAGTAGTCAAACCATTGAACACACAGTACAATAGCGCAATATCACAGCTGACCCAGGCGATATGAAGGATTTCTTCTGGCTAGCCTCAGAAACGATCGATTGGATTGACAAACTAAATACTGTATTGATTTATTTTACCTGTATTGTTAGTGCTGATATATTTTTTTTGTTTTCTGTATTGTTAATGTTTTTTTGCCATATAGATGTGTTGCCAGACGCTAAATAAATAAATAAATTTATTAAAATTTACTAAATCGATCATTTCATAGCAATAAATTGTGAAAGGTTGAAGATTTTACATCCCTTAAATTTAACACAAATCTACAAATAATTTGATTCACGTGTATCTATCAGTGGATCAAAAATAAGAATATTTTAAATTTCCGCATATTTTTCTGTTATTACTTTTAATTTCTGTAGAAAAAATCTAATATTTTAAAATAAATAATTATTTCAAAGAAAATAAATGTTCGACGGATACGAGAGAAACCATTTATTATACCTAGAGCTGTGAAGAATATAATTTCAATTTCAAAGAGATCCCATGATAGACATATTTCCAATTGATGGTGTGCAGTGGAATTATTAGAGAAAATTTCTAGGTTTTTTTAATAAAGTTTTTTGAACATATAACCTTTTTCAAAGTAAATCGGTGACTAATTTTTAATTTATCTAGTTTACAATTTTAAGCATCATATTCTTAAGATTTAGAATACATTATACTGAACTTCAGTTTAAAAGAAATATTAAAATAAATTAATATTATTGAGAAAAAGTACATTTTATTGCATACTTGACTTAAAAAATATATTTTATAAGGCAGTTTTATTTATCCAATTGTTATTTATGTATATTATTGCACTAATTTAGTTTTTAGGCATGGAAATCTGTTCGAAAACTTGTAATTTTACATATAAATAAATTAATTGTTTTGATTCAATAAACTTAAAAATAAATGAAAATGATAATAAATGGTAATTGAAACACATTTTCATGCTTTCGTTTTAGATCCCTCCCAAGTCTAAAAAAAAACACAGTTTTCCAAAAGTAGGTCTCCTTATTTATTGCTAAGTGTGATGTTCTGGATTAAATAACAGATATATTTTCCACTATCGGCTGGCTAGGTCTGTCGTAGATTCATATGCCTTATAATCTATCTTAAGACTAGGACAGGCACAACATCCAGTCCACGGTCGTTAATTCATCAATGTGAAAAGGTAAACCACATTTCACCAATGATAACATTTTCGGCCATGCTGGGAATCGAACCCGAGACCTATAATGATCCTGCTTTGTTGCATAGCTTTTTGGTGTAATTAAACTAAGTTTGTGTCAAATTTATTAGTCGCACTGTACTGTTGTTGATATACTTCCGTACACGTGCGAGCAGGCTACGGGTTAGGAACATTTGGTTTGCTTGTTTCTAGCTCTAGTAATTATTAAAGAAAAAAAACCTCGCAGTGTGAGTGCGAGAAAGAGAGCAATATTTTTCATTTGCAAACTGTATCTATTTTGATTTCTTTTTAAAAGGTAGTTTTGCTTGTGCTCGCAAGAGTTCAGCAGCTCTCAGTATAAAAATTAATGTTATAGCCATGAAACTGGTGGGGGGTATGAATAATTTGCAGCACTTGTTAACGAGGTGTTCTAAGAGAGGGACGCGATGAAGAGGCGCGGGTGCTATTGTGGCAATTTCTTGAATGTAGCATCTTAATATGTGCAAATAAAACTGGTAAAATGTGTTAATCTATATATCATTTAATTAACAACATTTCAAGAGGTTCGCGAGAGGGAGTATCGCGTAACAGACCTTTAGTCCAGTAGACAAACAGGCTATCGACTGAGTTAAGGTGTCAGATATTTAATAACATATGAATACAGTTCTAAATTAATATTTTTTTCAAAAGTTTATATTAAATGACTAAATTTAATTAGCTACAATGTGTATGATTGTATATCTTCACAATTCAGTAATTTTAGTGATCAACGTTAAAGCACCAGAGGTTTATTTTTCAATCGATTAATGGCCATGTGAGTGATGTGAGTATGATATTAATACTAGATTGTTAATATGAATAAACAAAACGTTTCAACAAGCATAGTTTTTGCTCCAGTAGAGTTAAGAAGTATCAGTTTGGCCAATAGTTTCAATGTTATCTAAAATCAATATAAAGTTCATCAATGAAGTAAAGCAAATCACAACAATAGAGAAAAACATATTTTAATACAATAATATTTCCAACAATGCATACAAAATCATCAAATAGATACTTAATAAAACAAACATTGAAAATATTTACACTAAAATATGCAATATTTAAAACCCTTTTGATAATATATTTTAACTGTTCAGAATGTTTCATTTAATACCTATCCACCTTTGTGAATTACATTTCATATTTGAGTAATTTCTTAAATTTTTGATTTTACAAAATGGTTTAAAAAAGTTGATTCATTTTAGGCCGAAAATCAATTTTCAAACAAAAAACACCAGAATATCACCATCAACTAATTTTCTTCTAAATAATTACATATTTAGCTGACTACAATAGTTTTAAGCTATAACTTGTGAATTAAGACTACGCTAAACATTTGGGAGTCATATTGAGAATTTAATTCTTTATTTGATAACTACTTCGATTATTAGATAATTAGATAATTAGCAATTCATTGTTTGTAAAAAAAACATTGTTGTGGAACTTTCACAATGTTTGCATTGTTACATTAAAGTAAAACAAAATATGTATTGAATTTTTAAAGTTTCATTAGTAAAGGTTTAAATAAACAGATCCAAACTACTTATTTAACAATAAAGCCACTATTCATGGATACCAACAATGTTTGTTTCAAAATTATGCTAGCTTTAGAAAATATAGTAGTTATTTTAAAATTAATTCAAAAGTAGTTGGTGAAGACATTAATAAAAATGAACTGTGACGTCATAATGCAAAATAGTTGCTCTAAAGTCTAGAAGAGACAATGTCAACAGGAGGAAAAGCTAAATTTTTTAGTTTTGTTTCCAAGTCAAATAAAGATATAAATAACCTATAGAACCTAGTAAGATCAATATATCACTCTGGATGAAGAGCATGTTCTTAATCTTCCAGTAAACTTTTCATCTTCTTGGCACTATAGAACACTTTTCACGAGTATTAGTCACTGACTATCCTAACACACAATGACTCAGTTATGGGGCATTCACTCATTTATACGAGTATTGACATGTGTACTTTATTTTAAAACTGTTCATTCAAACCATTGTATTAGTGTTTTTATTTTAACATACACCCCAAACATAACTTCATTTTTTTTTTCTTTTTGCATTAAAATAAAATGGATTAATTAAAATCGATAAAATAAATAGTAGATTTAGAAAATCCACTTTAGCTTGCAAGAAAATTAAAAATAATATTTTCTTCATATATAAAGCCTTGAATGCAACGATTTTTGGTCTAAAGTCTACACAACTCCTGAAATAGATCATTTTAATACATATCAAAATTAGTAATGAATGATCGAACCTAAGATCAAATTTAGTATTAATGTTATTTAATGTTATGTAAAATGTTCGTAGTTTGTTTGTAGTCACTCACAATATAGCAAATGGTAGGTCTAGCTGGTCTTAATACTATAAGCTAGGAATTAACTATGCATGGCTTTAGTAAAATATGTCTTTTAATCCTCCTTCCAATTATTGTTGGCTCAATTTCATTGACAAAACATTTTCATCCTTTCTTCAATTAGTAAAGTGAAAGCTATTGTTCAACTCACTTTGACGTATCTGAATATTTTGGAGAACAACGTACTTAATCGGTAAGGTGATTTATTAATATTTCAGATAATATATTTTGTAATGGAAAAAACTAACCTCATAAACCTGAATTGTGACAGAAAGTTGAAATGCTTTTGGTGAATCTGTGTCAGTTCCAACCAAATAATAAGATTACAAACCCTTTGATTGGCAAATTTGGTTACACTGCGTCAGGTTGTCAAGAAACAATCACTTCTTAAATTGTAAAAAATATTGATATAAAAGGTGGATACACAAATATATTTATAATTGTTATAATTCAAGCATGCATTATTTTACTGACAAACTTATGTGGTGCAACCATATTTGTTGAGCAACAGATTTTTATGTATTTAATTTAACTAACTAAGATTCACTAATAAAAAATAATTTCTCTCACTATTTAAGTTTATAAATCCAATTTTAGCTCATTTTAAGCAACTTATCTGAACTATCTGAACTTAGCCTAATATAACTAATCTAAAGAGTCTAGCTAAGTTGGCACTCTTTCTCCCAATCAGTTGGTATGATTGGCTCCATCAGTTTTAGGAAATTGATGAGCAAGCAAGGCCTTCCACACCCTTCTATCGTCAGAGGATGAGGCTCTAGGGTCGATGTGTTGTTAAGATACAGTAGCTGAAACAAAGAACGATAGTGATCGAATAGTTCTCACTGATGACAATGAGCTGCAATCCATGTTTTTAATCTTGATCACATTAGTTCATTATAGCGGTGTGCTCTGGCAGATACGCCGATGAAAATGTCAAATAGTTTGAAAACAATTTTACTTACTTATTTAGGTCTAATCATCCACAGTGTTAAAGTATTTATCGTCAACATTTGAGAGATTCTGGCTCAAATAATAATTTAAATAATTAAGATAGAGCAGCCATGATGTGAGTCATTATCAGGATATCCAGTGAGTAATAGATTAGGTATGTATAACATAAAATAAGTAAATATGTTTATTTATACTATTTATGTTTAGAAAATAAACCACAGAGAGATAATATTTGATTTAGTTACTCGTTTATTGAACTTCAATCGAGTTTTTAAATCAATATAATTATTTAACCAGGTTCCAGGATTGGAGTAAATTCACCAACACTCACATTTAGAGTATGGTAGAATAATGCATTGACTCTAGTATAGAACCATTCAAATTTCCTCCTTCCACATCAGAGTCATGTACAGCTTTTAAAGTTAAGTGTCGTATTCTTGAGATTATAAATTTCCCTTCATGTGACCCTTGCTCTGAGGTTGGTTTCTCAGCTTGTGCTGTTTTCGTCCCACTGACCTCGATCTGGAACTCCTTGTTGGTCCCGACGAGATGCAGCTCGAAGATGAGAGCAGCCCAGGACTCCGGTTTGAGCATCTCTGTCATCCCCAGCGTCCTCCAAACATTGACGATGGTGAGGTCGTGAGCAGAGTAGAGGAACAGCTTTTGGTTCGCCGCTAGAGCACCGGAGCGCTTGTCTGCCATGTGCTGGGCGATTTCTCCGACTAGCGGACCTGACAATGCACACACATTTTAGTCAGGCTGCGAGTAGGAGAGTGGAACAACACCCGAATATTGGCAAAATGTTATTGTAACTAGGGTATCTACCCAGTTTTAGCCCAGTTCATAATTAATGCTCATATTAAGATGTGGTATTATTCTGATAGAAGAACCTTATCTACCAATTAGTTGTGTGTGCAACACGTTTCTTCATATCAGAGTCATACTCAACACACTATTGCGACAGTGGAACTTACAATAGGTAGCCATTTGTATTTTTTTTAGCGTCACGTCGTATACCCGTTTGGGTTGTACGCGTATGTACTAATTATTTAACTATCTTAAGGACAAGGAAGGCATGAATTCAAAGGTAGTGTTCCCGCACTTGCGTGGAGGGAGGGTGATATCATATTTAAGAAAAAAACCTCAGTACAGCTGACTGGGATTCGTACCCCGATCTCCCCTTCATCGGCAGTCATTGACGTGCATCTTTCACTTGCACAAGTATCGTGTCTAAAATATGCTGACGATTAAGTGCTCACCGGTGTATGTATTTGAACCCCTACGTTAATCGAGGAGTTAGAAAATTTTAAAAAAATGTACTGGGGTGTTCAAATACAAGGAAGTAAGGACGGAGGATTTTGATACGTTCAGAAATTATCTCCCTCTCACAAACTAGAAATTTATAGAACTATTAACCAAAGTCACTCCTTGGTAGTTTTTAACGGAATGGCTATTTGTGACTTAATCCTGAACTATGGAGCTGTAGAGTCAAGCCTCACATAGCCGAACGTTTGTCATTGGTAAATTCCAGCCGGAAGACTGGATGTAGAGTAGGTTTTTTATTAAGCTAAATTAAAAATTGTATTATAAGATAATTAATGTGTTAATAAAGTGCATTTTCAATGGCCCAGTAAAAATAATTAGTCTAAGGGAGTAAGGATAGGGAGATAACTTAAACATAAGAGTTTATTTAAACGTATCAATCTGGGGCTATAATAGGAACACTACAGTGAATATCACTGCCCTGGCTGGAGTTGAACTAAGCTAATCTCGACCTACTCGTCAAAATCAGCTAAGTGCAAATCAGATGTAACATTTTAAGGCTGAAAAGTATTTGCTGTGGGTTGAATAGGCAGTTTATTAACAGAACAGGCCGTGGAAATTTAATTTGCAACAGGCAACTTTGCACAAACCAGGGAGAAAAGTAAACTCTTAGCGGAAAATTGACTGGACTCATTTCTTGAACTCTCTGCGGATGGTAGGGGTGGAGCTGTTGTTCATGCAAAATCTGCCAGACACTCTATGGTTAACACTCATGTCACGTCCAATGGTTCGGCTGATTATGGATGGGTCATGTTCAAGGCCGTAGCCAGCCAATAATTTCAGGGGGGTTTGGTGGGCACATACCCCAATTGCCGGAGGCTGGAAAAATTTCTAAATGATAAACAGTTCTAGAAGCTATCTGAAAGTATTTTTATAGTGGCAACATAACCCACTAACTGCCGAAGGCTAAAAAAAATTATAAATAATAAACACCTCTAAAAGCTCTCTTAAGTGCGTTTTATGGTAACACAGCCCCCTAATTTGTACTTTTGCCTTAATTTTGAAATTGGTTGAACATAAATAAAGCCATATATATTTTGTTCATAAAATTTCAGGGGGGGTTTGAACCCCCTAAGCCCTTCCTTGATAACGGCCTTGGTCATGTTCAACCCTTTAGATTCCTTCAAATCCTTCAGTACGGTGGCTCCTCCGAGACCTATAGTTTACCCTTTTTGTACTGTGACGTTCCTGTTTCCCTAAATCGTTGAAAAACTCCGGCAAACATTATAAAGAGATGGAGTTGGACGATTTGGAAAACGGTCTGCATAAAGCCGGCGAGCAGCCCTATCATTAAACGAGACTCCCGTACTTTAACACCATGTTAGCGTAATCGATAAAAGTATACCCATCCGTGTTCTATTGCGACTGAACATTAATAGAGATTAGGCTGTTTTAGCAAAACATTTGAAGCTTACAATAGTCGTAACATTGGTCGAGTGACCTAACGTGATCATCACGTGGCTAATGCAACGCGTTATCATTTGATTTTGTTCAAATAGTTCCAGTCTATAACGCGCAAACGGTGCAATCCCGGACACGAGTTTCTTAGTAAAAATTTGTTTACTTTGGACCCCTACATACCCTAGAAGTTTGTAAGACGCATTCATTTATGCCCTTATAATAATTAATGTGTATGTATTGAATTCAAATAATTGTATTGGATGTGTAAACACAATTTTTAAATTTAGTAAGCATAATTTTGTGATAACCACGTTAACAATTTTTGCTATCTACATAAATGAGGATATTTAATCAAAAAACCATAGTACAGATTACAATTTTATAACCATATCAAACTAATTTTTTATAGTTACTTTTACATTAAAAACAGTATTTTTAATTCTTTTATGAGCTATGCTAAAGAAATAGACAAAAGGTGTTGATTGAAAAAAATGTATCGACCAAGTTTGGGACATGAAAATATAAAGAAGGGAAAGCCTGTGATTTAAATTATGTAAGAAGGAAAGTTATTAAAACATTTTAATTAATTTGTCTTGCGATGATATTCTTGGTGAATACGTAAAATCAGACTGTTTTAAATAAAGCTCGTAGACCAGGATAAAGATCGTACCTCCATTTAGTCTCCTCATGATGTCGTTGTGAGTGAACAGAGCGAGGCTGAGGGAGGCCAAGTCCTTCATCTTCCCAGGGTACACCGACTTGGTCCACTCGGGGAGGGGGAGACCGTTTCGTTCCTGGAACATCGCGATGAACAGCTTTAGTAAGAGGGTGTTACCAAGTATTCAAATATAATTATTATGGAGGAAGACGTTCTGGTGGAAAAAGTTAGTTGGGTGTTAAAACTATGTCTACAACATTTTATATCATACAAAAATTATACTAACACTATATACTATTCTTACATTTTAGTTCAACCGATAATAATACAACATACCCAAACCTCTGTATTATTTTAAGAACTAGCTAGTTTCAAAATAAAATCATTTACAACTGTAGTTAGCTTTCCAAGCTGTTTGAACATGGAACTTAGTAATACAGATTTGGGAATCAATCCATTAAATTGATCTTAAACCTAAATTACTATTTTTCTCACTTAAAAAGACGTATGTCATTGACAACCTTTTTCGTGTTTCCTCTTCCGCGAATCACTAGCTAGTCACTTATTCCAATACATTGGGTTGTTTAACACATGAGACAAAAGGGTTTGTACGTATCCTCTGCAGTGGACAAAAAGATATAATTTAAGATATGATATGCAAAAACTTATTTTGTTTAGTAAAGAACGTTGGGATGGGGTTTTAGTTAATATCGTATTCTTAGGGTTTAAGAAGGTGAACACAAGCAGTTTTATATTACCCCGTATTCATCACACCATATTTGAAAGCAGAACACCAACAATGTGAACTAGCCTGATGCTGATTTATTTTAAGGTTTCTTGCATTATGAATATAATTAAAATCACCAGCAGTTTTTCTTAAAGAGTTTTTAAGTTCAATTATCCCTTGAATGCTTTATAGTAACACTGATCTCAGGATACCATTTTCGGCTTGTGTGAAGAATACAGTTATGTAAAAATAATTGGAAAAGTCTTGGTCGCAATTAACAACACACGCGAATGTATTCTAAGTGCAACCCAAATGTTCCCGGACTGGCCGGCATACTGACGTCAAATATATTTGGCCACTAAATAGCGGTAAACAAATATATCAAGTTTAGATTATAACTCAATGAGATCCACGTCTGAGACGCACGAAATGTTCAAGCAAGTATTTGGTTTTGGTGACATTTCTATAACCCAGCCTTTAGAATATCTCACGTGCGTCAACCGTTGATAAATGTCGGTTTGAAGATTCCGAAAATCCCTCAATTATAAGAACGAAAGAAAATGATAGAAAGTTACTCGGGCCACCCATTAAAACAAGCGACGAGTGATCAAGACATCTGAAGCATTGTTGGCCTATCATTCGGTCCATGTCAACTCATCACTGATTAGCTCAACATGAAGGAAATGCCGCTAAACATATATCCTACTTCCTGAACAATCACCCGAGGAAAACGCTCATGTATGTAGGGACCTACATGAACAAGTTAGAAGTGACCAACATTTCCAACGGCTATGACCCAAATACCAAGCAGAAGTCATCCCAGTGAGGAGTTAATATTCACCACGCCAGGGAAGATCAATGTCAGGAAAATGCTAATATATTCTTTAGACATGGAAGGAATTTGCTCACAGGATTATGTTTTGTAGATTCGATGGTGAGTAAGCACTTTTAAATCCAATTCCGAGGCGTTGGAGGGATGGTGTGAGACGAAAACATTCCATGTAATTGGTAATACAGGCCTGGTTCTGCATCACGACAATGCGCTGGATTACAATGATTGTTTGTTCGGTAGTTTGTATCCAAAAACATATATATATATCCCCCCCCACCCCAACTCTTATCATCCTTTGTGATTCTTGTCCCCAAGATGAAAATTCTGCTAAAGAGGTAACTTTGACGATATCAAGGAGATTGTGTGGAACAAAGGAGATGCTAAACAACATCAAAAAGGTGGCAGCAGGGATTGGAATCTAAATGAGACTATATTTTTTAATGTTACAGTTCTGGAAACTTTTGGATCGCATCTCATAAAATAAGAGTATATTTTATTACCTGCTAGAATTAAAAAAAAAGTTCACTATTGCATAAAATAAGTGAATGCGCAGAAGAGTATATCATGAATGAAACAAACTGTTGTATTGACAAAATAACAAAACAAGGACTTTTTAAATCATCCTTAGGATAGATATACCTATGTTAAATTACAAAAGTTTTTTTTTTGGCTTGGGAAAGTTGACTACTATTACCCACGTTATTTATTTGTATCTAACCTTGTTTGAATACTACTGTCTCGTTACTGAGATTTTTTGCTAGCTTATTTAGGTTGAGGAGTAAGATACGATCGCTAAACCCAAAACCTCCAGATATGGACTAGGATATAGATAGTTAGCTATCTATGGCGTCCAACTGGGGGTGCAGAGACATATATGAAGCTGAAAAATTCTCAATCCTTATCTGAAAACATTTCTCACTAGATATATTTACAATACTTTGATATCATAGAATATGAAGCTGAAACATAGTCTCAAATCAAATTCATTAATAATTTGCTGAAGAAGGCCACTTAAAATAGCTTCTAGATGAATCTGTCAGAAAAAAATCATGTCAGGAGCACTTTAAATAGCTTCCGCGTCGGTCCAAATCTCATGAATATCAAGGAGAGGACATCTCCAAACAGCTTCTTGATGCATGCAGTGTTGAAGAATTTTCAACCCTGTCAAATAGCTTATGAAAGCATTACATTTTCAAAAATTTGTTGCTAAAACCCCAATTATAAATCATCTAGAAATATCTAATGCTCAAAGAAATTTCAGAAGAGAGCATGTATTCTAAAACAATACAATTTTCAAAATATTTTTGGGCGAAGACCACTTCAAATAGCTTATAGAGGCATCTAAAGTTCGAGATAAGTTCAGGCAAGGAGCATTATAAATTAGTTCTGCTAGTCCTGTTGGCGGTCTGAACCCACCTCCTCCCACTAACAGTTTTACTTGGGTCAAATATAATTAGTGTTCTTTTTTTTAAAAGCAAAATTTCTTTTTGTTAAAAAGGAGGGAGGTTGAATTTAGAGGAAGTGTACCCGCATATACGTGGGGATAAAGTGGGAAATTATTTAGGGAAAACCACCCTTAGTACACCCAACTGAAATCGAACCACGATCCCCTCGTCATCGGCAGTATAGTCTATTGCAATGGTAGCGCCTTAGTCCATGCAGCGACTGCAGGGGTTTTTAACAAACTATTAATGTTTGTATAAATATTCTGCACTATTATAAATTGAGTTCTTTAATTTTTTAAATATTGTGCAAGTTCTTCTATAATATAAATTTATAAAGTTTATAAAATATATTTAAGTATGAATACAATTTTTAAGAAGTGTACCAAAATTAATAAAAATAAATTAAACGGATCTGAGCCAAAACTAAGTATGGGCTACACGCATAATATATATTTGATTAAAATATGAAAATGTATTAAAAATATCCAAATTTGGTATTAAAAGTAATAAACAATGAATATAAATATATAATACTAACAGTATCAGTGTTTTGAACAAATGCTTTTGACTGAAGTATGTATAGTATTTATGTCATGCACAATAATGACCTTGCATTCATAAGTATATTCTATATCATGGAGCTAAAATTTCCACCTTAAAAAGTTGTTCAAAATACCAACCTCAATCTCCAGAGTGTTGTAGAGTAATTCCACCTCCAAGATGGAGTCGATGTCTTTCCCCGTCTTCTCCGTGAGGTAAGAGTATAGCTCGGCGTTGTCTAGGTTCACCTGTACTATGTCTGGGGACAAATAGGCTTGCTTCAACTCTTGTTCGTATCTTGGACAGGGTTTCTTCATCACAATCAGCTGTAAGGAGTTCACCAGGCAATCGATGAGCAGCTCATTTCAGAATAGTAAGTTTTTATGAATGACTGACTAATAATTAGTGGTAGAACTATACTTGTAGATACTTTGGGATATATTTTTCCGTAGCCAATTTAGTTCTACATTGTGTTTCAGGAAGAAAGCTCAATACTCTGAGAGATCTAATATCCATCATTCTAAAAAAAAAAAGTGTATATTAATATGAATCCTATTCAGAACGGTATATATATAAAACTGGCCAGTATACATAAGCTCGTTGGGAGTAAATATAGAACGTTATTGCTGGAAGATAAAATACGTTTTTGCTAAGGGGTACACAGCAAACTGGTCAGTGGAATTGTTTAAGATAAACTAGGTCGTTGAGTTGGATCCTAGAATATTCTTGCTTGAAGATATCAGAGGTAAACTAATCCTTGGAGGCTTATACAATCAAGAGCTGAGAAAACATCACATCCAGTTGGATACCTTGTAGAGAAGATTATCAGACGTTATGAAGATAGGGCTTACGTCAAATGGCTGGGGCTCTACTCTTCACACAATTCATAGAATGATGTAGCGAATATTGTTTGGTAATTTTTGAACAAATATGTATTGTTTTATTTGCCTTAGTCCATGCTTCTCCTAAGATAATAAGTATTTTCAAATATGAGAATGTATATAAATTGTACATCCACACACTATCTTCAAGGAGGAGAAGTATATTATTTATTATGTCATAAAGGATGACACAAGTAAAATATAAGAGGACAGTTATAGAGTAAGTAAATTTGCCGTTATGAGATCGGGGGATCTACTCTGTCACTCATGAAGCTTGATTACGGTCAATGAAGGACATTTGACATACAATTGTATTCTAAGTATGAGGCATTCGATGAATGTTGATTAGATACCGTTTAAATATGATATGTGCTATGATCAACAAACTACGATAAGTGTATTGTATGTATCGATCATTGAGGAATGATCAAATGTGCTATAAGCATGGTAGGTCTTTAATCTAGTATGTTGTCTGGTATGATCTATAAAATATGGCCAAATGTCTAATAGCTATGATGTATGAAACTAACCAATGAATTATGATCAAATGTGCTATAAGCATGGTAGGTCTTTAATCTAGTATGTTGTCTGGTATGATCTATAAAATATGGCCAAATGTCTAATAGCTATGACGTATGAGACTAATCAATGAACTATGATCAAATGTGCTATAAGCATGGTAGGTCTATAATCTAGTATGTTGTCTGGTATGATCTATAAAATATGGCCAAATGTCTAGTAGCTATGACGTATGAGACTAATCAATGAACTATGATCAAATGTGCTATAAGCATGATAGGTCTTTAATCTAGTATGTTGTCTGGTATGATCTATAAAATATGGCCAAATGTCTAATAGCTATGATGTATGAGACTAATCAATGAACTATGATCAAATGTGCTATAAGCATGATAGGTCTTTAATCTAGTATGTTGTCTGGTATGATCTATAAAATATGGCCAAATGTCTAATAGCTATGATGTATGAGACTAATCAATGAACTATGATCAAATGTGCTATAAGCATGGTAGGTCTTTAATCTAGTATGTTGTCTGGTATGATCTATAAAATATGGCCAAATGTCTAATAGCTATGACGTATGAGACTAATCAATGAACTATGATCAAATGTGCTATAAGCATGATAGGTCTTTAATCTAGTATGTTGTCTGGTATGATCTATAAAATATGGCCAAATGTCTAATAGCTATGACGTATGAGACTAATCAATGAACTATGATCAAATGTGCTATAAGCATGATAGGTCTTTAATCTAGTATGTTGTCTGGTATGATCTATAAAATATGGCCAAATGTCTAATAGCTATGATGTATGAGACTAATCAATGAACTATGATCAAATGTGCTATAAGCATGATAGGTCTTTAATCTAGTATGTTGTCTGGTATGATCTATAAAATATGGCCAAATGTCTAATAGCTATTATGTATGAAACTAACCAATGAACTATGATCAAATGTGCTACAAAAGGATGATGCATTATGCCATCATGTATGAAGTATGTTTGATATCAATGAATGATAAACAAATGTATTTTAAGTATTATGTATGAAAAATGATTAAATGTAGTATTATCAATGAACTACGTTTTAGTGTATTATAATGTATGTTTTGTGATTCTGATAAGTGTACGATGATTAAATGAAGAGCTGTATAGAAGGAGGTAAATGTTGGCAGCAAGGGAATAAAGAGAAAGGATGTTCATTTTCAAAGACTTAACGTTTAATGCAGTATTAGAAATTAAGGATGGACATTGCAATATTTAGAAGAACTAGCATTTACCGTTATGGGCTCAAGTAGTTGACAATCGCAACCTTAGCAAGCCGGTTGTTTTGTTACATGTCAAACCCTTCAGTTAGAGGAGGGCGGGGAAGGGGAAATGAATAGAGAGGGGAAGGTATTTTGGTTACACATAATTATCCTACACCCTAGGTTCTATACATTAGGCCTATAATGTATACTTAAAATGTATTTTATTTTATTCGTCTTATGTTCTTATTTCTCTAAAATGGTGGGTAAAGAATAATATATCTTAGAAAGTATTTATAAGGATCAATGGAGCTGGTCAAAAGTGTTGTTAGTTTAAAATTTATACTTAATAAATATTTATGTATAGGCTATATGTCTACTTTTACTCGCATCAGAGTACGGGTAGGGATCAATAGGATGGTGGGGTAAAAAGGTTTTAACTTAAGGTGTATATCGAATAAATAATATGCTTTTATTTGCCCCAGTTCTTTTTTCCACTAAGATGTTCTGTAACGTTAGTAATATATGCATAAGGAATTATGGAGTTGGTTGGTTTTAAATGGTTAAGGAATAAATTTATTTTAAATGTTTATTGTTAAACCTCAATGAATAGTTATCTTACTTCCTGGGGTGAACAAGGAAAGATCGGCAAATATATATTATATATATATTATGCTTATCTTTTAAAATGCTAGTGTGAAACAGTAACCGGTTACAATCAATGATCGTCTTCAACGTTGGAGGGATGGGGGGTTGAGAGAGGGTCGTAAGGTGTAGAGGAGCCGGTCCTCAATACGACTAGACTCGACGACTTCTTTACAGGAAGTTGCCTACAAGCCTTTCTTAAAGGATGTTATGGGATCGAGTATGTGGGGAGTGGGGGGCCTTGGGAGATGGAAACACCTATCCAAGGGGGCATGTGGACCTTCATCTCGGTGGAAAAACCACTCTGTCCTCGAATCAACCCCTACCTGTGAGCCCAAAGGGAGGTCATTTCCGACACTCTCCTTATGTTATGTATATGATATGAGAGCTATAGTAGGGTAAGAGCCACATTTAATTATACTCACACCAGTATCTGAATCTGTTCCCCGTGAAATCTGATATTTATTAATTGTGCAAATAATAAGCCAAATAATAGTTTTAAAAACTACACATTGATATTTTAGATTCTTAATTTATCAGGGCTAGTGTCTGACACCTAGATATAGTTGACTTCAAACCAAATATACCTTGTCTTGTAGTCTTGGTGTAGAGTGTACCGGTATGGGCTGCCAGTTTAAGTCATGGTTCCACACCTGACTGCCGATGGGTGGGTAAAGTCCCGCCAAAACCAACTCTGCACTCATCAGACACCTGTCGTTAGCACTGCTCTCCATGTGCATCTCTTTAGGTGAGTACAGTCGGCTCAAAAAACCCTGATAACGCTGTCTGAAGAGCTTGCCCAACTCAAACATGCCCATCTTGCCTTTCTGGAAAAAACAACAACATAATTTTACTTCTTTGATCAATTTTAACAAACGGTTTATTTAATGGTTCAATCCAAGGAATAAGAATGGGGAGGGTAGTCTCAGATAAATTGCACCCTTACTATTGTGGATGAAGGGATGAGAGGATAATAATAATGCACCACGATTAAAAAACCAGTTCAGTGTACCTCGTTCTTACAGTTTCTGGCTAAAAAATATATTGCAATAATGGCATAATGTAAGATAAAGCCACCTGTCCACAGGGAGCAAGAACTGGGAACAAAGCACTTTGTGGTCCGTTGCTGATTACTTTGGACCATTGACTGGAAATAAAGCACTTCCTGGTCCGTTGCTGATTACTTTGGACCATGAACTGGGAACAAAGCACTTTGTGGTCCGTTGCTCATTACTTTGGACCATTAACTGGGAACAAAGCACTTCCTGGTCCGTTGCTGATTACTTTGGACCATTGATTGGGAACAAAGTACTTTCTGGTCCGTTGCTGATTACTTTGGACTATTGACTGGAAACAAAGCACTTTCTGGTCCGTTGCTGATTACTTTGGACCATTGACTGGGAACAAAGCACTTCCTGGTCCGTTGCTGATTACTTTGGACCATTGATTGGGAACAAAGTACTTTCTGGTCCGTTGCTGATTACTTTGGACTATTGACTGGAAACAAAGCACTTTCTGGTCCGTTGCTGATTACTTTGGACCATTGACTGGGAACAAAGCACTTTCTGGTCCGTTGCTGATTACTTTGGACCATTGACTGAGAACAAAGCACTTTCTGGTCCGTTGCTGATTACTTTGAACCATTTGACTGGAAACAAAGCACTTTGTGGTCCTTTTCTGATTACTTTGGACTATTGACTGGAAACAACAAAGCACTTCCCGGTCCGTTGCTGATTACTTTAGATCAATGACTGGAAACAAAGCACTTTTTGGTCCATTGCTGATTACTTTGGACCTTTGAATAATAGGATACAAAATCACAAGGAAAAAGTATTTCCTTTTTATTTTAAATATGATAGAATATTTTGTATATATTCAACATGGTAAAAATTGCTTGGATAACAGCTCTTCTTGAAAGGGTTGACGTTAAGAAAAAATACTTTTTTAAAATGTATCAACTAATTAATGGGATGGCATTGCCATATTAATGTAATTAATTAAAATAAATGGTACGGCACACCGCACAGACTTTCTCTCTCTTTCTATAAACTCGTAAGATTTCTGAACGGAATAATGTACATTGTATCATCACCACTCCACATAAGAACACGCATAAAATAATATACAATGATATATAATCAATTAGAAAAGAGGCGCATCTTTGTCCACCTAAGAACATTTCAAACAGTTTAATGTCTTCCACAAGGGTCAACACTTCGTATTAAAATTTCGATTTCTGGTTAAAATTTTAACATTTTAAAAGGTGTTGCAGATCTTCAAGTCATCGCATTGATATTTAATTATTCATTTATACATTTTGACCAATAAAAAATGTAAATATTGACTATTGAGTCTAAAATGGAGATAGATCATTGCTATGCAAACATTTCTCCTAAGAGATTTAAGGAAAAATAACATACTTTTTTTAGATACTTACTTATATTTAATTACTCTATGGCATTGGAGTATTATTGCGTTAAGACTTAAGTAGTATATGTTTACAACTAAAGCTCACAAAATTGTATTAATATATTTGCAAATATCTCAGAAACTGCTGCTTTTATAAAAATATATGTCAAATAAAAGTTTTTTATTTCTAATAGTCCTACAATTTTGCGATGATAAGTTGTTTAGTTTCTCCAATAGTTGTGGAGATACGGAAATTAACGCTTCTGTAATGTACCCTAAAAATCATTTTCATAGGAAAATGAAAATAGCCAGTTTATTTATAATCTTAATCAACGCCTAGATACGAATTTTAATCAAAATCTTTTAAGCAGATTTTGAGAAAACCAAATTTTTCTCTTTTCGTCCTTCAGTAAACTACCCTTAATTTTAAGTTTTTATAGACACACAGACAGACGGCATTGCAAAGACTATTTTTTAGGGTTCGGGGGTCATGAGACGTCGACATCCATCAACATTTCAGGTTAGTTTTTTTTTTTACGGTCGCAATACTTAAACTTTAATGTCCAAAAAGTTAAAAAAATTCATATAATTGCGTATATATTGAGAGTTATTGATTTTATAAAAATATGTTTCGGATAAAATATCTGTATTATAAATATATATACATATTTGTAATGCTAAGTAATTTCATATCTCAAATAGTTTCGGAGCTATTTAAAAAAATGTTAATTGACGCATCAGACCGGAGCCCTTAAAGCCATTTTGCCGAAATATTGAGGGTAGCCATTTTGTTTGGAATATTTATTAATGTTTATAAATGAAATTTAATCAAAATCGTTAGAGCCGATTTTGAGAAAATCGACTTTTTCTCTTTTTGCCATTCAGTAAACTACCCTTAATTTTAAGTTTTAATAGACACACAGACAGACGGCATTGCAAAGACTATTTTTAAGGGTTCGGGGGGTCATGAGACGTCGACATCCATCAACATTTCAGGTTAGTTTTTCTTACGGTCGCAATACTTAAGCTTTAATGCCCAAAAAGTTAAAAATATATATATAATTGCGTATATATTGAAAGTTATTGATTTTATAAAAATATGTTTCGAATAAAATATTTGTATTATATATATATATACATATTTGTGATGCTAAGTAATTTCATATCTCAAATAGTTTCGGAGCTATTATAAAAAATGTTAATTTACGCATCAGACCGGAGCCCTTAAAACGATTTTGCCGAAATATTGAGAGTAGCCATTTTGTTTGGAATATTTATTTATGTTCATAAATGAAATTTAATCAAAATCGTTAGAGCCGATTTTGAGAAAATCGACTTTTTCTCTTTTTGCCCTTCAGTAAACTACCCTTAATTTTAAGTTTTAATAGACACACAGACAGACGGCATTGCAAAGACTATTTTTAAGGGTTCGGGGGGTCATGAGACGTCGACATCCATCAACATTTCAGGTTAGTTTTTCTTACGGTCGCAATACTTAAGCTTTAATGCCCAAAAAGTTAAAAATATATATATAATTGCGTATATATTGAAAGTTATTGATTTTATAAAAATATGTTTCGAATAAAATATTTGTATTATAAATATATATACATATTTGTAATGCTAAGTAATTTCATATCTCAAATAGTTTCGGAGCTATTATAAAAAATGTTAATTTACGCATCAGACCGGAGCCCTTAAAACGATTTTGCCGAAATATTGAGAGTAGCCATTTTGTTTGGAATATTTATTTATGTTCATAAATGAAATTTAATCAAAATCGTTAGAGCCGATTTGAGAAAATCGACTTTTTCTCTTTTTGCCCTTCAGTAAACTACCCTTAATTTTAGGGGTAGATATCCAATTCCAAAAACCCCTCGGGGCAACCCTATGAAAACCCTAGATATCAAGTTTCAGCTCAATCGGTAAAATAGTTTAGGCTCTAGTTGGAGGTACAGACAGACATACAGACAGACAGACAGACAGACAGACGGAAATTCAAAAACAACTTTTTCGGATTCAGGAAGTCATGAAACGTCAAAATTCATCAAAATCTCGAGTTCGATTTTTTTGACGATCACAATACTTTCTCTACCTTTAAGATAGAGAGAAAGTAAAAATAAGTAGTCAATATAATCTTAGGTTAACCACCATAACTTTGTTACCTAGTTAAATTGAGTTTGGTGAATTGAGAGGGAGAGTTATTAGCTTACTTACTTACTCTATGGCGTTAGGAACTCGAAAGTTCAGTGCTACACTTAATAGTAGGCCACCTATCTCTATCTTGAGTTAGTTCTATCCAGTCCACCTCATTACACCCTATCTAATCCTAATGTTATCCTTCCATTTGAGTCTAAGTCTTACTAATGGTCTCTTCCCATTGGGTATGCCAGTAAATACCCTGAACAAGGCTTTAGAATCTTCCATTCAGGCTGCATGTCCTGCCCACCATAATTAACGAGAATTTATTATCCTAACAATGTCTTGTGATGAATAGATGGTATGAACTCATCATAATGAAACCTACTCCACTCCCCAATAGCCTCATCTCTTTTTGAGAAATATCTTCCTAAGCACCTTGTTCTCTAACACCCTGCATTTGTTTTCGTCATGAAAGATAAGAGACCACGTTTCACACCCAAAGAGAACAACCAATAAAATTATTGTTTTGTATATTTTGAGTTTTAAATTCCTTGACACAAAGCGAGATGTCAACAACTTATTGAAATAGATTGCATTTCTCGAATGTATTATTTTACTAATTTCCAATATAACATCTTTATTGCTAGTTAAAACGTTTCCTAAATATTTAAACTCATTAATCCCGTCAAATGATATGTTGTTCGAGATAATCTCTAAATTATCGTCCCCAATCTTTGTTTTCTAGGTGATCGTGTACTTAGTCTTTTCAGCATTCACTTTTAAATCATTTCCTTACTAGCTTCTAATAAATGTCTGCATTTCTTTCAACAGCTTCCTTACTATTGCCCAATAAAGCTAAATCATCATTGTAATATAATAGCTGCATTGCACCGTTTAATGTTCAACTCATCCCTACTCTCGTGCATTATCCTGATAAGGTTAGTATAGGGTTTATCTATTAAAAAAGGTTTGGTTATATTATTGATATATCATTGTTAGACAATGATCTTATACTCGTCCAAGCCTTATATTTACAAAGTGACTTTTAATTGTAAAGCAAAATTAATTGGTTTTTTAGTAGTGAAAATGTTTTTGACGAATTAGAAACAATATTACAGTAGGTTTTATAACTGATTTGAAGCCAATAATGAATATGGTTAATGCAATGCTTACTTAAAAATATTGCTCTTTGTTGCAACATGATTATTGTTAGTTTAAAAATTGATGTCAACAATGGGAAGTTTGTAGTTTCAAGGATATCAAATTGTTCACCTTGTATTTTGAAAAGGAATCCTCAAGCATCATACACATAATTACTTCTTTATTTTAACTTATTTTTTAGCTATTAAAATATAAATTATTATAAGTCATAAAGTCCTTTGATTATATTCAAAGTAAAATTATTAGTTTACAATGAAAATTTTTACTATAATTAATAATTATATTTACACATTAAAAACTGTCTTGTTAAGACTTTAGATTGCCACGAAATCAATATCTACGTTTATCCCACCTCCAACAATTAGGCCACATATTAAGGGCTTATTGTATAAGGAATCTATTGAGAGTGAGTAATGACCAATGAATATTACATGAATGAGGATTGTATGTGGATAAAGCACGTACAAGATTATAATAACGTTTCAACTTTCTAATCATCTAATCAACTTGTTGACAACATGATATCGAAATTTTTTTTATACCTGGTGGCACTTGACAGTGAAACAAGTAGGTAAAGAAAAATTTAACTCTATAAAATAATGAAAGCTAGAACAAACACAGAAAAAATAAAATCACATCTCAAACTGCGGAACAAAATCTGATTTTAAAGTTGGTAAAAAAAATAATGGTGAAAAAAAATTTTTTATATGCTATAATCTTACCGCCTTTGTTCTGACAATCTATAGGTTGAGAGTCTTGAAATTTCAGTTCTATGTGGATTAAACATGGATAATTGCGTATATATTGAGAGTTATTGATTTTATAAAAATATGTTTCGGATAAAATATCTGTATTATAAATATATATACATATTTGTAATGCTAAGTAATTTCATATCTCAAATAGTTTCGGAGCTATTTAAAAAAAATGTTAATTGACGCATCAGACCGGAGCCCTTAAAGCCATTTTGCCGAAATATTGAGGGTAGCCATTTTGTTTGGAATATTTATTAATGTTTATAAATGAAATTTAATCAAAATCGTTAGAGCCGATTTTGAGAAAATCGACTTTTTCTCTTTTTGCCATTCAGTAAACTACCCTTAATTTTAAGTTTTAATAGACACACAGACAGACGGCATTGCAAAGACTATTTTTAAGGGTTCGGGGGGTCATGAGACGTCGACATCCATCAACATTTCAGGTTAGTTTTTCTTACGGTCGCAATACTTAAGCTTTAATGCCCAAAAAGTTAAAAATATATATATAATTGCGTATATATTGAAAGTTATTGATTTTATAAAAATATGTTTCGAATAAAATATTTGTATTATATATATATATACATATTTGTGATGCTAAGTAATTTCATATCTCAAATAGTTTCGGAGCTATTATAAAAAATGTTAATTTACGCATCAGACCGGAGCCCTTAAAACGATTTTGCCGAAATATTGAGAGTAGCCATTTTGTTTGGAATATTTATTTATGTTCATAAATGAAATTTAATCAAAATCGTTAGAGCCGATTTTGAGAAAATCGACTTTTTCTCTTTTTGCCCTTCAGTAAACTACCCTTAATTTTAAGTTTTAATAGACACACAGACAGACGGCATTGCAAAGACTATTTTTAAGGGTTCGGGGGGTCATGAGACGTCGACATCCATCAACATTTCAGGTTAGTTTTTCTTACGGTCGCAATACTTAAGCTTTAATGCCCAAAAAGTTAAAAATATATATATAATTGCGTATATATTGAAAGTTATTGATTTTATAAAAATATGTTTCGAATAAAATATTTGTATTATAAATATATATACATATTTGTAATGCTAAGTAATTTCATATCTCAAATAGTTTCGGAGCTATTATAAAAAATGTTAATTTACGCATCAGACCGGAGCCCTTAAAACGATTTTGCCGAAATATTGAGAGTAGCCATTTTGTTTGGAATATTTATTTATGTTCATAAATGAAATTTAATCAAAATCGTTAGAGCCGATTTTGAGAAAATCGACTTTTTCTCTTTTTGCCCTTCAGTAAACTACCCTTAATTTTAGGGGTAGATATCCAATTCCAAAAACCCCTCGGGGCAACCCTATGAAAACCCTAGATATCAAGTTTCAGCTCAATCGGTAAAATAGTTTAGGCTCTAGTTGGAGGTACAGACAGACATACAGACAGACAGACAGACAGACAGACGGAAATTCAAAAACAACTTTTTCGGATTCAGGAAGTCATGAAACGTCAAAATTCATCAAAATCTCGAGTTCGATTTTTTTGACGATCACAATACTTTCTCTACCTTTAAGATAGAGAGAAAGTAAAAATAAGTAGTCAATATAATCTTAGGTTAACCACCATAACTTTGTTACCTAGTTAAATTGAGTTTGGTGAATTGAGAGGGAGAGTTATTAGCTTACTTACTTACTCTATGGCGTTAGGAACTCGAAAGTTCAGTGCTACACTTAATAGTAGGCCACCTATCTCTATCTTGAGTTAGTTCTATCCAGTCCACCTCATTACACCCTATCTAATCCTAATGTTATCCTTCCATTTGAGTCTAAGTCTTACTAATGGTCTCTTCCCATTGGGTATGCCAGTAAATACCCTGAACAAGGCTTTAGAATCTTCCATTCAGGCTGCATGTCCTGCCCACCATAATTAACGAGAATTTATTATCCTAACAATGTCTTGTGATGAATAGATGGTATGAACTCATCATAATGAAACCTACTCCACTCCCCAATAGCCTCATCTCTTTTTGAGAAATATCTTCCTAAGCACCTTGTTCTCTAACACCCTGCATTTGTTTTCGTCATGAAAGATAAGAGACCACGTTTCACACCCAAAGAGAACAACCAATAAAATTATTGTTTTGTATATTTTGAGTTTTAAATTCCTTGACACAAAGCGAGATGTCAACAACTTATTGAAATAGATTGCATTTCTCGAATGTATTATTTTACTAATTTCCAATATAACATCTTTATTGCTAGTTAAAACGTTTCCTAAATATTTAAACTCATTAATCCCGTCAAATGATATGTTGTTCGAGATAATCTCTAAATTATCGTCCCCAATCTTTGTTTTCTAGGTGATCGTGTACTTAGTCTTTTCAGCATTCACTTTTAAATCATTTCCTTACTAGCTTCTAATAAATGTCTGCATTTCTTTCAACAGCTTCCTTACTATTGCCCAATAAAGCTAAATCATCATTGTAATATAATAGCTGCATTGCACCGTTTAATGTCAACTCATCCCTACTCTCGTGCATTATCCTGATAAGGTTAGTATAGGGTTTATCTATTAAAAAAGGTTTGGTTATATTATTGATATATCATTGTTAGACAATGATCTTATACTCGTCCAAGCCTTATATTTACAAAGTGACTTTTAATTGTATGCAAAAGCTAATGCTATTTTTCGCTTGGTCCTTTTTACAAAAGGTTGGTATACTTGTTGACGGCATTCTCTTATTTGTAAATGTCTGGTGTTGTGTTGTTATGAGTAGATGATTCATGATTTATAAAACAGAGGACATCAAAAATTAATTGTTTTTTAAGTAGTGAAAAATGTTTTGACGAATTAGAAAAATATTACAGATGGCTTTATAAACTGATGAAGCCAATAATGAATATGGTTAATGCAATGTTACTTAAAAATATTGCTTTTGTTGCAACATATTATTGGTAAAATTGATGTCAACAATGGAAGTTTGTAGTTTCAAGGATATCAAATTGTTCACCTTGTATTTTGAAAAGGAATCCTCAAGCATCATACACATAATTATTTCTTTATTTAACTTATTTTTAGCTATAAAATATAAATTATTATATGTCATAAAGTCTTTGATTATATTCAAAGTAAAATTATTAGTTTACAATGAAAATTTTTACTATAATAATTATTTACACAATAAAACTGTCTTGTTAAGACTTTAGATGCACGAAATCAATATCTACGTTTATCACCACCTCCCAACATAGGCACAATATTAAGGGCTATTGTATAAGAATCTATTGACAGTGATAATGACAATGACAATTACATGAATGAGGATTGTAGTGATAAAGCACTACAAGATTATAATAACGTTCAACTTTCTAATCATCTTGATCAACTTGATGACAACAATGATATCGACATTTTTTTTATACCTGGCTGGCACTGAAAGTGAAACAAGTGGTAAAGAAATAATTTAACTCTTAAAAATAATGAAAGTAGAACAAACACAGAAAAATAAATCACATCAAACAGCGACAAAATCTGATTTTAAAGTTTGTAAAAAAAAATGGTGAAAACAAATTTTTATATGCAATAATCTTACCGCCTTTGTCTGACAAACTATAGGTTGAGAGTCTTGAAAATTTAGTTCAATGTGGATTAAACATGGATTCATTTGATCATTCGTTTTCTATTCAAGAGCCCAAAAATGATCATGAACTGTAAAAAGGAAATTCAAGTATTGTTTTCATCTGATTTAGAGATAACCAATAAATAAAATTGAGTCAGAAAAGAAGCGAATAAGATATCTGAAGATGTGTCAGAATTATTATAAGTTGAGGCTCTCACTCAAAACCTTGGTCAAGAAAATATCGAAAAGAAAGAATTAACCAACTTCATACTGAGCAAGAGAATGACAAATTCAGCAAAATAAATAAAACCTTTAAGGCACTATAGAAATAAGGCTTAATATTATTGAAAGATCTTGTAAGAACTGAAATTTTCAAATATTACTGGGCACTTTGTTCTCCTTTTCGTCTTTACAATCGATAAGAGTCCACGCTAGAGTAGCAAACAACTTCTTTCAATGGTTCTACTTAAATATGTCATAAATGTGTCTGCTTCTTCGTGGATGCCATTTTCCATCAATCATCCTTGTCTGTCTCACAAGTCTAACCAATGTTTGATGTTTATAATATTTTAAGACATTTGTATACATACAAAATCGTTTGTAGTTTGTAGTTTTGTTGAGAGAACGTTATTTGGTCAGTGGTTTCTATTTTATTATTCACTACATTACATTATGATGATGGGGTCTTACTTTATAATTTATGTTGTATGTGTAAATACTTAGTGATTTGCTATTTTTATTTAAATTTATGTTACCTAAAGGAAAATGAAATAAATATTTTTCAGCTTTTCTGCTTATAATTAAGGTTTACATCATTTATTACCGGTATGTATATGTATTTATTCACAACTTTTTTGAGCAATGTGCTAACATTTTTAATATTTACTATAGGGTCAAAATGGCCTAAGTCTGAAGGAAGCGTGAATTTATTATACTTACTAGGAAATCACGAGGGCTTAAATCTTTATAAAACACCCTTATTACTAATTAAAAAATGTAAACATAGAGCCATTTTAAAGAGCAAATTTAATAAAATACAAACACCTTATTTCTGTTTGAATATTTAATGTGATTTTGTAGGTTTTTTGGAAACTTGTTATGCTCTTACCAAAAAGTTTAATATTTTTACCTATGCCTTTTCCACCCATTAAATATATATAAATTTTGAAAATTAACTTTAATTAATCGACATTCACTTGAATCTCTCGTACCTTAACTTGAACATCTGACACATCTAGAGGTAACATAATGAAAAGTGTAGGTTCTTATGAACTTCAAAATTTTACTCTGGATTGATGAAATAAGCCCTAATTTTGGTACACATAAATGTATCCCTAGTGAATTCGATGAAGATCGAACGTCAGCCTCCTGGTACATTCATGAGCGATAGTCGCTGAGTCGACATTGTAGTCAGTTTCCAAAGACTAAGGACTAATGGTTCACAGTGAACAAGGTCAACTCTAGATGTTGGGGGGCTCACATTATTTAGGGCACCCCACCCATCTGGCCACAGGGAGTCGTCCTTGTGAGGGTCTGTGGGGTACGTCTCCGTTGGGGAACGGTCGCCGTGGCGGAACACCTGCAATCACAATAGGTCTATATTAATAATCAATATCAATTCCAATGGGATTCGAAATCACACTTTAATAAGACCTTGACGATTACATCCACATCTAGATCTTCCTACTTGTTTAAATCAACCCTCCAACATCCTCCCCCTAATTATTGTAAACTCGATGACATAACTTATTTTTGTACGACATAAAGTTGAGCTGGTTTCAAGCCATTACATTTTAATAAGTCCAGAGAACGCTGTTTTCCTTTGTCTTATTAATTTTAATGTGATTTCAAAACTTTATTTGCAAGTAACATGCAACCACTTGTAATTCCTAGCCACTCGAAATATTGCAACATTATACACAATAATCACAAACATAATTATATTTTAAATATTTTTTTAAGTCGAACAAACTGTTGTTGGTCGAACGACCTTAATGTAAGTAGGTGACAACCGCTAGATCCAGTTACTCCCAACCAGCCTAGGTGGCGTAGTCGTGTTTAGCCAGACCACCGAGGACGGGGAGATCGAGGTTCGAATCTCGGTCGGGTGAACTGGGGGTGGTTTTCCTAAATGGTTTTCCACTCTCCCTCCACGCAAATGCGGGTTCATTTCCTCTAAATTCAACCTTCCCAATTACTAATCCATTAGTGTAATTAGTACTTAAGCGTATAACCCGAACGGGTAGTAAGACGCGGTGCTAAAATTAAATTAAATTAAATCAGTTACTTCCAACCTCAGTCGCTACTGCTATAAGCCCAATACTTTATGGATTATAAATAATCTGCGTGCAGAGTGTTTTACAAACCATGGTTCATCTGAAGTTCGAAATCTTGTCGCAAAACTATCTTTAAAGTTAACAATACACTTTGAATATTTTAATTTCCGGAGAATATAACCAAAACAAGAAAATACCTTTATTATCTTAGGAAAAGAATTGTGGCGCAACTTTTCGGAAATGTGAACATATTTTGCGCTCAAAATTGATAATATTTTACCATGCTATTAGTGTTATTTTAATGATATGGATAGTTCTTACAAAAGTGAAAGCTGCATATAATATAAATATTGAAGTATTGATAAGACTATTTTTTGTTAAACGTGTCCTCATTTTATTGTCACCGACATTTTTACTACTTGCGTTGTGTTACTATTATTGATTTTAATTTCTCTCGACCTAACGGAGACAAAAAGTGTTGTTATTATTTAAAAAAAAAGTGAATTCGAGGTTTTGATGGGTGACGGCGGGGCCGAATTTCGAGTCCCTGTTGGGTTTACTTAGGGTGAATTTTTCCAAATGTCTTCTTAATCTCCTTTCAAGAAAATGCGTGTACACAACCTCTGAACCCAACCTTCCTACTTTCTTCTATCATTTTAACGTGATTAGTACATATGCGTATAAACTTATCGAGTGCTAAAAAACAAAACAAAAAACAAACCCCTTATTGTCTGTATCCCGGGACAGGTTCGAAACCATTCTACCATCAGGCTAATCTCGTATCTTGGGTTTTCATCAAGTTTCCCAGAGGGATTCTAGGATTATCTATCCGACCCTAATGTTAAGGGTGTTTAATTTAGGGTTAAAAGAGAAAAAATAAATTTTATTGAAATAGACTTTAACGAATTTTTTTAGCACCGCGTCTTACAACCCATTCGGGTTACACGCTTATTTACTAGTTACGCTAATAGGCTATGGGTTGGTAAGGCTGAATTTAGATGAAGTGTACCACATTTGCGTGGTGAGAGAGAGTGTGAAACCATTTAAATAAAACTACCCTCAATACACCTGACCGGAATCGAGCCACGATCTCCTCGCTATTGGCAGTCTAGTCTATTACGAGAATAGCGCCTTAGACCATGTGGCCACCGAAGCAGGTTTGATTAAAACTCGTATCCAGATAATGTTAAATATTAGGCCTAGCAAATAATGACGGATCTCATTTTTCCTGGAAAATCATTGAGAAGGTACTTTAGGCAGAAATGTATCGCTTGCTGAAGAAAAAATAGGTAGAACATGTTTATTTTAATATAATTTTGTTCGTGTGTTCAAGAAGAATCTTGCATGAGGATCTAAATCTTCAATAAATGACGTTTAATCCGTTTGCTCCTCTACAAGTTAGTAAATAAATCTAAATTAGCCTAAATAACGTATTCAACATTAGCGAACGTAATTTAACCTTGAATTTACCTATCTAAATTCAATCTAGCACAGTCTAACATAGCTTTTAAATTTACATTTATTTTATGTAAACTAACTTCATACACTTTACTTAAGCCCGCCTCAGTGGCCGAATTTCGAATCCCTGTTGGGTTTACTGAGGGTAAATTTTTCCAAATGGCTTCTTAATCTCCTTTCAAGCAAATGCGTGTACACAACCTCTGAACCCAACCTTCTTACTTTCTTCTATTACATTAAAGTGATTAGTACATATGCGTATAAGCTTAACGAGTGCTAAAAACAAAACGAAAAAACAAGTACTATCCTCCAGGAAATTTCAAGCTATAGCTTATTTGAGCCAGACACTTTCTGAATTCACTGACTTCCGAGCCAAACGAACCTTGTCCGCCTGAGCCTCAGAGGACTCGCTGCAAAGCCATCTACCAGCGTCTTACCACTCTCCGATATAGCACACAAAGCTAATTGTCTCCGGGGTACGAAAAACACTTCATACGTCATCACTTCCAGTATAATTGACAAGGACAAATTTTAATGACCACATTCAGAGATAATTGAAAGACAAAAACAGCTGCAGTAAATAAGTACAAGAGATGATATCTGGACCATCGGAAGCCCTAAGGAAGTTTCACAGATGATGCAATTTATTTAAAACTGGAGTTTGCTATTTAAAATTACCTAACGAAGTAATATATAATACATAACAAGATACATTATATACATATACAATATATATATATATATATATATATATATATATATATATATATATATATAAAGAATGGGCTGGAGAGTACTAATATTAATAAACACACTTGGAGGAAAGGTTAATTTTACTATTTTTATTTTTCTACTAGATAAATAAACCATTATGGAATAATATATTTGTATTCACTCACTTAACATGAGTGATATTTGATAATTTCTCATTATATAGGATAAGATGGCAGAATAAGAAAAGAGGATTTTAAGAAAATTAACCAAAACTCGTCATTAAAAAGAGTATAAAATCACTTTATCTAAAAAGATCTTCTCCTTACTGTTCAGGGATCTAAGTCTAGTCTATAGGGGGAGTCTGGACCACTAATTCACACCTATATTTAGCGTTGCATATTTTACAATTAACTTATTAAGTGCAATTAACCAAACCTCTGGCTTCAAGGAGCTGGAAAGTTTAAAGGCAGTAAAACGTTAACTTTTCATTCAACCCTTTCCTGAGATATTCATATCACACCGAGATTCAGTAACAATTATTTTGATATTCTGATATAATCAGGTTTCCCAACTAATATTTTGTTTACACGTCTTTCATCGCCCATACGCGGCCCATGACCACCCCAACTCAATCTGTGTGCCTATGTTTGAAGATGTTACACCCCAAAGGGTGAAATAAACCATTTTATAAATTGGCAGAATGTCTGCCCATTCCGTGAACTGGCTTCATCGCGTGTAAATTTCAAGGACCTGGCAGAAACTCTTACGTTTCACGAATTGGTTATCACTTGAGCTGCCTAATTCATGGACTGGGAAACTCAAACCGCTACTACTATTAAATCATCACACTATAATTTTAGTTTAATCTTTAAGTATATTTTTAACAAAACTATTAGCCACATAAGATAACTGTTTAGACCCCTGTAAATTAAATTAGAGTGTAAATTAAACATCCAATTCTCCTGAGCTGGACGAGTTTCATCCCGGCTCGGGTAATGGACACACGAATAACAGGTTTGTTCCATTGGTTTTAGAATGGAGGGGTAGGTTTAGTTAGGTTGTCTTAGTTTATAACTCCTAACGTACAGTATCTTAAAACTAACCTAGTAGGCTAAATGGGATTTCTACCAGATGAATGTTTGCAATTACTCGGCAGCCTTCAATTTATGAAACTAGTGGTGTAATTATTGTGTCTTGACCTTGTGTTAAGTGTTTCAGAATAACTACATGCGAAGTGTTTGCCATCTTGTAAACAGCCTCTAGGTGGAATCATGGCTTAGCAGCATGAGATATTGTTTGAAGAGCTTGAGGAGATTTGTTTACAAGCTTTTCTATCTGCACCACTTATCGTCATATGATAAACCTAGCTAAATGTAAAAAAAAAACTACTTTCATGTATACACAATTTCCCATATTAATGTTTTCATTGGCTGCCCTTTGAATAAATGGTGGACATCAGTAAAATAAATACAGTAACATTTTGTCAATGCTGTTTGATCAACATCTAATTTTTTCAATTACTCCAAATGTTATTTTTATGCAGATTTAACGATAAGTGAAGCTTTTAGAAATATTAAATATAAGTGTCTTAGTTATCAGAGTCCTTGTGTGAGCTGTGGCGTCTCGTGATGTAAAATCTAGTGTGTTCACAAAATCAAAATTACAATAAAGAATATTCAGTAAGTGTATATTTATAAAGCATACAGTATGTACTATCTTGATTATGTCAAGAGAATGTCAACTTTATTTAAAATATATATATGATCCCTTATAAAGTTGAACTAAGCCAACATAGCAGAAACATAAGTATACATAAATCTAAATATAATAGCTGCTGGTTGACAACGTTTTGAGAAAATCCATTTTCATATCATTTAGGTATTGAAAACCTTTTTCAATTCTTAAATTATGTTGCTTTCTATTTTATCCTGATTAGTTAATTTATCACTATTCTATTTAGAATATATTGAACCTTCTTTATCTTTAAAGAAACAAAAAACTTAAAACTATTATGTTTTGTCTATTTACAGTTTCACCAAGCCTAATATTAACTGGATAGTATAAATACTGTAAGTGCATTCTATTTATATCAATACAAGGTCAAAACAAAGTAAATTTATGTAGGTATTTTTCTTAAACTTCTCTCCCGAGCTAGCAATCAAAAGCAAGATAGTTACTTAAAACTATTCGTTCAAAACTCTTGGTTTATCTCGACTGGATAGTTACTGGACTCATTAGAGTCACAAACTGCTTGGTTTCTCTGGACTGGATAGTCACTGGACTCATGAGGGTCACAAACTGCTTGGTTTCTCTCGACTGGATAGTCACTGGACTCATGAGAGTCACAAACTGCTTGGTTTCTCTCGACTGGATAGTCACTGGACTCATGAGGGTCACAAACTGCTTGGTTTATCTTGACTGGATAGTTACTGGACTCATGAGGATCACAAACTGCTTGGTTTCTCTCGACTGGATAGTTACTGGACTCATGAGGGTCACAAACTGCTTGGTTTCTCTCGACTGGATAGTGACTGGACTCATGAGGGTCACAAACTGCTTGGTTTCTCTCGACTGGATAGTCACTGGACTCATGAGGGTCACAAACTGCTTGGTTTATCTTGACTGGATAGTTACTGGACTCATGAGGATCACAAACTGCTTGGTTTATCTTGACTGGATAGTCACTGAACTCATGAGGGTCACAAACTGCTTGGTTTCTCTCGACTGGATAGTCACTGGACTCATGAGAGTCACAAACTGCTTGGTTTCTCTCGACTGGATAGTCACTGGACTCATGAGGGTCACAAACTGCTTGGTTTATCTTGACTGGATAGTTACTGGACTCATGAGGGTCACAAACTGCTTGGTTTATCTTGACTGGATAGTCACTGGACTCATGAGGGTCACAAACTGCTTGGTTTATCTTGACTGGATAGTCACTGGACTCATGAGAGTCACAAACTGCTTGGTTTCTCTCGACTGGATAGTCACTGGACTCATGAGGGTCACAAACTGCTTGGTTTCTCTCGACTGGATAGTCACTGGACTCATGAGGGTCACAAACTGCTTGGTTTATCTTGACTGGATAGTGACTGGACTCATGAGGGTCACAAACTGCTTGGTTTCTCTCGACTGGATAGTCACTGAACTCATGAGGGTCACAAACTGCTTGGTTTCTCTCGACTGGATAGTCACTGGACTCATGAGAGTCACAAACTGCTTGGTTTCTCTCGACTGGATAGTCACTGGACTCATGAGGGTCACAAACTGCTTGGTTTATCTTGACTGGATAGTTACTGGACTCATGAGGATCACAAACTGCTTGGTTTCTCTCGACTGGATAGTTACTGGACTCATGAGGGTCACAAACTGCTTGGTTTCTCTCGACTGGATAGTCACTGGACTCATGAGGATCACAAACTGCTTGGTTTCTCTCGACTGGATAGTCACTGAACTCATGAGGGTCACAAACTGCTTGGTTTCTCTCGACTGGATAGTCACTGAACTCATGAGTCACAAACGGTCCAGTTTGTTTGATTCAGATTGAATAACTCGACTATCGATGGCTGTGATAAGAGGAAGGATGTTAGGATTTAATAAAAACACTAAAATGTTCACAGCAACGTATGTGCACACACCCCAGGTTAAGTCCCCCATAGGATCTACGTAATTCTGTCATGCACATGCGCATTAGCTTTTCAATTGGAATACATTTTTACAACGCACATATCGTGTTTTCAAACTCCAAGCAATAACTTATCTCTGGCACTCGCTCACGACACAGTTTTCAATCATTACACGAGAAGTGGTAGGTAATCACAAGATTTAGATAGGCCAATTAATTATTTAAAACTAAAATATTATTTAATTTTAATCAAAGTATTAGGTTTTCACGTGCACATGTTCTTATAAAAACAAGCCGCCACTGTGTGTGTGTGTGTATTTTGGACGATTTAGGGTCCCTTCTTTTAAAAGGATTATTTATTAAGGGTCTTTATTCCTTCTAAATGCCCAAGCTAGATATTTATTGGAGTCTTAAAAATTCTTAACAGTTACAGCTCAATCTAGGCTTGGAAACAAAGATCCTTTAAATTGCTTCAAGAAGGATTAAATGTTAAAAAAATGTATTGCCATCTTGTTTCTGGCGACTTCCCCACAAGCCACAGCAGGTGCCCTTACTTATTTTATCTGTGGAGAATTGTTTAAACGGTAACGTATTTGATTTTATGTATGTACTAAAATGACACAGGTACTTTTTCTAGTACTTTAATTCTTATGTAACTTAATTTTGTGCTATATATGTAGAATAAAACTTTCTGAATCAGAGAAAATAATTTATTGAGGACGAGATTGTAGTTGTGGAAAATGTTAATGGCTTTATCTCGGCTTTTGAAATAAACTAACCCTTTAACGAGGCGGTGCTCTAGGCATAGATTTAAATTCAACAGCAATTAAATAACCATACTAATTTTAAGATCTTTTGTGTAAGAAAACATTAATGTTTCACAAAATTTATTTTTCAAAATGTATTATTTATAAAATAGTGATTTTTGACGAGTTATGTGTGGCTGTTTGATACCTTGGCCTGTATGAACACGAGAAAAGAACATTCTTTTGAGTATTATCAGGTTTGGTTTGGAGGTTTGATGGTGTATAAGGGTAAGTGATACGTGTAATGTACTGTTACAGGGGGGTTGGTGAATTCCATTGATGGTGTCAGTATAATGGTGAGTAATACGTGAAATGTACTGTTCCAGGGGTTGATGAGTTCCATTTGTAGCATGTGAAACCGGCTGTTCAACATGTACAATAAAAATACCATAAATATAACTAACACGATGAATACAAGAGCTACTGTATTCTAATAGTGTGTGGCAAATGAATTCATGTTGCCGGGAAGCGCCCAAACTCCAGGAAAACTGCACCAGCTGACTATGCCGGGACCAACACCAGAACGACATCTCACCAGCAGGCCCCGCTTCAAGGAAGTAGCAGAGCAGTTTTTCTCTGGGCGCCACACTATCAAAGAGCGCTAGTGGTCACTCAGCGCAATTTAGCAACTTAACCCCCTACCCCCTTAGATGTCCAGATGCATACCATCCCCGAGTTCGTCAGTTCTTTTACTATATAAGCGTCATTCCTCGCTTCACATATATATCAAGTCATATATGTCAAGTACTTGGGACTTTCGCTGGACACCAAGCTGACCTGGCGACTACACTGCACCGAGAGATTGAACAAGGCGAGGCAAAGTCTGGAAGTCCTAGACCCACTGCTTAACAGGCGTAGCGCCCTGACTACAAGAAACGGTCTGACACTGTACAAGCAGTTGCTCATACCGATCCTCGACTATGCGTGTCCCGCTTGGGGCCACCTGGCGGACACGTATATGAGGAGGATGCAGGCATTCCAGAGCAGGTGTCTGAGGATCATTGTGTACGCACCTTGGTACGTTCGGAATGTGACTCTGCACCAAGACCTGGATATGCCTACCATCAAGGACCACTTCCGGAAGCTGGCGCAGTCTTTCTACGACAGACTTCCCGGTGCCACCAATCCTCTTATCCAGGGGCTTGGGAATTACGTCATCGACCCTGGAGGGTGCCACCGACGTCCCAAAGCCCTGCTCGGATAAGCGAGATGTGACAAACGTGGGTTGGGAGGCTCTCACACAGCCCCCCATAGAGTAGTGTCTCCGCACGTAACTCTAAAAACCTCTTAGTCGGTTCCCAAAATTTTGTTTTACTCAACTAATATTAATTAATAATATGCTTTATTTTTGTTTATTTCAGTAACTTCGTGAAATGCGACAACCCGTCAGTTAAATATCTGAAAACCACACGGTGTGACCAATTGGTCGGTACGTGTTGGAATTTGCTCTCGTGCTCTCCTTCAGGGTGCATTAGAGCATGCTATTTTGCGTCTGCGATATATAAAATTTTTTGCGTCTGCGTCACATATATATTCTATTTAATCAATTCGACGGAGGAAGAACTAGGACGTAACTCTACATCGCCGAAGAAACTACTGGTGACTACGTTGTGTCAGGCATCTGTCTCTCCATCTCGTCGCAGATGAAGCCTAATCTGGGACTTTAATTATTTCTAAGTTAGAATCTGGTTTAGATTTGTAACACCTCTTTAACTATGTCCATCAGGCATAGTTTATTGTGTCAGAGTATCTGACTTTCTATGTCCATCAAACATAGTTTTTTTTTGTCAGGGTATCTGACTTTCTATGTCCATCTGACATAAGTTTTTGTGACAGGATGTCTGACTTTATTTTCTATGCCCATAAGGCATAATCTTGAATGTTAGTCTTAAAGCTCTTTTTCTATGTCCATCAGATATAGTTTTTGGTTTGTCAAAGTTCAGAAATGTTTTCCTATGCCCATATGGCGTAGTTTAGAATGAAGGATTTAATGCTCTATTTATCATGGATCATACGACTTTATTTACTATGTCAGTGTGTCTGACTTCTTTTTCTAAGTCCTTGAGGAATAGTTTTATATATTAGGGAATAATAATGACTCCCTAAACGGTATGACCATGTCTAGGATCTCTTTATGGTGGAAATCAGGTTAGCTAACGTTTTCTTCAATGACCTAGTTAGGTCAGTGACAGAGAGCAGTCACTCTTAGTTCTTTTTAGTGTAACTATTCACGGTGCGCAACCTGTGGGAGCACTACTAGGTCGTAGTAGTGGCCCGCGGGGATAGTGTTTTGTCTCCGGCCCCTTCAGGTGCTGTTTGTATCAAGTATAATAAATATTGTTTGTACTACTTATCGTGTGTCCAAGAACGGGTGGAAGTATAAATATACTATTGAATGTCCAGGCAGTACTATTAGGAATTGACCGGTCATACCGCATATATTCCCGATAGCTTTCCATTTACTATTTGTAATATGCTAGTTACTCTTCAAAGAGATTATTCTTAGGCTTACACAACTCTTTATGGAGTTAACTCAAGCTAGTTAGCTCATATAACTACCTTCATAGTAAGTCTATAAAATTAGGATTTAATACCCCTGTTTTCATTCACTATAATTTCACTATTATGCATGAATAGACCTTTCAGGTCTTATTCTGGGATTAGCTAGGCTGGATTGTCTTTATGTATTGTGGCTTAACCTTATATTATTATTTGTTGCCTATAATTGACTGACGCTATGTTGAGGCAGACGCTCCTTCGTAGGAGAATGAGCACTGGTCCTTATTTTTAGAGTTACTAAATTAAACTATATGTTCAATCTTACTTCTGTTGGTTCCTAATCACCAAGGAGCTTATTTCTATTCCCGCCTATCGGGAAGTATACGACTATGATAACTGAATAAAGTTATATTTAATAACAATAGACTGTTATATCTAATATCAATTTAAAACGTATGTAATTATATTTCTCTTGTTTGTATTTAATTAAACAGATTTGTTAAACTTATATATTTCTCTTATATCTCATCCTTCCCAAAACTTCCTTATTTAACTTTGTTTGTAATTGTGATCGACACTTCTACTTGATAGGAGAAGCGAGAATTCACATTGATGGTGTATAATGGTGAGTGATACGTGTAATGTACTGTTATAGAGGATGGTGAGTTCCATTGATGGTGTATAATGGTGAGTGATACGTGTAATGTACTGTTATAGAGGATGGTGAGTTCCATTGATGGTGTATAATGGTGAGTGATACGTGTAATGTACTGTTACAGGGGTTGGTGAGTTCCATTGATGGTGTATAATGGTGAGTGATACGTGTAATGTACTGTTACAGGGGTTGGTGAGTTCCATTGATGGTGTATAATGGTGAGTGATACGTGTAATGTACCGTTCCAGGGGTTGGTTAGTTCCATTGATGGTGTATAATGGTGAGTTATACGTGTAATGTACTGTTCCAGGGGATGGTGAGTTCCATTGATGGTGTATAATGGTGGGTGATACGTGTAATGTACTGTTCCAGGGGATGGTGAGTTCCATTGATGGTGTATAATTGTGAGTGATACGTGTAATGTACTGTTACAGGGGTTGGTGAGTTCCATTGATGGTGTATAATGGTGAGTGATACGTGTAATGTACTGTTCCAGGGGTTGGTTAGTTCCATTGATGGTGTATAATGGTGGGTGATACGTGTAATGTACTGTTCCAGGGGATGGTGAGTTCAATTGATGGTGTATAATGGTGAGTGATACGTGTAATGTACTGTTATAGGGGATGGTTAAGTTCCATTGATGGTGTATAATGGTGGGTGATACGTGTAATGTACTGTTATAGGGGGTGGTGAGTTCCATTGATGGTGTATAATGGTGAGTAATATGTGTAATGTACTGTTACAGGGGTTGGTGAGTTCCATCGATGGTGTATAATGGTGAGTGATACGTGTAATGTACTGTTCCAGGGGATGGTGAGTTCCATTGATGGTGTATAATGGTGGGTGATACGTGTAATGTACTGTTATAGGGGGTGGTGAGTTCCATTGATGGTGTATAATGGTGAGTAATATGTGTAATGTACTGTTACAGGGGTTGGTGAGTTCCATTGATGGTGTATAATGGTGAGTGATACGTGTAATGTACTGTTATAGAGGATGGTGAGTTCCATTGATGGTGTATAATGGTGAGTGATACGTGTAATGTACTGTTACAGGGGTTGGTGAGTTCCATTGATGGTGTATAATGGTGAGTGATACGTGTAATGTACTGTTACAGGGGTTGGTGAGTTCCATTGATGGTGTATAATGGTGAGTGATACGTGTAATGTACTGTTCCAGGGGTTGGTTAGTTCCATTGATGGTGTATAATTGTGAGTGATACGTGTAATGTACTGTTATAGGGGATGGTTGAGTTCCATTGATGGTGTATAATGGTGAGTGATACGTGTAATGTACTGTTATAGGGGATGGTGAGTTCCATTGATGGTGTATAATGGTGAGTAATATGTGTAATGTACTGTTCCAGGGGTTGGTGAGTTCCATTGATGGTGTATAATGGTGAGTGATACGTGTAATGTACTGTTATAGGGGATGGTGAGTTCCATTGATGGTGTATAATGGTGAGTAATATGTGTAATGTACTGTTCCAGGGGTTGGTGAGTTCCATTGATGGTGTATAATGGTGAGTGACACGTGTAATGTACTGTTCCAGGGGATGGTGAGTTCAATTGATGGTGTATAATGGTGAGTGATACGTGTAATGTACTGTTCTAGGGGATGGTGAGTTCAATTGATGGTGTTAATGGTGAGTGATACGTGTAATGTACTGTTCCAGGGGATGGTGAGTTCCATTGATGGTGTATAATGGTGAGTGATACGTGTAATGTACTGTTCCAGGGGATGGTGAGTTCAATTGATGGTGTATAATGGTGAGTGATACGTGTAATGTACTGTTCCAGGGGATGGTGAGTTCCATTGATGGTGTATAATGGTGAGTGATACGTGTAATGTACTGTTCCAGGGGTTGGTGAGTTCCATTGATGGTGTATAATGGTGAGTAATATGTGTAATGTACTGTTCCAGGGGTAACACCAGGTACTGCTGCTATAATTAAGACATCTGTTTGATAAAACTCATTGTTGAGACTTGAAATAACCCACACGCTCGCGCAAGAAAGGCCTTTTCTCTAACAAATTGATTTTTGAACAACTATTCCATTGTTTAGTATATTGAAGTTTAACTATGAGCCATCTATTTTGTATTATGTTGGCCTATTAAACTAAAGGTCCTGAGTTTTATTCCTGATAGGGCTATAAAGTTATCTTTTTCAAATGTACAGTCCAAGTTTTGAGTGTTTTGTATATCTTAGGACTGAGATAGTTCGTGGCTCGTGTGCTCATTTAACAAATTGGTTATAGAAAGGGCATAAACTGACAGATACAACAAAAAACAATAATTACTACTCAATTTGGAATAATATTTGTCACAAAAGTTGGTAAAATATCGCATAAAGTTTCTTCAGAGGAGACCGAGGGCGATTCTGGTTTTTAATTTGTTTAAACGTATATTTTTTAAACTTCTTTCTATAGACTGTGTTTGTATTGTACTGTACTGTATGTGTATTCACATTTATTTATTTATTTATTTTAGTAGCATATAACAAAATAATATCCTAAACAGTAACTACGATTTTTGTAAAAGTTGGAAATTATACAACCCTCTTGGACAAATGTTACAAGATATAAATTATGGTGCTTATTATTTACTTAAGAAACAATCAATATTACGTATCAATTAATTTAATTCAATTTATTGGAACGTGTTTAAATTGAGTTAAATCATAACAAAACGTAAGCAAACAAAAACTCATTCATACAAGTATAAATAGTACTGAAAAAACTGATTGTGGATACAGTCCTATCCCATGCGCCCGCCAGTACTAATTATTAGTATCCCAGCGCGCCCAGTCAAGGGTTGAAAAAGGAAGTATATACAGTAAAATCTTGGATTGCAAGCATAATTCGTTTCGTAAACGTGTTCGTAATACAAAGCACTCGTATATCAAAGTGAATTTCCCCCATAAGAAATAATGGAAACTCAGATGATTCGTCCCACAACCCAAAAATATTTAATCTACAAATGATTAATACCTTTTTTATTTTCGTTATTTAAATGTAACTGTACTGTAATCAAATTTATTAATTAAATTTAATGGTGGCTGGTGTGAGGTGGACAAGAGTGATGAGAGGAGGAGGTGAGTTATTGTTTAGGATGACTTTCACTGTCACTAACGGAATCACTGCTATATGTTGGCTAACTCAAAAAAATTTTGTGCGACTTTAACAAAGAACCTATCCAATGACACTGCTCGTATTGCAAGATATCGCTCGTTTATCAAGTTAAAATTTATTGAAAAATTTTGCTCGTCTTACAAAACATTCGCAGACCAAGTTACTCGCAATCCAAGGTTTTACTGTAATAAGAAGTGGTTGCAACTCACCACACTGACGAGCCGCAAGGTACCCGTGTCGTCCTCCTCACCGAAGGCCAGGAAGGCCAGAAGAATGATCGCAATGACGAAAGCCAGAGAAGATACCGTTGCGCAGGCTCCTCGCCTGGTAGGGTGGCATTGCCCCGACCAGAAGGGACGTCTTCTAGTAACCTCTTCCATCGATGATTAAACAGCCACTCGCGCGTTCACCTCAACAAACACCTTTCAACAATCAACAAACATGACTCTCATTCACAGCTTTACTTGTCATATAAAAGCTTTGGATATCTTGAGAACTAAAGACAGGTCATCCACAGACTCCTTCTCGAAGCCTCCATGACTCTTTGTCAGCAAATGCTGTCTACAAGTAAACAAAAACATAGTTAGGTTGAACTCCTAAGTAACTAATATGCTGATATTTTGAAACTGGAAACATGCAGGGGCGTTGCACGAAATATATTGGGGGGGGGGGGGGGGGGGGCTGAACCAGTATTTTTACCAACTCTAAGCATTTCGAAATTAGAAAAATTCCCAAGTAACAAAGGAGAGTACTACAAAAAAAGCAATGTTGAGAACGTGGGCTAGGGGGGGAGGGGGCAAGGAGGAGGCTCCATTTTTTTAAATTTGTGGTGATAATCAAGCCTTAAACCGTGCTTTAAGGCAACTGTATTTTTTAATTAATTAATTTATTTATTTGCAAGGCCGTAGCCAGCCAATAATTTCGGGGGGGGGGGTGGGGGGTGGGGGGGTTGTTTGGTGGGCACATCCCCCAATTTCCGGACGCTAGAGATAATTATAATTGATAAACAGTTCTAGAAGCTATCTAAAGTGTTTTATATGGCAACATTACCCCCTAGCTGCTGAAGGGTAGGAAAAATTCTAACTATTAAACACATCTAGAAGCTATCTGAAGTGGGTTTTTTTTCAGTATAGTACTCCATAAGTGCCGAAAACTAGGAAAATTTCTAGATATCAAACACCTCTAGAAGCGATCTGAAGTGTCTTTTAATTGCCGAAGGCTGGAATTTTTTAAAACTATTAAACAACTCTAGAAACTCTCTGAAGTGATTTTATGCTAACACAGCCCCCTAATTTGTACTTGTATCTTAATTTTGACATCGTTTGAAACATAAATAAAGCCATTTGGTTCATAAAATTTCGGGGGTGGTTTGAGCCCCCAAACCTCCCCTGGCGACAGCCTTGTTTATTTGTTCATAATGGATTTTTAAAGCTACAAGGCTTTTTCAGTGCAACTTGAATTATTATTCTTTATTTCAGTTTACCTGAATCTAAGCTAAATATCCAATTGATCTTAAATATATTTATTTAGATTTGCAGATATTGTTCAAATCGTGTATTTTATATTAACAAATTTAACTGACTTTTCTACAGCGGTTTCCAACATTTTGTATTTTATGATTACAACTCTCTCTGCAGCCATCGCGACCCTTTGATAACTTAAAAGCGTTCAAATCCTAGTTTTAAAGTTGTTTTTTTTTTCGTTGTGTATTACTATCAGCCCGGACTACCTACAGTTAGCTACACCATTGGGATAGGTAAAACTTATAGAATCAACAATCCCGGTAGGTGACCTGGTGGTCTAGGGGTAAGGTGTCAGAATTCTGTGCTGGGGGTCCGGGGTTCAATCCTTGGTCCCGGCACAGATTTATCTGATTGCCAAACCCTTCCTTCACCTCTGACAAGACGTGTATTAATCACAACTTGTGACTGTGAGGAAATGCCAGGCCTCCACCGTGGTTCGGATTCCACGTTAAACTGTAGGTCCTCCATTTCATCCCACAATCACCCTACCATTACACATTAGCGTAAGTGCGTATAACCCGAACGGGTGTTAAGACGCGGTGCTAATAATAATAATAACAATCCCGGGGTTGGGGGATGATTTTATATTTTGCTAGCAGCATTACAAGGCTCTCACAGTAAACCAGCCAGGAAGAACCTATCAGTATGGAATAGCCCAAAAGGAACCAAAGCAGTAACTAGGTCGTTTTTAAAACTTTAACAATTTACGTTTCTATTAGAATTTCGCATCTTATTATAATCATTAAAATCATTAAAAAAAGTAAGCATAAAGCTAAAACCTCTATATTGTTACCCCTTCCAAAACACGCTGCAACCCCCAAGTTGGAAACCGCTGTTTTATTATAACACAGTTGGAAGCAATATTTAATTAGTAAGCTCCCGGAGATGTGGAACTCGCTCGTCACTTTATAAAAAAATTAGCAATTTGGCCATGTTTTTTTAAAAACATTTTAAACTGTAAAACAAAGCAATATAAAATAGATTTTAACGCTATTTCTACAGTATTTTGCTACCTGTCTACCAATGTCCTGCTTCATAACCTCATGGAAGTTGCCCTAAAATGTTAATACTGATACGTCAATAAACTATTCAAAACAAATTGTAATTTATCGCGTGAGGGTGAAGGGGCTTCCCCTGACGTTTTATTAAATTTATGTAAAATTCAAAATCAGTACGCTAAACAACATGGCTATAGAAAATTCTATGCAAATCGAACACTAAATAACGAATTTAAAAAATGTATCCCAAATTTGAAAATGTTAAAGGGTGGAAAAAAAACTTAATTTCTTGTTTAATGTAGTCTACTCAAACAATTGAAAAATTATAAGAGTTTAAACAATGTAACACAGCCCTATTACTGCTCTTCCTTCATTGTTGCTTCGAACCTATTTAAATTGCTTTCATGAAAGCCTATTTTAATAAACAATGAAATAAGATACATCAGTTCAATTCAAACTAGTGTGGATACTTGCTAGAAAAATGAGTGTGTATTTCAGAAGTCAAACATTAACACTAACCTCAATGTCCTCATTTCATCAGTCAGAGCTTTCGATAAGAAAACAATTACATGATGCGTAAAATTCACTACATTTATGACTTCAAAATTTAATAAAGCCCTAATTAAGGCATTGGCTGTACAACATATGATAATTTGAATCATAAAACTCCGGACAGTCTAGCAGCCACGAAAGTCACAACTAAAAACACTAAACTATAAATAAAACATTGGCTGACAATGCTGCCACTTCAGGCATTTCTGGCCGAGTGAAATTTTGCTACTGGGCAGCTCATGTTCCCTTATGATTCGTTTCCATACCTCATTCGGCATACACTCACCGGCCGTTTTCTCTGCTACTGACAACGGTGATACTAAACTACTTGATTAACTAAGCTTTACGATCTACTACACAAGGAATCTCCTTTAAATGTTTGATGAGTTTTGAAGTTGGGACTTTTTTAGAGTAGGGATCAACAGTTGGGAAAATTTAAATTTGTCTGTACAAGACTGTGGTTAAGGACTTTCATAATAGAAAGTAATGGGGTACAGAATAAACCTAGAATTTCCCAACTCCAGATCTCAAATCTCACAAAATTCCCAACTTTCAAGCTTTTAAGCAACATAAGGGTTGACACCCCTCAACCCCCACCAGCGCGAAGCCCCTTGAAACATGTTATGATTTTATAAAATATTCATCAGAAAATTATATCAAAAATTTTTTTTGATCCAAAATATATTCACTTATTTCTACCATGACCTTGGTAAATTTTATTTTATTTGTTTAAGATATTTGAAGTGCACTTTCTGAACCGAATGATTATATCAGCACACGATAATTTCTATGAGCGAGAGTGAAAGGGCACACCAATATTTCTAGGAAAGGTATTCTCACATACCTTCCAGGGTTCTTTTACATGCCACAATCAACATGGGACCGGCGGATCTACTTACTCTCCGAACAGGTTTTTATCACACAAGAAAAATCCGTTGACCACGACTGGGTTTGAACTCACGGACATCGGGTCCTGAAGAGAGCACTTTACCTCAAGATTACTTAGGTCGACGACCTTGAAAAGTTTAAGAATTAAAAATAGTATTGTTCTGCCACTTTACAAACTACAAAAAACTACAAAAAAAAGTTTGAGGGTCACTTGGTGTGAGGTGTCACTTCCGCAATAGGCTGGACTGCCGATGATAATGAGATCGGGGTTCAAATCCTGGTCGGGTGTACTGAGGGTGAATTTTCCTAAATTATTTTCCGCTCTTCCTCAGCGAAAATGTGGTTACATTTAATCAAATTCACCCTACCTATGTCTAACATCAGGGTAATGAGACATGGTGATAAAAAACAAAGAAACCTACTTTTATTATTGTTTTGTTCTCCATGTCTGGAACTCATGGAAGTACTTTTGTACGAACATCTCATGGGAGAGCATTTATCGATAAAGCTGAGGAAATTAGGAATATGTATCGTGATAAATGAATTATATAGTCTGACTTAATATATTATAATGTATAATCATCCGGTTTCATATTTATAAACTGTATATTAACACATACATATAATATTTATATGTGTGTGTGTTTGTGTATTTTATGAGCTCCTTCCAAAGTTCAGGGAACAGTTTCTTGACTCATCAAGAGATTACACAGCTATTTATCATCTGTAAATATTTGGTGCTATCAGTCCAGGCTAGGAATAAACCTTTAATATGGTAATAAGATTATAAATTACTATAACTATCTGATTGAATAAGTTAATACATTATTAAAAAACAATAAATGCATTCATATCTAACAGTTGTAGCTCAATTCATATAATGACTAATAGTTCTTGTAAACTTATAATAGTGTATTATTATTGTTGTTTTTGCAGTCATTTTAAAGCAATTAAGGTAATTTATTTTAGTTTAGGCCAACACTTATGATGTGTTTGAAATATTAATTAATATTAAACGATTGCAATTAATGTATCACGTCTTACTACCCAGCTGGGTTATCTCTCCGCCAAGGGCGTCGAAAATTCATTTTAATATAACTTTAGCCTATCAAGTATTTTACATATATATGGACCCCCCCCCCCCCCTTGGGGATACTTCATATTACAGGGAGACCGAAACCCCCCAAACCCCGTACAGTTCTACACCCTCGTTATTCAAATATTATTTAAAAGAAATATCCCCATACTTGCGTGGAGAGGGAGTGTGAAACTATTTAGGAAAAACCACCCGTCTTACAACCAGCGGAGATTCGAACCCCGATACTCTCGTCACGGTCAATTCAGACTAGATAATAATGACGTCTTATTCCACGTGACCACCGGTGCGAGTTGAAATACTTTTAACTCGAATCTAAACTATATGGTAATTTTATCAATGGTGACTAATTAGATGCACCTGTCATTCCACTACAGATGCCAACAAGTGTCATAAGCTGACATCTACCGTGGGAAATATACAGAAGAACGAATTTGATCCACATTATGGAAACATAATATAAAACTATTGTTTGACGGACAGATTTTAAAAACCACGTTTAACATGATCCAAACCCACGAACGTTGATTTATCAGCCTGAAAAAGGAAACCATAATTTAACTAAATATACATTATTAGACCATGCCGGGAGTTGAACCCAATAACACTTAGCTCAGAAGGTAGACACGCTAACGACTGTGAAGGTGTTGAGAACTTTGATAATTAGTGACTGGACCTTTAGGGTCAATAAATACAAACTATTAAATTTTCCATTTGAAGTGTCCGACATAGAATCAAGATCTCATTCACTAGATGTTGATATAAACGTGCGCAGACCAAATGTTTAGGCGGAACAGGCAGGTTATCAACAGTGTTAGCACACTTGGTCACAACAAACATAATTAGTCAAATAATCTAGAATTTTATAAATCCTGTAAAACTCACCTCATTTCAACAAACGAATGGATGTCAGGCAGGGCAAGTAACCTTTCACATGATGACTCGGAGGAGGTTATCCTCTTGAAGCTGTCAGAGCCACTGTATGTTGAGGTGGTGACTCTCACTCTACAAAACACCTCAACAGCTGACACACTAACCGCACGGCAGCACGACACACACTGAGCTTACGAAAACAGACAACCTTCCAGTAGGAACAACGTGGCGTAACAGAGATATGAGAGGAACAAACCATACTGTGAGGCAAGTCAACACTCTGTACTGGAGGTCTGAATAAATATACTGTGAGGAAAGTCAACACTCTGTACTGGAGGTCTAAATAAATATACTGTGAGGCAAGTCAACAATCTGTACTGGAGTTATGAATAACCATACTGTGAGGCAAGTCAACACTCTGTACTGGAGTTATGAATAACTATACTGTGAGGCAAGTCAACACTATGTACTGGAGGTATGAATAACCATACTGCGAGGCAAGTCAACACTCTGTACTGGAGTTATGAATAACCATACTGTGAGGCAAGTCAACACTCTGTACTGGAGTTATGAATAACTATACTGTGAGGCAAGTCAACACTATGTACTGGAGGTATGAATAACCATACTGTGAGGCAAGTCAACACTATGTGCTGGAGGTATGAATAACCATACTGTGAGGCAAGTCAACACTATGTGCTGGAGGTATGAATAACCATACTGTGAGGCAAGTCAACACTCTGTACTGGAGTTATGAATAACCATACTGTGAGGCATGTCAACACTCTGTACTGGAGGTATGAATAACTATACTGTGAGGCAAGTCAACACTCAACTCCTTATTGGAGGTCTGAATAACCATACTGTGAGGCAAGTCAACACTTCTACATGATCTACATGATCATACTGTGAGGAAAGTCAACACTCTGTACTGGAGGTCTGAATAACTATACTGTGAGGCAAGTCAACACTTTGTACTGGAGGTCTGAATAACCATACTGCGAGGCAAGTCAACACTATACAAGAGGTCTGAATAACTATACTGCGAGGCAAGTCAACACTCTGTACTGGAGGTATGAATAACTATACTGCGAGGCAAGTCAACACTCTTATACGAGAGGTCTGAATAACCATACTGAAAGGCAAGTCAACACTCTGTATTGGAGGTCTGAATAACCATACTGTGAGGAAAGTCAACACTCTGTACTGGAGGTCTGAATAACCATATTGTGAAGAAAATCAACACTATGTACTGGAGGTCTGAATAACCATACTGAAAGGCAAGTCAACACTTTGTTTTGGAGGTCTGAATAACCATACTGTGAGAAAAGTCAACACTCTGTCCCGGAGGTCTGAATAACTCTACTTTGAGGCAAGTCAATACTCTGTACTGGAGGTCTGAGTAACCATACTGTGAGGAAAGTTAACACTCTCTAAAGGAGGTCTGAATAACCATACTGTGAGGCAGGTCAACACTCTGTACTGAAGGTCTGAATAACCATACTGTGAGGAAAGTTAACACTCTCTAAAGGAGGTCTGAATAACCATACTGTGAAGCAAGTCAACACTCTGTATTAGAGGTCTGAATAACCACACTGTGAGGCAAGTCAACACTCTCTACTGGAGGTCTGAATAACCATACTGTGAAGCAAGTCAACAATCTGTACTAGAGGTATGAATAACCATACTGCGAGGCAAGTCAACACTCTGTACTGGAGGTTTGAATAACCATACTGTGAGACAAGTCAACACTCTGTACTATGTACTAGAGGTATGAGTAACCATACTGCTAGGCAAGTCAACAGTTTGTACTGGAGGTCTGAATAACTATACTGTGAGGCAAGTCAACACTCAACTCTCTACTGGAGGTCTGAATAACCATACTGCGAGGAAAGTAAACACTCTGTACTGGAGGTCTGAATAACCATACTGTGAGGCAAGTCAACACTCTGTACTGGAGGTCTGAGTAACCATACTGTGAGTCAAGTCAACACTCTGTATTGGAGGTCTGAATAACTATACTTTGAGGCAAGTCAACACTTTGTACTGGAGGTCTGAATAACCATACTGTGAAGAAAATCAACATTCTGTACTGGAGGTCTGAATAACTATATTGTGAGGAAAGTCAACACTCTCTACTGGAGGTATGAATAACTATACTGTGAAGCAAGTCAACACTCTGTATTGGAGGTCTGAATAACCATACTGTGAGGCAAGTTAACACTCTGTACTGGAGGTCTGAATAACCATAGTGTGAGGAATGTCAACACTCTGTACTGGAGGTCTGAATAACCATATTGTGAGGCAAGTCAACACTCTGTATTGGAAGTCTGAATAACCATACTGTGAGGCAAGTCAACACTCTGTACTGGAGGTCTGAATAACCATACTTTGAGGCAAGTCAAAACTCTGTACTGGAGGTCTGAATAACCATACTTTGAGGCAAGTCAACACTCTGTACTGGAGGTATGAATAACCATTATGCAAGGCAAGTCAACACTCTGTACTGGAGGTCTGAATAACCATATTGTGAGGCAAGTCAACACTCTGTATTGGAGGTCTGAATAACCATACTGTGAGGAAAGTCAACACTCTGTACTGGAGGTATGAATAACCATACTGCGAGGAAAGTAAACACTCTGTACTGGTGGTCTGAATAACTATACTGTGAGGCAAATCAACACTCTGTACTGATTGTTTTAATTTGATCTAGAAATTCAAAAACTTGGGCCATTGTGGCATCACCCTTGAATATGTGAGTCCTTTCGCCCCAAATTTAGTACAATGATGGTCATATACATTTATATGAAAGCAGACCTTGCAACACGTCTGCACGATACAGAGGTTAGTTTTGTGCAAGTACGTGCTGGCCGCACCTTGAAGAAGCCTTTTTTGTCTGCATTCAAAATCATAGAATACGAACATGTAATTGCTCTTATCCAGTGACGGCTTGGATGGGGCCTGCTTCAAATAGCAGAAATGACCAAAAGGACAATGTGTCTCACATACTCTACAAAATGTCTCATAACACCTGTGTGAATATTCTGCTCTTTCCAAACTGAAAAATTGCCCACAGACTTCACAAACCTTTTTTGACATCACGGATCGACATGTGACCTCTGCATACACCGGGACGTTTATGGTTATCAAAACAAGTCTGGTTTGTGAACTAGCACCCACAGTATTTACAGGTCACAGTTCGACCTCCACGGCAAACCGCATTAGCGTAGCACTTTTTACACACAGATTCACATTTTTGCGCATTCCTATGATCAAATAGCACACGACACTCACGGCAAAAGTATCCGCACTTAAATTCGGCTGTCAAGGATGTTATGACATCCAAATAGTTTTCTTTATCGTCGTGAAAACACAAATCTAGGTAGCCCTTAAAGGAATGTTCAGTAAGGGGTAGGCTCCTCATATAGGACTTGCCTTCCCCAACGATCTTTAAACACTGTGATTTTGTATTCAGAGAAATATCTTTGAAATTGTTTAAGATCAGTGAGCCTTTCAACCTTTGAACCTTTCAAAAGTTTCACACGGGCATCACGGCATAAATCTTCTGCTTTTTATTTTTGAATATCGCGGCCTTCCTTTATGTTCTTATAGGTGTTCATGTCCATTCATCCTTGTTCTATTTTAACGTCACACACAGTCTTGGCGACAACCAATGCACGGGCAAGGCAAAGTGTGTCGTCGCTCTTTTGAATCGTAATGATTCCTTTATTTCTTCTACTGTATGTAGCAGCCGGGGAGAGTTTATCACAATGACGTGAACTCCCACGAGGCTCCTTAAAATGGCTGAGTTTAACGTACAGTGGTGCCGTGCTTTCAAACAACACGTGACTTAAGTTATCTTGCACGGCTCGAGCGTCTAACTGATCAGCCCGCCTAAATGAGACGTATACATACGGTGACCATATTTCTGACAGTGAAAATCGGGACAACTTGGCAACATTTTAAAAAAGTAGCATAAGTGCATAAGCATAAGGGATAAGCATGATTAAGAACAAACATATTCCAAGATTTTTTATTTTTAGTAGTTTAAAAAACATAAATTACAATTATATGTCATGGCTATAAATAAATATGGGCTACATAAAAATTGTAGTCAAAACTACTGGACTCATCTCAATCTCTAAGACTAAGTGGCTCGAGTTTTGAGAAAATTATATTTTGTAAAAATATAATAGGCTATTAAAAATTATGATGTTTTTCTGTTCATTTTCCTAATTCTACTCGTTTTCAGTTGATTCAATGATTTAATTTTAAGTTGAATATCTATTTGTGACTTATAAAAGCTGCCATTTTTAAATTCCGTATATAAAATCTATGTGCATTGAATAACATTTGTTTAATCTAGAAGGATAGCAACCGGCCACCCCACCACCACCACCACCACCGGTGCAAAGGCAAAAACAAACGGAGTTTATTCAGATACTCTCAATAAAAGCAAAATATTATAAATGTAAGGATTTCGATATTTTTACTTTACTGTAGAAACTTTTTTCATCAGTCAGACAATTCGTGACATTTTGGTCGCTATTCGGGACGCCGGGACACAGCCCTTAAAATCGGGACGGTCCCGATTCTTTCGGGACGTATGGTCACCGTACGTATACAGGATTCAACGTCGAGTCCATGATGTTCAAAAGTAAGTTGACATGATCATCGGCGCTGACACCATGGTCCTGTAGCCGATTGAGCAAAACAGTAATTTGCTGTTCAAGCCAGCTTAATGTGTCACGATCGCTTGCTGGAGCACCAAGATATACGGTAACTTCTCTACCAGTATAAAAGAAACGCCTCAGTTGTTTTATTTTCTCCTCGACGATTCGAAGATACCTCGAGATAACCCTCCCCCAACCTGGTTTACCAGGTCACTAATTCCCGGCTGTGGTGCTGCGTAAAGGCGTGGTCGTGAGCTACGAGGGCGATGCACTGTCGTCTTGTCCCTGTGGGTGCTGTGGTGGAAGGAGTAGCACATTTCACCGGGTTGGGAACAGGGAGGACAGTCTGGGTATCTTCAACATCCATTTGAGCTAAAACAAAAAAAGTTTGAATTTAAACACGTGTCAAGCTAACTTCAAAGTAAACACTTTTAATATAATTGTTCCAAGCATATTTTATGCAAACTTACGCGTGTTTTTTTTTCCCTCTTTAAATGCTACGATTAATATATATTACTTTTAAATTCCAAACTACTTTTGGTATTCATATAATATGTTAATACAATTTTTCCAAAACATAATTGATTTAACTGTTTAATGATACAAACATTCGCAAAGTGTGTGTAATAAAATACACTTGCACCCTAGGACATGTACAAAATACAGTCCAGAGCAGTTAAGTTATCACTATGAAAGGTTAAACCAACATTTCACCAATGATAGATTTTCATCCATGTTGGGAATCGAACCCGGGACCCTTGGCTCAACAAACAAATTATCATTCGCAAATATATAGAATTTTCCTCCCTTTTTAATAAACGGCTAAAGCAACAATATAATTTATCCGGTTAATTATTATGTCGATATATTTAAATGCCTGTAAGAAATATTTGTATACTTAAAACACATTGAAACAAATACGAATAAGCATTAGATCTACATTATTTTCGTTTTAAAATCATATACCATATAATTACAGAGCGCTAAAAAAAATTTCGGCTCTAAATTGACGTCTTCTAGATGCCAACGCCATTTGCTAGCTCGAAACTTTAACTACGATCTCGACAGGTAAACAGGTTTACCACCACGCTAATGATACAATAAATCTAGCTTTAAATTAGGTATTTGGGAAAACATGTCTTAAACCATGGCTGTCATTTAACACAAATTGGTAAATAATATACTGATGTGAGAAAGTAATTTTATATTTAGAGTGGTAATTTGTAATGGTCAGAATTAAGTTTTCTATTGGTAGAAATAATATTTTGGAATTAAATAAAACTTTTTTTTTTCATTGAGTATAATAATTGCGTATGACTTAAGACTAGGACATGCACACAATCCAGTCCTCTGGCTGTTAATTTATCAAACCAACATTTTTAGCCATGTCGGGAATCGAACCCGGGACCTTTGTTTAGTAGACAGATATGCTATCAAATGAGCTAAGGTGGCTGCTGAATATCTTATAAAAATCTGATCTAGCACACTGCAAACGTGAACTTAATAAGTGGCTGAAGCGACAAATATAATTTTCTCTCTCTTTTTTAGATTTGACTGTTTGTAATGACTAAAATAAAAAAGGATAATAACCTTCTATACTCAACTAAGACTATATGAGCTAATATTGTTTTTTGGTTAAATTTGAGACGGTCCGCTGACAGTAAGTTTTGGTATGTTAGTGAAATAACGGTGGTTTGCGATAGGAGAGGAAGCAATGAAATCTTGTGTAGTAAGCAGAGATTCGAACATACATTTTTATCTATTCTGGTTCCGGTTCCTGTTCTCTAAACAAACATTTTAAAGGTTCCTGTTCTGGTTCCAGTTAGAGCACAATAAAAGTTCCGGTTCTTTAATTTTTTTTATCACAGCGTCTTTCTATCAATTCAAGCTACATCAATATACTAATTTCGATAGTGGTTTTTTTTATTGAATGAGGAAGGTTGTATTTTTATATTTAGAGGAAGTTTATACGCATTTTCATGGAAGGATGGCGTAGAATCACTTTGGAAATAACATTCTGGATCAATCAAAAGTATTGCTAGATTTAAAAAAAATATTACGTACCTTAATAACATTAGTACATCCTTCTAATTAATGTCTTGATTTGTCACCGTCAATCTCATAGTCAAAAAACTTCCGAACTGAACATTCTTTAACGCACCCCATCAATAATATTATTTAAACCACTTACTAACAAACAAGAATAATCACCTGTGCACTGTACACAAGAAACACATTCACTGAACTACTTCCTAATTTAAATTTGTGTAGCCTCTTTTTCTCCTTCAGGATTAAAGCAGGCATACAAATGACATAAATAAAATAATAAAGGTAAGATAAATGAAGAGTGAGAGGAAAGGACGTCCAAAAATGCGTATATTATGAAATAATATATGCAATCATGATATCACCAACCCACTCAGCCAAAGCGTAGCTAGAAAATAAGGTTATCTCCAGGATATTATGATACTAGGGTAGAACCTGAATAGAAGTAAACACATAGCAAGATAACAGTATATAAATAGATTTATTTAATCAATAACAAGTAGATATATATGTATATTTTAGCTGAACATTTTTAGGCCTTTTTCATCCAACCTAATTAAGTCTCTCGATAATCTCAAAAGGTTTCATTAAAAAACAATAGTTTACTCGTCCGGTCGACTTACAAAAATAAACCCTTTTTTATACATATAATATCAAGACGATGAAAATGCATTGGTCATATGGCCTCTCGCTACAAAACATTATAAATATTGGACATACTATCATCAACATTCCCCAGTTCAAATGTTTCTAATAAAAAAATATGAATTTGTACCAGGCAAAATAGATTTAAAATCATAAATGTAAGATTTTTACTTTCCATCGTTCTAACGAACATCACAGTATCAACACAATAAAAATAGCCCCAAGGAATATATTTATTTTTAATATAATAGGTTTCTCGCTTATAAAAAAGATTATGTAACTGAATATGTAAATAGAATACAGTAAATATTTGCCATGTCTAAAAAGCATCGTAATATCAACAATCGAACACTCAAATGTTTTACAAATGTCTTGTTAGATATTTGTCAAACCTATAAGACTTCATACTATCAATGATTTAAACAAGTAATGGATTTTAAATTTAAAGTCTTAAATATTGCTCAAATCTCCGTGACTTCATAATACCAACGATTTGAACAAGTAAAGATTTTACCTTTAAATATCTTAATATTTGTCCAACCTACAAAACTTCATAATACAAATGATTAGAACAAGTAAAGGATTTTATGCTTAAATTTCTTAAATATTTCCCAAACTAAACGATAGAATTTTAATCTAAAAAAAATAATTATGTCCCAAAAGCTTTGAAGTTAAATCCATGATAAATCGCCAAAAAAGAATTTTGAAATATAATGTCCGAATAATAATTTTGAAGCTTACATTTTACGTTTGGAACCTAGATGCGCCTCGGATGATTATCCCGCCAAGAGTGGCTTGATCACCGATCTACCAGCAGTATTTATTTGTCAATCTGTGGCTCAAAAAGGGGGTGGGGGGTGGTAGGGGTCACACATAAGAGACGGAAAGACAACAAACGAGAGAGTAGGGGTAACAGAGTACGGGAAACATGTGACGAGCAGCATCTCGACGATTCCAGAATCTATGGTGCGCGCACTAATACGTCACACATCCTTCTTCCCGGCATCCTTTGCACATATCCAGTCGATGCGCCTCTTGGTCTAGCGCCTTTAGTTTAATCAACAAGTGCGTTATAAGTCAGTCGGTAAGCTTTCTCAGTCACTTCAATAGTTGTGGTGGGATATGACATGAATTAAAATAGCGTGTAGCGTTATCTTCTTGTTTTTTGGAGCGTTGTAGCTTCTATAAACGCTACACTTGAGTGAAAGTATATAAAGTTTGCATTTTGCCTCCCTCCATCTCCCTTTTCCCTCAAATATAAGCTGTTCAACCAACCACCAGATCATCAGTTTTCACTTCCAGGAAGTACTGAGAACAATAAGCTTAGACTGCTTGTCCAAAATATATGATTTCTTAATTTCTGTAGTTCAACTTCTAAGGAATGTGGTATCTGCTGTCTATCATAACTAAATACATCTTCTTAAACCTCTAGCTTAAACATTAAAGTGAGAAAACAGCGAACAATGTGACAGTCTTGACATTCCTCTGGAAACTAAACTCATTAGTGTGTATTGCTAAGGGCTCATTAACTCTCTTCTAATCACCTTGGAAAAAAGGTTTCAAATTCAAACAAAGTACCTAGTAAACTAAAATATATCAAGCCCTTTCGGAACTTACTGAGAAAGGGGGAAACACAACATTTCAAAATCAAACTAAACTTAGGAAAGAAAAGAAAAATGTGTGCAACATGTCAAAACTATTTACAATTCTGTAAAACTAGGAACCCTTAAAAACCTTTTAGAACCTAAAATTATTTAACGGTTCCAATTCTAGTTCCGTTTCTTCAGAATATATTTTAGGGTTCCGGTTCCAATTCCAGTTCCTTAAAAATAAACGTTAGTTTCGATTATCGGTTCCGGTTTCTGTTCCGGTTCGACTCCCTGGAAATAAGCTGTATATTTCTAAGCTAGTGGCTTTATTATTGTTACTTGTAGATGGTGCCTTTCATACAAATTTAAAACATGTTCTTTAAGAGATAGCTTTAATAATTAAAGAGTGGTAAACTTACATATTAGATGATCTATTGCATCCAATTCACCCCAAACATCAGGAATACCACTGATCAACTTTCCAGGGCCTGTGGCAGGGTCCGGTGGGGTGAAACCTATCGCTGGGGGCAGAGCACCAACCGCTTCTAGAAGTTGGTCCGGTACAGGGCTCGTCTCACTGCTTTCAGGGGGTGGCGTCCACACACAAGCTGAAAAATCCACGGTGGGTGGTAATTCGTGTAGCCACCCCCAATCGCTGGCTACAAAGAGCGGAGGTGTTTGTAGCTTTAGGCAGTCGTCCAACCCATTTGGATCCCAGTAATCTGCAATTAAATAAATACTTTTGATTACTTTTGAGGGAAAAAACCCACTACCAATACTTTAAAATCTATAGCAGAACGCTAACTACCCATGGGCCAGTTGTTATCCGCTAGGCAAATTCCATCCTCGCTAAATAACTCCAACGGGTCTGGATGATCGGGGACCACTGGTTGGATGATAGCGCTTGATGCCAGGGGTTCGTCTTCTTGACATTCTATCAAAGGAGGACATACCGCTGTGCATCAAAGACGTAATAAGCAAAATAGTTACCATTACAATATGAAAAACTATTTGAAACATACCTGAATTTATCCAATTTTCCAGTGAGTTGAAACTAAAATTAATATTTAACCGCCTCAATTATGAATTATAATGATAGAATGTAATGATTTCAGGTCTATTTATAGTCACTTCAATGGGGTGAGCCGCATGTAAAGTTGTAAGCTTTTTATTGGTCAATAATATTGTTTCCTCACAGGTGATTGGCCGATTCATGTAAAACAGCTTGGCTTTACCGTTACGCGTCAGTCGTGCTCACGCATCCACCGAGTATGGATGTGTTCCGAGACATGTAAAGGTGTAAGCCTCTAATCGGTTAATAATATTTTGTCTCCGTGTCGGTGAATGGGCCGATCTTGTAAAATAGCACGGATTTACCACTAAGTGTCATTCGTGTTTCAGCATCCGCTGAGTATGGATGTGTTTCCTCTGCTAGATAAGGGCACAATATGCTGTAAAGGACCGCTATCCACCCTCTGCGGTCCTGTTTATTTTTTCCAAACACGCAAATACCGGTACACATCTCGGCCTGTGACGAAAGGAGGTAGGGGTTCAAATCCCTACTAGGGTTGGTGGGTCAACAAAATGATTATTTTTATTTCGAACAAACGCTAATTACTTTATAAATACAATAATGCTTGTATCATTCTACATTTCAATTCCAATCAAATGTTGGTACACATCTCGGCCTGTGACGGAAGGAGATAGGGAGTTTAAATCCTTATTAGGGTTGATAGGTCAACAAAATAAATGCTTTTATTTCGAACAAATGCTAATTACTTTATAAATACAATAATGATTGTATAATTTCACATTTAAATTTCAAGCAAATGCTGGTACATATCTCGCTCTGTGACGGAAGGAGGTAGGGAGGTCAAATCCCTACTAGGGTTGGTAGGTCTACAAAATAATTGTTTTTATTTCGAACAAACTCTAATTATTTTATAAATAAAATAATGCTTGTAGCATTTCACATTTCAACCCAAGAAAATGTTGGTACACACCTCACCCTGTGACGGAAGAAGGTAGGGGGTTCAAATCCATACAAGGGTTGGTAGATCAACAAAATAAATACTGTAAGAGCATAATTATTTTAAGGTTTATTCTGGTAAGAGGTTAACCTACACTTGTACATATCCTTGGAAGTCAAGAGTGTTGGGTTGCCATCCTGCTGAGAATATCATATATCGCATATAGCTTGCATCCTGTTGACGAGCGAGCACTGTGCGACCGATGGAACTTCCTGGCTGGTGGAATATCGAGATCAGAAAGTTTAGGTGATAGAATAAGGCTGTTGTTGAGTGTTTGGAGCCATTCTGGGTGCATGTAGGTCGGTATTTCGCAACGACTGACTAACGACAGAATAAAATGTGATCTGGTGGTTCACCCTGCCGGAGGGTCGATCGCGGGTCTAGAGGAAGGTTTGCGAGTTCCACTATTGCGCCTGCTCCCTCGTCACGGGAGATATACCAGGTCACTTATGTAGTAGTTTAGTCACCTGAATAGATTAATAAATATATATTATTGGACTAACAACCGAGTATCACTCCCCAAGAACCATCCATTCCAACCCCTACCACTCGGGGTCCATTCCAACCATATAAGTCCCTGCGGTGCCGTTGTAGTGCTGTAGTTAGGGTTGGCTACCGGGCACCCAAAGAAAAGTAGTGATCTTGAAAAGTGTTGTCAGAAATGAGGATCAGGACTTTGCGAAGTGTGTCCAAAGTGAAGATTGAGTGATGTGTAAGTGATAACATGTCGGGATATAAGTAAAATAGTCTAAAACTGATGTCAAGGTTAGCTGATTAGAAGTTCCACTACGCGTGCTGCTAGCTTGATTATGCTAGGTGTGGAAGAAAGGCGATATAAGCTGATAAAACTTTGTACCGCAAGTCACGAACGGAGTGATAAACGCGCGCGTGTGTATATCAGCTGCTATCGAGAAAGAAAATAAGTCTGCAATCTTAACCAGCATGAATGGACAGAGGACAGTAGTTACGTCACAAAAGTCATTCACTAACGTCATCCACCACAAAAGCAACAACAACAGCAACACCAAGGTAGGGAATTGTATTACTTTGATATAATTTATCCTATTTTGTGTCTTCAATTATTATTTAGGATGTATTTAAAATTCTGAAGTTTCATTTTTATATTCTGACAAATAATTCTAAAATTTAAAATATTCTATTGCAAAATTGTTATCATGGCTACCCCCCAGTAAGATTAGAAGGACGAGACGTCGAATTACAAACAGCCATAGATCTTTTAATGACAAAAATTCGTGATTTAAAAGTAGAAAACGAAACTTTAAGGCAAGATCGTATGAACCATACTGCTAATACGAGTCAGGGAAGCGAATCAGTAACAGCCACCATGTATGTTAGGAATTTCTCTCTTATTCCTAGTATAACAGTATTTCAAGGCAGGGCAGAGGATAGTGTGAGCAATTTTTTCGCAAAGTTAGAGCAGTCAGCAGAACTATGTGGGTGGACTGATAGTGAAAAATTGGCAATAGCCAAATTAAGGGTTTCAGGGGAAGCACAGGATTCTACCTTGTCACATAGTGAATGTAGGGAAGTTACGACTTATGAAGCCCTGAAACAAGAGCTTGTAAAGCGTTTCAAGAGGAAGAATACTACCAGGTATTACCGAGAACAGCTGACCCGAAGCAAGTTACGTTTGGATGAAACTGTAGAGCAATTCGCGGATAGAATAAGAAAAATCAACGTCAATACGTATGATTTAGGGGAGAGTGAAGAGGGTAATGCTGCAATAAAGTTTGAGGCATACCAGAGAGCACTAGATGCTTTTCTAAATGGCTTGTCTGGAGAATTAGGTAGACTGACACGGCTTTCAAAACCTAAATCGTTCCAAGACGCAATATAATCCGCAGTTGACATATTAGAAGTGGACTGCCAACCAGTTGAAGACAGACGAACTGAAAAACGCGTTTTTACGAACTATAATGCGGTAAAATGTCATAAATGTAAGAGATACGGTCATATAGCTAAAACTTGTCCATTCAACAAGTTAGTTTGTTTCCATTGTCAGGCCAAGGGACATATATCCAAATTTTGTAGGAATAGGTTTGCAGGGAAGAAACCTCTCCCAAACGATCAAGGGATTGGGCCAAGCCACGACCCTCAGGCCAAATAAAATTCGTCCCTGTAACTTCCGCTGATAGTGAAGACTCTAGTGTAGAAGAGCTTATAGGTCTTGCAAACTATGAGGGAAAACAATGCAGGTTGTTGGTCGATATAGGAGCTCAAGTTTCAGTAAGGTGGCCAGAAGTTGTGGGAAATAGAGGTATTTCCAAACTTAAGTACGAAATTGCGCGTATAGGAGAACGGATAATTTCAAATTTGGGAGAAAAATCTGTGACTATCAAGTTGAACCACTATAGTTATGTAGTAAATGTACAGGTTGTAAATGCCAGCTGTCACCACTATGAGGGCATACTTGGATTAGATTTCTTGTTGAAAAACCAGGCGTCTACTAACGTCGAAAAACAAAAGTTGAACCTTCATCATAAATCTTATGATTTAGGAACAAGAGCCGAGATAGGGCCCCAAATAATTAATGCAGTTGTAAATATGAGATTAGCTACCTCATCCTGCGCTGTGGAAATGGTTCCGTATCTGGTACGTTCAATGCACACTGAAGAAATGCCACCGAGAACAAGAAAGATAATTCAAGCTGAAGTTAAACTCCCCGAAGTCATTGACAAAAAGTTACTTTTAGTAGAACCAGTTATACAAAGCGATACACTGGAAGATAAACACTGTTATGTGGCTAGAAGTGTTAGTGTTGCCATAAAGGCAGGGAACAGGGTCAGAGTCCCTATAAGTGTTGTCAATATAAGCCCTGTGGCTGTCCAAATGCCACGAGGGGCGGTAATTGCTAGCGTTTGTTATGTAAACAAAGATGGCGTCATCTGTTGTGAAAAAGACACATGTGGAAGTTTGTATGCCACGGACCTTAGATTACCTCCGGGTAAGGGTCAAAATAAAGTTGTATGAGCTTGTGAGGTTAAGGAGACTACAACTCCTAAATTCGAAGCTGAACTGAATCAAAAACTAGATAATTTGTCAGAGGAAGATAGAAACATTTTGAAGCCTATTTTACGAGAATTTAAGTATATCTTTAGGGAAAGAGATAATTTACCTGCCACCAATTAGTACACCATCGAATACATACCGGAAATGCGAAGCCTATATCACAGAAACCATACAGTGTACCTTATCACCAAAGAGCCTTAGTTCACGACATGGTTGAGAACCAGTTAAAGGTTGGATTTATCAAACCTAGGGAAATACATGATCCACCATGAAGCTCTCCTATAGTGATTGTAAAAAAAGAAGTCTACAACAGGAGAGCCAGAATTAAGATTTTGTGTTGACTATAGACGTTTAAATGAAGTAACTACCTCAGACCTTCATCCCCTATCTAATTTAGTGGAAACTATTGAAAACATGTCTAAATGTAAAGTCTTTTTGTGCCTGGACATGACTAGCGGCTACACACAACTATGTGTTCATCCCAATGACCAAGCAAAAACGTCTTTTATAACCACAACAGGGGTGTACAAATGTGTGAGAGTGCCCTTTGGTCTCAGAAATGCCCCGGCTACGTTCCAAAGACTGATGGATGGTATATTGTATGGGTTAACACCTAGTCAAACCCTGGTTTTCCTAAATGACATAATAATATTTAGCATGCACATGGTATAACATGCTGAAAGACTGCGGGCAGTTTTGAATCACCAATTTATCCTTAAATATTGATAAATGCCACTTCGCGGCCTCTAAGATACATTACCTAGGTCATTATATAAGCCACGAAGGAATAAAATGTGATCCTCAGTTAGTTGAAGGCGTCCGAAACTAATCCATTCTGAAAAAATTCAAAGAACATCAATATTTTTAGGGTTGTTAAACTTTTATCGTAGGTTCATTGAAAACTATGCAAGGAAAGCGCAGCCACTAACTAAACTACTAAGAAAGGGAGCAAAGTTCGAGTGGACCCCAGACTGCAGTGACGCTATGGAAGCTTTAAAAAAACGCATTAACTTCGTCTCCAGTATTAATTTTCCCTGATTTTGAAAAACCATTTATCTTGTCTAGAGATGCTAGCAATTATGCACTTGGTTGTGTGTTGTCCCAGGAGGTTAGGGTAAAGAACACCCTGTTGCTTTCGCATCCCGTCAACTGAATTAAGCAGAAATTAATTATAGCACCACGGAAAAAGAACTTCTAGGAGTCTTGTGGAGTGTCAATAAATTCCGTTGCTACCTACTGGACAAACCCTTCACAGTAATTACGGACCATGCCGCTCTTAAGTGGCTATTAGGTCTAAAAGACCCTAGTGGTCGTCTAATAAGATGGAGTATACGTCTTAGTGAATATGTATACACGGTGTGTCATCGACCAGGAAAATCCCATGGAAATGCTGACGAACTAAGTAGAAAAATAAGAACCATCGAACTCAGTACCGAAGAGGACCTAAGAGAGCAGCAATCTCAAGATGCCGATTGTCAAATTTGGAGAAACAACCCAAGTTCCCAGGAGGTTAATGGCTTACTTTTTCGAGAAACAAAGTATGTAAAGCGCATTGTGATACCTGAGTCAAAACGTGACGACGTGCTAAGAGAATGTCATGACTTAGTTTTAGCCAGTCACAGTGATAAGAGAACGACGAACTATAGATGGCACGAAAGTACTGGTGACCGAATTGACGTCACGATGTAGATAACTACGTCCATCGATGCGTCTCATGCAATCAGAGAAACAAATATGGAAAAACAAAAGCACCACTTCAAGAACTACCCGAAACAAACATTCGGTTCGAACGGATAGGCTTAGATATAGTCGGTTCCTTGCCAAAAACCAGAGACATCGAATATATATTTTAACGATGCTTGACCATTTTTCTAGGTACTTGGTGATGATACCTATACCGGATCAGAGTGCTGACACCATAGTGAGGGTGTTTATTTTCCAGTGGGTGTTGAAGTTCGGGACACCCTTATTTATTATTAGTGACCAGGGTTCGAGCTTCATTTCAGAACTAATGGTGCAAGTTTACAAATTGCTCAATGTCCATAAACTTAGTACTACCCAAGCACATCCGGAGGGAAATGGCCGCGTTGAACAAGTACACCAAACGAATTCTAAAATGCTGAGTCATTTTGTAAATAGCCGACATGAAAACTGGGACATATTTTTGCCTTATGTCGTTGCAGCTTATAACACCAAGCTACATTCTAGCTCAAAAATGACTTTGTATGAAACTGTTTATGGGTGACCAATGATGAGTCCGTTTGATTCTGTGACACTTCCGCTGAACTCAAACGAACATGTGAGCAACCTTGCTGAAAAACTGCAAAGTGTGTGGAAAATTGTCAAGAAAATAAATCATCTAGCGCTCCAACAACAGGCAGCTCAATATAACAAGAAGAGTGTTGTGCCCAAATACAGAGTTGGGGACTTAATGTATCTTCCGAACCCAGTTTTAAAATGTGGTCAAATAAAGAAATTCCAACTTCAGTATAAGGGACCATATTTAGTGTTAGAAGTGTTGTCACCGGTAACCATTAAGGTGCAGCTACCCTTTAGCACTATTACTGTTCACACAAATAGGGTTAAGCCATATTTAGGTACGTTATTCCCTGTATCTTGTGACAATGACGCTGAGGTGTGGCCGAGAGGTCGTCCGAGAAAGACGCTACTGGTTCCCGAGGACGCCAGTAGGTCACGTGGTGGCCCTAGCAGCGGTTCGAGGTTCGATGCCAGCCGACCACCACCAGTCAAGCTGGAGAGCCAGCCTGCCAAGAGAAAGGACACCAACCCCCCCAACGTCATCGGAGCACCCCTCCCATTTTTATAACCTCAGAAAGCGCAAGTAAAATGTTCGCTTTAGTGTTTTATTTTTGTGTATTTTTCAATGTGTTAAGTGAAGCAACGAAAATTAGTGAATTGCCTAATGGAGTCATGTTTGAAAGGAGAGGAACCATAGTTTTAACTGATAGCAGTTTTAAAGTAGTAGTCAATTTTGGCTTGATGGAATTAAATGTAGAAAACAATAAACTGTTCAACTTAGTAACTTCTATACTTAACGTTGAGTTGCCGGATGAGTTGACCGAAAATAATTCTTCATGGTATCAAAATTGGAAAACCGCCATGGAGTAAGTAACTGAAACCTATAAACTGTATCAACAAGAAATTAACAGTTTTACAGACTTAACTTTTGGATTCTCCCCAAGGAATAAAATTGCTTTTTGTCGCTCCCCTAAGTTTTCTTCCATGTACGTCATAAATAGGGACGAAGATATTATTAATGGTATTATTTCAAGGTTTTCTGATGTTATTACCCCTAGACTTGGTAAATGTGATGTATTACCTTATGAGATTGTGGTTGAGGACAACGTCCCTGTGAGGTCAGGTCCCTACACGTGTGCCCCCCCCCCCCCCAAAATGCAGATTTTCAGAGAGTTGATTGAGGATCTAGAATACAAAGGAGTCATACGTCCGTCTAATTCTCCCTATGCCAGTCCCGCATTTATTATACCCAAGAAAGGGGATGGTTATAGATTGGTTGTAGACTATAGGAAAATAAACAAAAAGATTCAATTCGACCCTTACCCAATGCCGAGTATTGACTCAGCTTTTCAGCACCTAGGTAGAGCGAAGGTGTTCAGTTTAATTGACCTTAATGCAAGTTTTTTGCAATGCGCCCTGGTCGAGTCATCAAAGAAATATACGGCATTTGTCACCCCTTGGAGGCAGTATGAATTTAATCGTGTTCCCTTGGGTTGTAGTATAGGTGGGCAAGCATTGAGTCGGGTCCTTGATCACGTCCTTTCTGATATCAAGTTTAAGTACGTATTCAATTATTTAGATGATATCTGTGTGTACAGCGACTCTATGAGTGATCATGTGAAGCATTTAGAGGAAGTATTAGGTCGATTGCGTAGAGTAGGCTTGACTGTTAACCCAGATAAAGTCACGTGGGCGAAGTCTTCCATTAAATATTTGGGCTATGTAATCTGTTCTGGTAATCTTCTCGTTGACCATGAGCGCATCCGCCCTATCGTTGAATACCCCCACCTAGGAATCTTAAGGGTGTCATGCGTTTCATCGGCATGTGCGCGTATTATGCTAGGTTCATTCCATCTTTTTCTGAGATTGCCGCGCCCCTTAACTCCTTAAAAAAGAAGGGTGCTACCTTTAGTTGGGGGGCGGAGCAAGCTCGGGCTTTCAATCTTTTAAAAGAGAAACTCATCTCGCCCGAGGTATTGAGAATGCCTGACTTTTCTATGCCATTCCTTCTTCACGTGGATGCTTCGGCGGTGGCTCTAGGGGCTGTGCTGTCCCAGAGGACTTCAGAGGGTGTCAGGCCGGTGGCGTTCGCTAGCCGGACACTCACCGAGGCCGAAAGGAGGTACAGCGCCTATGAGAAATAATGCTTGTCCTGTGTTTATGGTATAAAAACGGTTTGCTGATTATTTAGAACAGAGAAAATTTGAACTGTATACGGACAACCAGGCGCTCGCTTGGATGTGGAACCATCCAAAGCAATTAGGTAAAGTAGGAAGGTGGGTTTGGAGGTTGTCCCGATTTAGATTCTCGACCCATCACATATCCGGGAAACTCAATGTTACAGCGGATGCTCTTTCACGCATGGCGGAAGAGCGTGACCCTATTGGTTCAGAGGAAGTTATGCCAGCTTCATGTGTGATCAAGTCAATCCCCGAGTCCTTTGTTTCTATCAGGGATCATCAAGGAAGTGACCCATGGTGCCGTCAGATCATGGATAGGATCCAAAAAGGGGAACAAGTGGGGCAATATTCGATATGGAAGGATTTGCTTGTTATCACCCTGGCTAAAGGGAAAGGTAGGAAGGTCGTTGTTCCTGTGGCTGTACGCCCCATGTTAATGAAATATTTTCATAATTCTATATTTGGAGGTCACATTGGTGTATTAAAGACTGTTAGGAAGATTTCTCGAGAGTTCTTTTGGCCTGGACAATATCAGGACGTTAAGGATTGGGTAAATCGCTGCGAGGATTGTCAGATGGCCAAACCAGCCTATAAATCCAGGGTTGGACTACATTCGGCCGATGTAGCCCAACGCCCCTGGGAGAAGGTGTTCGTTGATTATGTGGGGCCTATCACCCGGTCATCTCTGGGAAACACTTGTATTCTCGTTTTGGTTGACGCCTTCTCTAAATTCGTGATGTTGATTCCTCTACGTAACATGAAAGCTAGGACTACTTAAAACGCCCTGTGTCGGCGTGTTTGGGCATTCTTTGGGGCTCCCCGAGCCATAGTTAGTGACAACGGACCCTGTTTTAGATCTGTCTCTTTTCATGACATGTGCTTCGAGTGGGGCATTAGACATATCACCACAAGTCCTTACCACCCGGGGCCTAACCATGTAGAAGGTTTTAACAGAAATCTGGGAATAGCCTTGACGATTTTTCATAGTCAAAATCAACAGAAGTGGGATCAGGAGTTAGATTTCCTGAATATGGCATTTAATTCTGCCTACCACGAATCGACCGGATGTTCGCCATCTTCTGTGTTCCTAGGACGGGAGCTGATTCACCCCCTTTTCAATATCTGGGACATCCACCCGTTGTTAGAGGATAGTGATGAGGTATCCCTGGAGGAGAAGTGTAGAAGTGCCTTAGATCACCTTAGGAAGGCACAGAGAAGGGTGGCTAATGTATATAATAAAGGTAGGATTCCCGTTTCATTTAAAGTTGGCGACCTTGTTCTGTGTAAAAATTTTCCCTTTAGCTCCGCGGTCGACAAAAGATCAGCGAAGCTGTGTCCCAGGTGGTGTGGTCCATGGGAGCTGAATAAGTTTCTCACCCCTGTCACGGTCCTACTCCAGAAAGTGACCGACGCTACCATGACAAGACGAGCTCATGTCAGCCACTTAAAGAGCGCTGGCCCAAGAGTCACTGGGGATAACTGACGGCAAGTCATGTAATTTAGGTTAAGTGTTAGACATATATTTGTAACAGATACTTTTTGTAAGGAACGAGCAATATGAAAACTTGAGAAGAAAGTTTAATGGAAAAATGGGTTAAATTTTAGAAGAGTAAATAGAAATTGTTATATTAGTCAGTTTAATAAATTGGTCATTAAGATATGAGAATTATACCAAATTACAATGCACCAATAAAGGATAAAATTTGAGTTTTAAAATATTTTAAAAAATAGTCACATTAGTACTCAAGGAAAACATAAACAAACAGAATTACAGTAATCCTAAAATACATAACCTTATAAAGTTGTTATATCAATTGATTGTAAAAAGAGTTGTTTAGGATCAGTCAAATCTATTATTTAGGAAATAGAAAAATACAGTAATCCTATGTGACATAATTGATAAACATGTGAGACATATATTATGCATATGTAGTGACAAAAGACTAGATAAACATTCCAATATATAATTGATTTAAAATTGTTACCACATATGTAATTTAACAGAAAATTGTCATATGGAAATAATTGATTAAATTGTACATGTTAAAAAAACACTTTGCATCAAACTTAAAATTCAACAAAAAAATTTTTATGTGGATAGAATGAGGATTGAAATAGTAAATTAAAGAGCCAAGTGGAGGACCAATGTAAAATTATATAATTTAACTAATATGAAAGGAATTTATAACTCGACATTAATATATTAGGACATAAGTGAATGAAATAGAATATGTTGCGAAAAATATAAAAAATTTTTAAAAAATTATTATGTTATTTAGTACTCATATGCCGTTCCTTGACTGGGTTGTTAATTCCTCTCCAAAAAAATTTCTTCGCTCCAAAGGCTGGATTGAAGCTTTTTTATGACGACATGTTTCGGCTATTCAGCCATCATCAGGTCTCTTTATTGGGGTTAAGCTGTTCTCCCCTTTGCTATCCACAAGCAAAGAGACCTGATGATGGCTGAATAGCCGAAACATGTCGTCATAAAAAAGCTTCAATCCAGCCTTTGGAGCGAAGAAATTTTTTTGGAGAGGAATTAACAACCCAGTCAAGGAACGGCATATGAGTACTAAATAACATAATAATTTTTTAAAATTTTTTTATATTTTTCGCAACATATTCTATTTCATTCACTTATGTCCTAATATATTAATGTCGAGTTATAAATTCCTTTCATATTAGTTAAATTATATAATTTTACATTGGTCCTCCACTTGGCTCTTTAATTTACTATTTCAATCCTCATTCTATCCACATAAAAATTTTTTTGTTGAATTTTAAGTTTGATTCAAAGTGTTTTTTTAACATGTACAATTTAATCAATTATTTCCATATGACAATTTTCTGTTAAATTACATATGTGGTAACAATTTTAAATCAATTATATATTGGAATGTTTATCTAGTCTTTTGTCACTACATATGCATAATATATGTCTCACATGTTTATCAATTATGTCACATAGGATTACTGTATTTTTCTATTTCCTAAATAATAGATTTGACTGATCCTAAACAACTCTTTTTACAATCAATTGATATAACAACTTTATAAGGTTATGTATTTTAGGATTACTGTAATTCTGTTTGTTTATGTTTTCCTTGAGTACTAATGTGACTATTTTTTAAAATATTTTAAAACTCAAATTTTATCCTTTATTGATGCATTGTAATTTGGTATAATTCTCATATCTTAATGACCAATTTATTAAACTGACTAATATAACAATTTCTATTTACTCTTCTAAAATTTAACCCATTTTTCCATTAAACTTTCTTCTCAAGTTTTCATATTGCTCGTTCCTTACAAAAAGTATCTGTATCAATTCTCCTTACTAAATTAAAATGAACATAAACGCAATATATTTGTAAGTTAGTTTTAGGTGTATGTATATTCATGATGCAAGCCCGGGCCTGAGGCAAAAATGGACATGAAATTGTGTGTGACTTCATCAAGATATCTTGGAGAAGTCAGTCCGACGACGTACAAGATGGTGGCCACAATCTCGTGCGAGATAAGCATAATGAACCCTGTGTACAAGAGGAAACAGTTTGTTGTGACTATTTGTGCAATGGTATTGTTTTCTTATATCCTCGGATGAGAGCGAGGAGGTAGTCATGTGGCCAACGGATGCAGGTAATCTTCGAGAAGATTAAGAAGACCCTGCGTTAAGACTCAAAGGTGTCACTCTAAGTTTTATGAACTCTAACTTGTGTCTCTTATGTGCAGCTTCATGAACTCCTGTGTTCCGGCATCTTCCATACACCTTTTTCCTTTCTTATGTGCGTGGCCAAATGGATGGCTGAGGGGAAATAACTCTGGGACGTAGAAGGAGGCATTGGCAACCTCATCTGTAGTCAGCTTGGGAGCTGAAGTACAAGTCAGTGCATTGGCGAATGACGTACCAGTCCACTATTGGGCGGCGGACGGCTAGAGACGCTACTTACTGAGTACTGGGACTCGCCGAGTATTGATGGGACTGCAATGGCCGGCGATCATCACGACGCCTAACAAGAGATGGAAGTGCTTCTGTGGTCTCTCCTTCAACCCATGGAGCAGAAGAGAGTCTGGGGTGCCAACCCCCCCCACCTCAATCTAATAAAAGAGGGGGAGATTTGTAGCATTTGTTGCTATAAGTACAGTCAACAAGGCAACAAAGCAGTACTTACCCTATATCACCACCCAGGCTCAGCAAGAAATCAACAACACGTCTGGCCGCATCGGAACCCACTCAACAAATGCCAGAGAGCTTTCAAGAGTCCGGACACGCCCCGCTAGAGTCCGCCACAATAGTACCAACATAACAACTCCAAGAAGACGAGAGAAATTCTACTAGAAGGAAGTGGAAAAGGCTTCCAGAATGATGTAGACGTTATTCATGGCTACGCACATTCCCCCCCTTCGTGAATCCTGTCACCCTAGTTTGTGAAGTTGCGCCGTATAAAAGACCGCCCAACCGGCTATGGCTTCACTATTTGGTCAGCGCTTGAAGCAGATAGGTGAAGCTTAGGCTTCGAGAACTTGTCACGTAAAATGTAAGGAGAAATTCACTTTCGGCGTAATTTTTAATTTATGTTTTTCAAAATTCTCTTTCGGATCAATATATTTTGTTAATGAAAAGATCTTTACAGTCATTTTAGATGGACATTGAAATATGTAATGGTTATAGAAAATAGCTTCGTAGTCTTTAGATAAAACTGGACTTATAAACTTTTAAATTTTTTTCATAATATTTAACTGAAGGCTTATAAAATTATTAATTTTCCTTATGAAGAAGTTAGTAAAGACACTTAGTTGGAACATGTCACTATTAACAATGGTGTTACGAGGGAAGATAGTTTTGTCTAAAATTGAAACTTAGCCTATAGTACTTAATTTATGATTTTGTTTACAACTATTTATGGAAGGACCTTAAGTCAGAGCATTCCGAAATTAAGCAAGATGTGTCGCGTGGTATATATGTTAAATATTAAATTTTAAACTATTGTGTTAAAATCTACGTCTTATTGTTACGGAGTTAATAAGGATATTATCATGAACTGTCTGATATCAGTAATGATAGGCGTAATTTACATTTTGTTCAATGTTAAAATTAAAGTCTTTAACTTATAACTATTTTCTTTTTGTCTGATCGTTATAACATTAGGAATGTATGCGAGAAATATGTTTTGAGTAAAATTTAAATTGTGAACTAAAGGGTTGGACTTGATGATTAGGTATACCTTGAATTTACCTGTGGAAAGACATTATATTTATTTAATTGAAAAGATGAAAGAAAGCAACAATGTTATGTCCAAAATAATATTTAATATAATAATTATTTTTATATATAAATAAAACTTTATTTTCTATTTGCCGTCTTTTGAATTCTGTTAGGTTAAGTTATCCCTAGTTTAGGATATACATACTACTCAGGAACATCCCATATGGTTTTACTAATTTATTAAATTAGTACAGTATATCTCACATTTTTTTAATGAAGGAGGATCGTGTTTACTTTTGCTTATTTGTTGGTATTGCTGTGCACGTTTTCCGTACCCAGTTTCTTCGCATTAATACTTACTCTTATTGCGCACTCCTATTTAATTTTGCATTTAACTTATCTGTCGAGAACTTTGCTTTCTATTATTTGTATTTGTGCCCCTCTATTTCTAGAGCTTGGGTAACATTTTAAATAACAATATCTAAGTCTTAACTTACATTTATTCACTCCTTAGTAAAAATTTATTTAGAATGTTTTCTAAAATGTTGTTAAAGCATTAATGTTCGTAGAGTTTTTCCCTTTTACCCTCCCACAAATGCGGATGCATCCTGATATCCCTGTCAAATGATTAACAAACAATAATTTTATTATTCTCGTGCCTGCCTCTTTAGACAGACATTTTAATTTCAACTCATTCGGACAAAGATATCAAAGTTCGAATCCATTTTAACAGGCAGGATATCTAAAAACGTATATGGTGAACGTAGAAACACAACCAGATGTTTAAATATGAATTGTTTGCGAAAAATTGGCCCTGAATGAGCGTTAGAAACCACATCTGAGCCGAGGCCTTCAGAGGTCGTTGGAGGGCTACGACCCGATGTGTCAAAGTACTTTCCTGTGACACTATTATGTCAAGGGGTGGGGCGGGTTAGTGACTCTTCAATAGTGTAATTAGTCATTACTATCCGCTTTCAACTTTATGACTAAAATTAACAAGTTTAATCACGCTGGAGGGTTGACGACTCTCGCTAAGGGTTCAACGATACCCTCCAAAAGCGCAAGTCAGTTACCACACATTTTAGCCCCTGGGGTATTTTACATACTGAGCTTGGGAGGAGAGGTGGTGGAGGGAGGGGGGAAAAGTGAAAGGAAGTCCAACAAGAGTCTTGTGGCAGGGAACCATTGCTCACACTCTACGCTAAACGGCCGGTACGAAAGTTTCCTCCTGCACTCTCCCGCCCTCACCAGCGATGCCAACATTTTATGGGATGTCACGGGAAGAGTGCCCGACGCCATCGACTACACGTTCCCCCTACCAATAAATAAAATAAAAAAACTCCTACGCCATGGACTGCACGTTCCCCCACCAATAAATAAAAAAACTCCCACACTAATAAAAGTAATTACCACCCAAAACCCTCCTCCTGGGACACATGGGGAAAAATATCAAATGGGGCATACATTAAAAACTAATGGGGCACACATAAAATCAAATGAGCACACATCAAAAATCAAATGAGACAAAATTAAGCAAAAATCAAATGGGGCAAAAAATCAGCTGGGCCAAATTGGACGGGGTCAAAGGTCAAAGGCCCAATTGCGGCGATTAATCGTACTAGCTATTAGGTAGTAAGACAAGAAAGAAGAATAAGGGTGTGGAGGCTAGAAGTGAAGAGGAAAGAGAGCTGTAATTAAGAAAGGCAAGAAGTTTGATACCCAAGAATGAGATGCTAAGTGTAGAGGTTGAATGGGAAGGGTTTAAGAACAGTCTGGTGGGAGTGGCAGAAGAGGTATGTGGGAGGACAAGTGATAAGAGGAAGTGGAAGGAGACACCCTGGTGGAACGAAAGGGTGAAGGAAGCAGTGCAGGAGAAGACTAAAGCATTCAGAAGGGATTTTAAGAATAGTAATGAGGAAATAGAGGAAGAATATGGGGAGAAGAAGCAAAGAGCGAAGTGAATTGTACGGGAATCTAAGAAGGATTGGATGCAAAAATGAACAGAAATCCTGGAACGGGACGTGGACTTAAGTAAAAAGGTGTTATATAGCCAAGTAATACACATGAGAGAGAGAAAAGACAAAAAGTTAGAATAATGGATGAAGAAAGAAGAACGTTAAAGACAGGAGAGGAAGAACAGGAACTATGGATGAGATATTTTGAGAAAGTGTTCCACCCGGAAGAGGAAAGGGGTGAGAGTGAAACAGAGGAGCAGGAAGAAATATCAGAAGAGGATAAAATAGGCCCCATATAGAAAGAGGTGGAGGATACATTAAAGAGGCTGAAATAAGTAAAAGCACCAAGTGTGGACGAAGTGACGGTAGAAATGATAAGAGCAGCAGGTGAAGTGGGCATACAATGGTTATGGCTATTACTTGGTAATGGTATTATAGATGCGGAGAAGGCATGTGATAGAGTGGGTAGAAATAAAATTTGAAAAGCGATGGAGGGGGCCAAAGTAAAAAGAGGAGTTGATAATGAAAGTGTAAAGCATGTATGAGGATAACAGGAGTTGTGTTAAGATGGGGAGTGGAAGTACATAGGGGCTCCAAATACAAAATGGAGTGAAGCAGGAGAGTGCCCTTTACCATTAATATTTGTAATGGTAATAGAAATAGTCATGAATAAAGTGTCAGGAACACTCGGGGAGGAAATAATGAAAACCATGATGTTTGCTGATGACTTGATGGTATGGAGGGAGAAGGAATATGAAGTTCAAGTATAACAACATGAATGGAATGAGGAAGGGAAAGAGTGTGGAATTAAATTTATCATGATAAATTGTGAAGTGATGATAATGACAAGGAAAAGAATAAGGCCTAATAAACTTATAATGTTGGATGGAGTAAAGCTGAGAAAAGTTCAGAACGTAAAATACCTTGGAAGCGTGATTGAGGTGAAAGGTGGAAGAAGAGAGGCTGTAATAAGAAGAGGACATCAGGGAGAGTTGTTCTAAAGGTGCGTAAGAGACCTGCTATGGAGAAGAGAATTGTCCTGGAAGTGTAAGGAAGTGTTGTACAGGCCGTATTTCTTACCCATTGTAACACATGCATCAGAAACATGGACAGTGAATGTCAGAGAGCCTAGTAAAATAGAGGCTATGGTAATAAAGTTTGTGAAGCGCATTTTAGCTGTCACGAGGAGAAACCAGATTAAGAATTAAGCTAACTGAGAAAGAGTGAAGGTACATGGAGTACATGAAATAGTAGAGGAAGCAAGACTGAGATGGTATGGCCATGTAATGAGGATGGAAAAAGAGAGAATGCCAAAGAAAATGTTGGAAATGAAGTATGTAGAAAAAAAGACCGCACGGGAGGTCAAGAAAGAGATTGGAGGAGCAGATAAGAGAAAGTGTTCAAGTGAAAGGAGAAGAATTGAAGAAATTAAATGAGGAAGAATGGTGGAAGTATAGAGGAAGATAAAGGAAATTTACTAAACTGACCCGGCCATAGGGTGTGACAATTGATTATGATGAGTAATGACTAATGAGTCCTAGTGGCAAATATAAAAAATAGTTTTGGTTTTAAAAAAATATTCAAACATTTTTGAAAGTCCTTCAAACAACTTAAATACATATTTTGGAATGGACCTCACAAAATAATGCTTTTTGTACGAAAAGAGTCAGAAACAAAAATTAAGTTAATTTGCTTAGATTTGCTTATTTATCTGAAAATTTCCCTTCAAAATGTGCTAGAAATAATTGTTGTCTCACTTTCTCACACACGTCAATAAACATTCTAGTCCTTGGCACAATAATTATTCACTTTTACAAATACATTCCCGAATACTTTCACTTCCTTCATTTAAAGGGCACTGAGAAGTTTCTTCTAAAAATTTGGGACTCAACTTCCCAAAATAAAAAATGACACATTTCTCTTTGGAATTCTACACAAAGGTAAACATTAATATTGAGAGAAAATTTAGGGAAAAGCTCCTTAGTACCCCTAAACTGTACTCAAACCCTGACCTCCCAATTTATGGTAAACTATATTAAACGAGCTTTACGTTTAAATCACGTGCCCATCAATGAGGACCAATCCGTAACTAAACAAGGTAGAGTAATTATGATCTACACTGATAAAATAATTAAACGGTATCTATGTTGAATACAAGAAAGTTTGTATTTTTGAAAAATCCCTTACTATTAAAATAGACCATACAAATAAAATACTTTTGTGGAAAACATGTTGAGCATAGTATTAACAAGTAAATATTCTAGAAAACATTTATTCTCTTTATCAGTATCTTCCCTTCATTTAATAGTTTAGGAGTAGGCTTATCTAATTACTACTCCGACACTCAATTGTCTATTAATACGGCAAAATATTTCTAGTTTGTGTTAATGTTACCCCTTTAGACTAGTCAAAATGTGATTCAGCTCTCATTTCCATCCTAATGAGAAAATTAAACAATAATACGCCACACACTGTAACACTAAGAGAAAATAGTACATTTTCACAAAGTAAAACCCAAAACATATTAAAAAATCTATTATAATAATTGAAGTTGATTAAAAGTATTTTGTGAATGTAGTTCTTAATTACATTAAATATTGGTTTATAATATATATAAAATCACAGGATATATCACTCAATAACATTTCATGCAACATTTATCAGTTTTAAGTATTAATAACCATCAATGTTATATGTATTTTTAGAATTATATTAATTAAAATGTATATTTTGGCACAATTTCTCCTTGCATTACCAACTAATATGGTCAAAGAACTGTGAGATATGCACTAAAATAATCCTTCTTCCAAGTAAATGCATTTACTATATTATCTCACAATCCCTTTACACTTTCGCTAGGATGCTCTTATCCCTCCAAGTTCATGGAATAAAATATGTAAAAAGTCTTTTGAGGAATTTTCTAATTAAAAATGTATATTTATTGATCTTTCTATGTTATCTCGAAAGTCAAGTTTAGTTGGCACTCCTTCTCCCAGTCAGTTGGTATGACTGGTATTGTGAGATTTAGAAACGTGTCTAAGAAACAAGGCGTTCCACACTCTTCTATCGTCAAAGGATGAGGCTCTAAGGTAGACGTGTTGTTGAGGTAAAACACCTGTAACACACATAACACGTTATTAAGGAACGTGTCCGTAATAATCACTCATTTATCTTATCAATGACGGAATTTAACTGGGAACATTTTTGTTGGTGTTAGATATAACGTGCGCGGACATATTGTTTAGGAGGAAGGAACAGGGGTGAACTGCCAGGTTACAAGGGGTCCAGGATTACAACTAAACGACTCTATTTATGCATTCATGAATACCATTGAAACTATGTTTCAGCGCAAACTCTATATAGAACTACATTAAGAGACGATGCCAAGATTTATTTTTCCAAGAGTAGATTTAATCCTGAAACCATTTCAGCTCCATTATCGATGATTACATCGTCATTGAGTCCACCTAAAAACACCAGTTTCTACTTTCTACTGAGATAATCAAAAATGTTTATAAATTGTAATATAATAACTGGGAGTTTATTTCACTTTATTTAAGTTAGTAAAATGATCCTGCATCTAATACTCGTGTATACTACAATGTTAGCAACAATCTGTAGGTATGAAATAAACAAATTATTTTATGTTTGGCTTAAGAAAAACCGAGAGATCACAAATGGAACAATTTTACATTTAATGCCATCGCATATCTTCACAAATGGTGTATTCTGGGCACCTCAGACTTGCTTACAAGAATGGTTGACTAAAATTTAATAAAATCAATCATTTATAATCGAATGGATAGCTTTATTTTAGTTTAAAATAGTTGTGTCAGCCCAAACAAACCACTCCACCAGAAAGATATCCCCCAGTGTTTCGGTCTTTGAAAAATTTCTTAGTAATCTGAGGCCACATAAGTTTTAAGAACCTTGTGATATAATATTTTGGACATCTTATTTTTGTATTAGTTCCACCCACTGTCAAGAGCACATAGAGGTTTATATCAAGCTTCTGATTCTTTCTAATCTAAATATTGGTCGGAGGTGTTTAGTTAGAGTATATTGGTCGGTGGTGTTTAGTTAGAGTTGTAGCATTTGTTGCTATAAGTACAGTCAACAAGGCAACAAAGCAGTACTTACCCTATATCACCACCCAGGCTCAGCAAGAAATCAACCACACGTCTGGCCGCATCGGAACCCACTCAACAAATGCCAGAGAGCTTTCAAGAGTCCGGACACGCCCCGCTAGAGTCCGCCACAATAGTACCAACATAACAACTCCAAGAAGACGAGAGACTTTCTTCTAGAAGGAAGTGGATAAGGCTTCCAGAAAGATGTAGACGTTATTCATGGCTACGCACATTCCCCCCCTTCGTGAATCCTGTCACCCTAGTTCGTGAAGTTGCGCCGTATAAAAGACCGCCCAACCGGCTATGGCTTCACTCTTTGGTCAGCGCTTGAAGCAGATAGGTGAAGCTTAGGCTTCGAGAACTTGTCACGTAAAATGTAAGGAGAAATTCATTTTCGGCGTAATTTTTTATTTATGTTTTTCAAAATTCTCTTTCGGATCAATATATTTTGTTAATGAAAAGATCTTTACAGTCATTTTAAATGGGCATTGAAATATGTCATGGTTATGGAAAATAGCTTCGTAGTCTTTAGATAAAATTGGACTTATAAAGTTTGAAATGTTTTTCAAAATATTTAACTTAAGACTTATAAAATTATTAATGTTCCTTATGAAGAAGTTAGTAAAGACACTTAGTTGGAACATGTCACTATTAACAATGGTGTTACGAGGGAAGATAGTTTTGTCTAAAATTGAAACTTAGCCTATAGTACTTAATTTATGATTTTGTTTGCAACTATTTATGGAAGGACCTTAAGTCAGAGCATTCCGAAATTAAGCAAGATGTGTCGCGTGATATATATGTTAAATATTAAATTTTAAACTATTGTGTTAAAATCTACGTCTTATTGTTACGGAGTTAATAAGGATATTATCATGAGCTGTCTGATATCAGTAATGATAGGCGTAATTTACATTTTGTTCAATGTTAAAAATTAAAGTCTTTAACTTATAACTATTTTCTTTCTGTCTGATCGCTATAACATTAGGAATGTATGTGAGAAATATGTTTTGAGTAAAATTTAAATTGTGAACTAAACGGTTGGACTTGATGATTAGGTATACCTTGAATTTACTTGTGGAAAGACATTATATTTATTTAATTGAAAAGATGAAAGAAAGCAACAATGTTATGTCCAAAATAATATTTAATATAATAATTATTTTTATATATAAATAAAACTTTATTTTCTGTTTGCCGTCTTTCGAATTCTGTTAGGTTAAGTTATCCCTAGTTTAGGATATACATACTACTCAGGCACATCCCATCTGGTTTTACTAATTTATTAAATTAGTACAGTATATCTCACATTTTTTTAATGAAGGAGGATCGTGTTTACTTTTGCTTATTTGTTGGTATTGCTGTGCACATTTTCCATACCCAGTTTCTTCGCATTAATACTTACTCTTACTGCGCACTCCTATTTAATTTTGCATTTAACTTATCTGTCGAGAACTTTGCTTTCTATTATTTGTATTTGTGCCCCTCTATTTCTAGAGCTTGGGTAACAGAGTATATTGGTCGGAGGTGTTTAATTAGAGTATATTGGTCGGTGGTGTTTAGTTAGAGTATATTGGTAAGTGGTGTTTAGTTAAAGTATATTGGTCGGTGGTGTTTAGTTAGAGTATAATAGTCGGTGGTTTTAAGTTAGTGTATAATGGTCGGAGGTGTTTAGTTAGAGTATATTGATTGGTGGTGTTTAGTTAGAGTATAATGGTTGGTGGTATTTAGTTAAAGTATATTGGTCGGTGGTGTTTAGTTGGAGTATATTGGTCGGTGGTGTTTAGTTAGAGTATATTGGTCGGAGGTGTTTAGTTAGAGTATAATGGTCGGTGGTGTTTAGTTAGAGTATAATGGTTGGTGGTTTTAAGTTGGAGTATAATGGTCAGAGGTGTTTAGTTAGAGTATATTGGTTGGATGTGTTTAGTTAGAGTATAATGGTCGGTGGTGTTTAGTTAGAGTATAATGGTCGGAGGTGTTTAGTTAGAGTATATTGGTTGGAGGTGTTTAGTTAGAGTATAATGGTCGGTGGTGTTTAGTTAAAGTATATTGGTCGGAGGTGTTTAGTTAGAGTATAATGGTCGGTGGTGTTTAGTTAAAGTATATTGGTCGGAGGTGTTTAGTTAGAGTATATTGGTCGGATGTGTTTAGTTAGAGTATATTGGTCGTGGTGTTTAGTTAGAGTATAATGGTTGGTGGTGTTTAGTTAAAGTATATTGGTCGGTGGTGTTTAGTTAGAGTATATTGGTCGGTGGTGTTTAGTTAGAGTATATTGGTCGGAGGTGTTTAGTTAGAGTATAATGGTCGGTGGTGTTTAGTTAAAGTATATTGGTCGGAGGTGTTTAGTTAGAGTATATTGGTCGGTGGTGTTTAGTTAGAGTATATTGGTCGGAGGTGTTTAGTTAGAGTATATTGGTCGGTGGTGTTTAGTTAGAGTATATTTGGCGAGTCTGGTATAGACGATAATTTATACTACTTTAAATACTCCAACCAAAGCTAGTCACGAACCCTGCACTCTAATAACCAGTCGCAGCGCTTGGCCGTCGTGTCTCGTCACATATTGTCAATGCGCAGACAGTCCCGTTACCAAGAATCTCACGTACGTACAGAAAGTATTATTCAGGACGGGTCGAAAGTATGGGCTGGTATGTAAGAACGAGGCTAGTAGGAATTTGACATTCTGAGCCAGACAGCCGATGACGGGGAGACCTGGGTTCGAATCCAGGTCAAGTGTACCTAGGGTAGTTTTTCCTAAATGGTTTCCAAAGCAAATGCGGGTAACCTTCTTCTAAATTAAATCTTTATCATCCTTAATATATTAGCGTAATTAGTACATATGCTACTAAATCCTGGTTGACATTACTAAAATATAACTATTTTCTTTCTGTTATTTTATGTCTCAAAAGAGAGTGACAGTCAAAGATCACATGAATTCACGTTTGAATTTTAAAATTAATTTTAGTAAATTTTGTAACGATCAGATAGAGTAAGAACTCCTTAGAAAATACAGTACTAGACAATATTTATTACATTACATGCTAAAACAATTATCTTGTTTATAATTTTATAAGCCCGTTTCCGGTATTAAAAATTACGAGGAAATGACTGAATAGATTTTGACACTACTCATAACGGTTAGGAGTCCAGCATGTCGGGAAAAATAGTAGTTTTTCACGGAAACCCGACTTTCACAGAGAATTTTCTGTTTTTCATTCTTTGTTTAGTCACCATTGAAACCGTTACTTGCTGCATGGCTGTAAATCTCTAAATAAAATATATCTCTTTGGTTAAAAAATAATAACTCAATCTTTATTTGTTGGTCCGAACACATCATAATTCTCTCTTTGGATGAATATTTCTCTTTGGATGAATATTTCTCTTTGGATGCTGGTCATAACACATCTAAATATTTAGTTTCCTAAACCGAAGAAACACTTATTGTTTATTGGAATGTGGTTATCGTAAATTCATATTTAAATCATTGGTAGTAATATTGAGCATAGTTCGAAAATTAAAAGGTTATTTGTTAAATTCGTGAAAATATTGTCTACGTTTTGTTTCACGCATGATAAAATGATGTTTAGGTATATAGGCCTATTATAAGATCAAAAACAATAAAATTATGTTTAAATATGTTTAGGTATGTATTATAAGCTAAAAAACAATAAAATGATCTTGAATAATGTACAAAAAAAGCCATTTATCTTTCTCAGTAGAAATTTTGGTGTTCATTTTTTTCAAATGGGTTTTGATGTTCATTTTAGTAAATAGTAATACAATGAAAATACACAAGTTAGGCTACGATTTCATTTTACCGCTTAGTTTTGATAGTTTTAATTTAAAAGTAATGTTTTGTGTATCTCATCTATCTTTTCACATTCTCTATTTCTATCAGACTCTCTCACGCTCTCACACACTCTCTCTCACACTCTCTATACAACTCTCTCTCTAATATAATCTTTTCTCATTTTCGCTTTCATACACTCTCTACCCTCACATACACTCTCTATCATACAATTTCTCCCACATTATCTTTATTATACTCTCTCTTTTAAGCTCTCTCAAACTTTCTCTCTCTCTCGAACGTTCTAACTCTTGAACGCTCTCTCAAAAAGCTCTCTATCTCAATCTCATTCTCTCTATCTTAAACTCACTCTCTCTCAAACTCACGCTTTCTATCAAACTCACTCTCTCTCTCAAAGTCTTTCTATTAATTTTTCTTTCTAACTCTTTCTCTAACTCTCTCTCTATCTAGTTTTTCCTCTCTAACTTTTATCTCAAACTCTCTCTCACATGCCCTCACATTTTCTCTCTCAAACGCTCTCTCTCTCTCTCACACCCTCACTTTTTCTCTCTATTTCACACAATACCACTCCCAACATTTTACACCCTCTCTTTCTCTTTCTCTCTCTCTCTCACACACACACACACACTCTTTCACACACTTTATCACGCATTTTCCCTTAAATATTCTCTTTCTCTCTATCACACACTCTCTCCCTTTCTTTCACACACTTTTTATCTCACCACAATCTCTCTCCTCCTACACACATTCTTTTTCTTTTCTCCCAGTATTTCTTTCTCTAACACATATACATACTCTCACTATCACTCGCTACCATTCTTTAAATTTCTCTCAATTGCTCATTCTCATACACTCATTTTAACATTCACACACACAATCACACACTCAAACATTTACACTCTCATTCTCACTATCACGTTTTATCTTTATCATATATCTTAATATATATCATTTGATAAGCCGGTTTCTAGTAATAGAACTTACGAGGAAATGACTGAACAGATTTTGACAAAGGAACACTCATTAAAAAAATTAGAGAATCAAGATGCCGGTAGAAATAATGGACTAAAGCTAAAACCCATATTTATTCTTGGTTAAAAATAATATCAGTTCAATTCTTACTTAAGTGGCTTTGTATAATAAATAGATAGAAAGCTGGGGGAGGGGTAGTTTTAAAGTTCTCTTTGGGGCTGTGAAGGGGGAAAATATACGTTTTTATTCAAATTACACACAGAAAACTATTTATCTAAGTAAAGTTTGCCTTTGACGAGTAAACTTTAAACTAAAAAGTAAGTTGAGGGCTTATTGTATAGAAGTATAAAAGTTTCAAATAAATTTTAGTGCAATAATTTCCAGCCATCGCTGCAAAGACCCATTAGTCATATCTAAATAAATCAAGTCATATGAAATCTTGCTGTCACTTTTGATGAATAATTATTGCAATAACTAGAAACTAGGTCCGATAAAAATAATATAGTAAAATGCTATCAACTTGACTGAAACTTTCATTTTTAATAAATTTTTTCCCAACCAAGTTCGTAATACTTACAGTAGCCCCATGGCTTCTTTGGTGCTGACTGACAGTTCACAGCTGATTTCTGACAGTCAACAGTTAGGTATATACCTAAATTTTGACTGTCAGAAGTGACAGCTGCTAAACACATGCTTTTTGCAGATCATATGGTTCGGCGTAGGGATACATAGTTTGGTCTGGTAGCTTTTTAAAGCCGTCAGCTGTCAGTCAGCACCAAAGAAGCCATGGAGCTACTGTACCTACAGTAATTCCAATAAAACTACTAAATAACGGTTACGTCGTTCTGGCGTACTGCCTAGAATCTAGACGTCTTATGAGTAAGTCCATTGGAACTATAAACATGAAAATGTGCACTTGAGATTAAGACAAAATTTTAAAATTACTTCTTAAGCCACGTTCAGACTTGAACAGAACATGTTCGAAACGTGTTCACATAGTTAGTTTTTTAAAAAAATTGTTTTTACTAATGAATAAAACCGGTATTAAATTAAACTACTGGAGAACAAAAACGCTCGTGTGTTTGTGTTTATTGTGATATATTTAAAAAAAAAAATATTGTATTTAACTAGAGATCGTTATAAATATTATTATTGTTATTATTAGCACCGCGTCTTACTACCCGTTTGGGTTATACGCACTTACGCTAATGTGTAATGGTAGGGTGATTGTGAGATGAAATGGAGGACCTACAGTTTAACGTGGAATCCGAACCACGGTGGAGGCCAAGCATTCCTCACATTCACAAGTTGTGATTAATACACGTCTTGTCAGAGGTGAAGGAAGGGTTTGGCATTCAGCGTTATAAATAAATAAATTTAACAAATTACTTTAAGTATTAACTTTATTTATCTTAATTTCACAAACAACATCTCCTATTTGGTAAACAAAAAAAAAGTTTCTAGAAGTACAAATTTGGGAACAACCAGTTTATTAAGCTGTATTAGTAAAACGAGGTATGCCAACTGGGAAATTAGCAACAGGTAAAAAAGGTGCAGCATAATTAAAAGAAAATCAGGTAAAAAAGGACGCCTTTAGCCCCCTCCCTACCCGCCTCGGTGGCCTCAAGGTCTAAGGCGTCACTCTAGTGTTACAATAGACTGCCGAGGACAGACAGATCAGAGTTTGATCCCAGTCGGGTGCAGTGAAGGGGCTTTTCCTAAATGGTTTCCCTACGCTCTCCACGCAAATATGGGTGCACTTTCTCTAACTTAACCTATTTCATCCCTAGCCCATTAGTGTAATTAGTGCATAGGCATATAACCTGAACTGGAAGTAAGAAGAGGTGAAAAAATCATCCGCTATTTGTCCCTAAGTACCCTACTTAGGGCATATTTTGCTCACTGAGGCCAAGAAAATATTTAACCTAAAAAAAAGTCATATATATTATATAATAATAGTTTGTATATATTTTCTTAATTTTCCTCTACCGATGGTATCTTATTTCTTCCTTTCTAAGGGCGGCTAGCATATTTTCCATATTTTTACTGCACTCGTTCCCATCCCTGTCCATCACGGCCCCAATCTCCTCCACGATTACAGTTTTTTATTTTATTATTATGATCTAAATCTTTAGGATTCCAGATTACCTGGTGTGGCTTTTAAAGCTCTATGAGCTTAATTTGCACTTCTTTTGACCACTACATTTTTCTACAATATGCTAAAATAATGAGATAATAATAATTATTAATTCAACACATACACTAAGAAATACACTTGCCAAAAGATATATCTAGATTTACAAATATCAAAACACATGTGTGACTCCGATGCTGTCCGGCTGGTGATTGTATGTTCGGGGAAATGTTCGCGGGGCCGTCCAGACTAGAACAAGAACATCCTTCGATGCGACGGGAAAAAACCGACAACTGGTGGATCAGTGCCGAACAGAACAACAAACACATTTTGTTACAATGTTCTGTTCGGAAAACCGTCCACACTTGTCGCGAGCATGTTCGTGTTCGTTGTTCTGTTCAAGTCTGGGCGGGGCTCAACTCTCAGAGTCGTTTCTCAGCTTGTGCTGTTTTCATCCCACTGACCTCGATCTGGAACTCCTTGTTGGTCCCGACAAGATGCAGCTCGAAGATGAGAGCAGCTCCGGACTCCGGTTTGAGCATCTCAGTCATCCCCAGCGCCCTCCAAACATTGACGATGGTGAGGTCGTGAGCAGAGTAGAGGAACAGCTTTTGGTTCGCCGCTAGAGCACCGGAGCGCTTGTCTGCCATGTGCTGGGCGATTTCTCCGACTAACGGACCTGACAATGCACACACATTTATAGTCAGGCTGCGAGTAGGAGAGCGGAACAACACCCGAATATTGGCAAAATGTTATTGTAACTAGGGTCTTTACCCAGTTTTAGCCCAGTTCATAATTAATGCTCATATTAAGATGTATTATTCTGATAGAAGAACCTTATCTACCAATTAGTTGTGTGTGCAACACGTTTCTTCATATCAGAGTCATACTTAACACACTATTGCGACATTGGACCTTAAAATACGTAGCCATTTGTATTTTTTTTAGCGTCACGTCGTGCTACCCATTTGGGTTGTACGCATATGTACTAATTATTTAACTATCTTAAGGACAAGGAAGGCTGAATTCAAAGGTAGTGTTCCTGCACTTGCGTGGAGGGAGGGTGCATCACAAGCAGAATTAAAGGTCATATTCAGTTATAGTAGAATGATGATACTAAGAACCTTAACTTCCAGGCATTTGTTTGCGTAACATGGTTCTCCCTATCCGAATCTGAGATATACATTTATATTTATATTCATCTTGCCTTTAAGAATAAACAAAGGAAAAAAAGACGATGGTGGCAAACTCAGTTGTTTAATAGAAGATCAGTGTCTGGTGGGGTTAGATTATTAATAGACTTGAGAGCTAAAGAACTAAACGGACACTCATAATTTTACCAGAATACATCATAACGTTGTTACTTTCGTAAAGTTCAATAAACCTCAAAGTTATGTCCTCAGGGGCTACACCATTCCATTTGAGACGATAAAATAAAACTAATCAAATAAAGCACCCTTTTTTAATTACTGCTAGCAATGCACTGAGATAAAATCATACGTTCGTCAAAATGTTCTCTTACCCATCCAGACTTGTTGAAACAAGTTCGCACATTCACCCTTTGATGGTTCGCCAAAATACCGACATTGGATGGATCGCGGAAATGTTGGGCGCTTTTGCTGCAGATTCGTTGAAATGTCGCCGCACTTTTCTCGTTTCAGCGTTTGGTTCGCTGGTGTGTGTGTACACGGTTTTAAATGTTAAGGTGAGAAATAGTAACACGACTGTTGATTAGTGTGTGCTCCCCTAGAGCCACTTATTAGCCTGGGCTGGAGAGGGGGGAGGGTTAAGTCTCCACTGAGAAGGATAGTTTATTCTCGATACTTTGTAACTCTCAGTACAACCATCAGTTTCCACCGTTGTCAATGTATGCAGACACTGGACGTATCGCCCTTACTCTGTTCAACGTGAATATAATTCAATCCCTGGATAGTGCAGCAAAGTCTGAGTATGTCTGCCCATCTGTCATTATGACAGAATATATGTCAGTCTGTCTGTCTCCCCATCTAATGAAAGGCAGCATTTAGAGGAAGTGTGTCAACCATTGTGTTTGTAAAAGAAGTGTGAATAACGTACTAACATTTCACCCAAGTGGGGAGATGGTATGAACTGTTGGTGTTCCTGACTCGGTGATAAACACTGATAGTGTACCTTCCTTTGACCTATTAGATGAATTATTATGTCTATTGTGTTGAATTGTGTAGTGCTGAGCACCGCGATGTGATGTGTGAACTACCCCCCCACACACACACTCTCTCGCCGTGTTTTCATGGGTGCATTTTACTGGGACATCATCATTGGACAATCACGTATTCTCCTACATCTAATGAGGGTGCATTTCCAATTCCATTAACAAGTTATGTCCAGACGATGTGAGGTGGGTTAGTAAGGGTCCGAGTGTGTTTATCCATCAGGGGAGGAGAGTGGAGTGGGGAGTGGCCTGGTTGATAGTCAATGTCCTCCTAAGTGCTGCACTGCTATAAGTGTAGTAAGGAGGCCTGGTTGATAGTCAATGTCCTCCTAAGTGCTGCACTGCTATAAGTGTAGTAAGGAGGCCTGGTTGATAGTCAATGTCCTCCTAAGTGCTGCACTGCTATAAGTGTAGTAAGGAGGCCTGGTTGATAGTCAATGTCCTCCTAAGTGCTGCACTGCTATAAGTGTAGTAAGGAGGCCTGGTTGATAGTCAATGTCCTCCTAAGTGCTGCACTGCTATAAGTGTAGTAAGGAGGCCTGGTTGATAGTCAATGTCCTCCTAAGTGCTGCACTGCTATAAGTGTAGTAAGGAGGCCTGGTTGATAGTCAATGTCCTCCTAAGTGCTGCACTGCTATAAGTGTAGTAAGGAGGCCTGGTTGATAGTCAATGTCCTCCTAAGTGCTGCACTGTTATAAGTGTAGTAAGGAGGCCTGGTTGATAGTCAATGTCCTCCTAAGTGCTGCACTGTTATAAGTGTAGTAAGGAGGCCTGGTTGATAGTCAATGTCCTCCTAAGTGCTGCACTGCTATAAGTGTAGTAAGGAGGCCTGGTTGATAGTCAATGTCCTCCTAAGTGCTGCACTGCTATAAGTGTAGTAAGGAGGCCTGGTTGATAGTCAATGTCCTCCTAAGTGCTGCACTGTTATAAGTGTAGTAAGGAGGCCTGGTTGATAGTCAATGTCCTCCTAAGTGCTGCACTGTTATAAGTGTAGTAAGGAGGCCTGGTTGATAGTCAATGTCCTCCTAAGTGCTGCACTGCTATAAGTGTAGTAAGGAGGCCTGGTTGATAGTCAATGTCCTCCTAAGTGCTGCACTGCTATAAGTGTAGTAAGGAGGCCTGGTTGATAGTCAATGTCCTCCTAAGTGCTGCACTGTTATAAGTGTAGTAAGGAGGCCTGGTTGATAGTCAATGTCCTCCTAAGTGCTGCACTGCTATAAGTGTAGTAAGGAGGCCTGGTTGATAGTCAATGTCCTCCTAAGTGCTGCACTGTTAAAAGTTTAATAAGGAGGCCTGGTTGATAGTCAATGTCCTCCTAAGTGCTGCACTGTTATAAGTGTAGTAAGGAGGCCTGGTTGATAGTCAATGTCCTCCTAAGTGCTGCACTGTTATAAGTGTAGTAAGGAGGCCTGGTTGATAGTCAATGTCCTCCTAAGTGCTGCACTGTTATAAGTGTAGTAAGGAGGCTTGGTTGATAGTCAATGTCCTCCTAAGTGCTGCACTGTTATAAGTGTATAAGGAGGCCTGGTTGATAGTCAATGTCCTCCTAAGTGCTGCACTGCTATAAGTGTAGTAAGGAGGCCTGGTTGATAGTCAATGTCCTCCTAAGTGCTGCACTGTTAAAAGTGTAGTAAGGAGGCCTGGTTGATAGTCAATGTCCTCCTAAGTGCTGCACTGCTATAAGTGTAGTAAGGAGGCCTGGTTGATAGTCAATGTCCTCCTAAGTGCTGCACTGCTATAAGTGTAGTAAGGAGGCCTGGTTGATAGTCAATGTCCTCCTAAGTGCTGCACTGTTAAAAGTTTAATAAGGAGGCCTGGTTGATAGTCAATGTCCTCCTAAGTGCTCCACTGCTATAAGTGTAGTAAGGAGGCCTGGTTGATAGTCAATGTCCTCCTAAGTGCTGCACTGTTAAAAGTTTAATAAGGAGGCCTGGTTGATAGTCAATGTCCTCCTAAGTGCTGCACTGCTATAAGTGTAGTAAGGAGGCCTGGTTGATAGTCAATGTCCTCCTAAGTGCTGCACTGTTATAAGTGTAGTAAGGAGGCCTGGTTGATAGTCAATGTCCTCCTAAGTGCTGCACTGCTATAAGTGTAGTAAGGAGGCCTGGTTGATAGTCAATGTCCTCCTAAGTGCTGCACTGTTAAAAGTTTAATAAGGAGGCCTGGTTGATAGTCAATGTCCTCCTAAGTGCTGCACTGTTATAAGTGTAGTAAGGAGGCCTGGTTGATAGTCAATGTCCTCCTAAGTGCTGCACTGTTATAAGTGTAGTAAGGAGGCCTGGTTGATAGTCAATGTCCTCCTAAGTGCTGCACTGTTATAAGTGTAGTAAGGAGGCTTGGTTGATAGTCAATGTCCTCCTAAGTGCTGCACTGTTATAAGTGTAGTAAGGAGGCCTGGTTGATAGTCAATGTCCTCCTAAGTGCTGCACTGCTATAAGTGTAGTAAGGAGGCCTGGTTGATAGTCAATGTCCTCCTAAGTGCTGCACTGTTAAAAGTGTAGTAAGGAGGCCTGGTTGATAGTCAATGTCCTCCTAAGTGCTGCACTGCTATAAGTGTAGTAAGGAGGCCTGGTTGATAGTCAATGTCCTCCTAAGTGCTGCACTGCTATAAGTGTAGTAAGGAGGCCTGGTTGATAGTCAATGTCCTCCTAAGTGCTGCACTGTTAAAAGTTTAATAAGGAGGCCTGGTTGATAGTCAATGTCCTCCTAAGTGCTCCACTGCTATAAGTGTAGTAAGGAGGCCTGGTTGATAGTCAATGTCCTCCTAAGTGCTGCACTGTTAAAAGTTTAATAAGGAGGCCTGGTTGATAGTCAATGTCCTCCTAAGTGCTGCACTGCTATAAGTGTAGTAAGGAGGCCTGGTTGATAGTCAATGTCCTCCTAAGTGCTGCACTGTTATAAGTGTAGTAAGGAGGCCTGGTTGATAGTCAATGTCCTCCTAAGTGCTGCACTGCTATAAGTGTAGTAAGGAGGCCTGGTTGATAGTCAATGTCCTCCTAAGTGCTGCACTGCTATAAGTGTAGTAAGGAGGCCTGGTTGATAGTCAATGTCCTCCTAAGTGCTGCACTGCTATAAGTGTAGTAAGGAGGCCTGGTTGATAGTCAATGTCCTCCTAAGTGCTCCACTGCTATAAGTGTAGTAAGGAGGCCTGGTTGATAGTCAATGTCCTCCTAAGTGCTGCACTGCTATAAGTGTAGTAAGGAGGCCTGGTTGATAGTCAATGTCCTCCTAAGTGCTGCACTGCTATAAGTGTAGTAAGGAGGCCTGGTTGATAGTCAATGTCCTCCTAAGTGCTGCACTGCTATAAGTGTAGTAAGGAGGCCTGGTTGATAGTCAATGTCCTCCTAAGTGCTGCACTGTTAAAAGTTTAATAAGGAGGCCTGGTTGATAGTCAATGTCCTCCTAAGTGCTCCACTGCTATGAGTACAGGAAGGAGAACAATTTTGAAACTCTATAACGCTCTTACCCGAGGGGCTCGTGGTCAAATAGACTAGGGAGGGAGAGGATGGTTTGGTATGGCCTGGGTAGAGGCGTGGAGGTGTGTATGTATGTGCATGAGTGCATATGTGTGTGTACGTGTGTGGAGGGAGAAGCTGCAATTGGCCGATCACAATGATGCACTGTGATTGGCTGTGTTGGGAAGGGCCTACTTTAACTTACTCAGCTGGATCCCGGAATAGAACCAGTGCTAATCCGAGGGTCTCTGGTTTGATCTCGTGCCAAAGTGTCGTTTTTAAGTTCACGAATACAAGGTATACCGCGCTTTGTGGTGATTTGACTCATTTATTTACTAATAAGGTTTCCTTTGCTTCTTTGAATTACACTTTGTGATTTAGTTCATTTTAAACAGTTTATAACAGTTTATTTTAATATTATAAATATTTTATTTACTTCAGCTATGCACATATGCACAATTTTTTTACAATGAAAAGGAGGATGAAAAAATTTAAGAAAAAAGTACAACGTAAATAAATGAAACATTTTATTAATTCAAATAAAAATACGCTAATTATGCCTACATCCCTTTTAATTATTTAATTAAACGAGTATTTTTCCATTGAATGAATATTTTTTGTCAATATATAATTTTCTAACAATATGCACTGCGCATTCGTTTCATAATCGCGTCTTTCCGAACTGTACCGTCACATGACGCGTAACAGTTCGGCGTGGCATCTCTGAATACAGAGATTAACAGATTAGTTTTAAAATATCGAAAAGGAGGACAGATAGGAGGACACTTTTCGAGGAAGGACAGAACCTACAAAAGAAGGACTGTCCTCCCTAAAGGAGGACGATTGGTCACCTTAACATATATTACTGTTATATTACAGAACATGTACCGACAAAGTTATAAAAGGGCATTGATTCACTTTACGGTTAAATTCGTTTTACGACAACGGTCTGAAACGTTACATACCGTAATAGCGGCGTATGCCTGTATTAATAAAGCTCGTAGCCAGGATAAAGCCCTCAGCACATTGGACGCAGGGCAGGCGCAGCAGAGGGGCAGGCGAGGAAGAGGAGAATCTGTAATACACGTGTTCTTATGGGTTACCGCACATTGGACAGAGGGCAGGTGCAGTGTAGGGATAACTCTTTCCCGCCTCTCTTATGGGTTACCGCACATTGGACAGAGTGCAGGCGCAGTGTAGGGATAACTCTTTCCCGCCTCTCTTATGGGTTACCGCACATTGGACAGAGGGCAGGTGCAGTGTAGGGATAACTCTTTCCCGCCTCTCTTATGGGTTACCGCACATTGGACAGAGGGCAGGTGCAGTGTAGGGATAACTCTTTCCCGCCTCTCTTATGGGTTACCGCACATTGGACAGAGGGCAGGTGCAGTGTAGGGATAACTCTTTCCCGCCTCTCTTATGGGTTACCGCACATTGGACAGAGGGCAGGTGCAGTGTAGGGATAACTCTTTCCCGCCTCTCTTATGGGTTACCGCACATTGGACAGAGGGCAGGTGCAGTGTAGGGATAACTCTTTCCCGCCTCTCTTATGGGTTACCGCACATTGGACAGAGGGCAGGTGCAGTGTAGGGATAACTCTTTCCCGCCTCTCTTATGGGTTACCGCACATTGGACAGAGGGCAGGTGCAGTGTAGGGATAACTCTTTCCCGCCTCTCTTATGGGTTACCGCACATTAGACAGAGTGCAGGTGCAGTGTAGGGATAACTCTTTCCCGCCTCTCTTATGGGTTACCGCACATTGGACAGAGGGCAGGTGCAGTGTAGGGATAACTCTTTCCCGCCTCTCTTATGGGTTACCGCACATTGGACAGAGGGCAGGTGCAGTGTAGGGATAACTCTTTCCCGCCTCTCTTATGGGTTACCGCACATTGGACAGAGGGCAGGTGCAGTGTAGGGATAACTCTTTCCCGCCTCTCTTATGGGTTACCGCACATTGGACAGAGTGCAGGTGCAGTGTAGGGATAACTCTTTCCCGCCTCGCTCTGGTTGTAGTAGACGCACAGTTTTCCTGTGTCCTCTGCACCTCTGTCACGTAGTTTTTGTGTATTGTGATGGAACATCTTATTCAATTAGTTCAAGACCATCTAGTGTTATATGAAACAAGCAATCCAGACTACATGAGGACGAAGCTGAAAGATGAGCTATGGGGAAAGATTGCTTTTGAACTGAATTACTCAAACGGTAATTGTAATATTCTAGATTTTTGTAGTTAGTGAAATTAATCTACAGTAGTTTGTACAACCCATTAGAAGAATTAGATGTTACTAGACACTGCGCATAGAGTAAATTACAATTTTAATCTTTTTCCCATTTTACTAAGAGAGTAGAGTAAAATTAAATTATTTAATTCAGAGTCTGACTCTGAATCCAAATCTATCAGAAGTTCCTCTAATTCACACGCCATATCACGTCTTGTACCACTGGGTGAAAGCTCCTTGACTCGCTTCAAATCTGCGGTGACTTGCAGAAACCTCTTCCTGTGCTGTGCCTGCCCTCTGCCAGGACTGTGTTCAATGTGCGGTGCCTTGCAGAAACCTCTTCCTGTGCTGTGTCTGCCCTCTGCCAGGACTGTGTTCAATGTGCGGTGCCTTGCAGAAACCTCTTCCTGTGCTGTGTCTGCCCTCTGCCAGGACTGTGTTCAATGTGCGGTGCCTTGCAGAAACCTCTTCCTGTGCTATGTCTGCCCTCTGCCAGGACTGTGTTCAATGTGCGGTGCCTTGCAGAAACCTCTTCCTGTGCTGTGTCTGCCCTCTGCCAGGACTGTGTTCAATGTGCGGTGTCTTGCAGAAACCTCTTCCTGTGCTGTGTCTGCCCTCTGCCAGGACTGTGTTCAATGTGCGGTGCCTTGCAGAAACCTCTTCCTGTGCTATGCCTGCCCTCTGCCAGGACTGTGTTTAATATGCGGTGCCTTGCAGAAACCTATTCCTGTGCTATGCCTGCCCTCTGCCTTTGCTGCGCCTGCCCTGCGTCCAATGTGCGGCGGGCCTAAGATCGTACCTCCATTTAGTCTCCTCATGATGTCGTTGTGAGTGAACAGAGCGAGGCTGAGGGAGGCCAAGTCCTTCATCTTCCCAGGGTACACCGACTTGGTCCACTCTGGGAGGGGGAGACCATTTCGTTCCTGGAACATCGCGATGAAATAAACTAGAATAAGGGCTTCATATCTGTTCTTTTGTGTCTGCTAACACTTGGAGTTTTGACAAAAAATTATTATTATTAATATTATTGTAATGATAGGGTGATTGTGAGATGAAATGGGGCACCTACAGTTTAACGTGGGATCAGAACCACGGTGGAGGCCTGGCATTCTACACATTCACAAGTTGTGATTAATACACGTCTTGTCAGAGGCGAAGGAAGGGTTTGGCAATCAGATAAATCTGTGCCGGGACTGAGGATTGAACCCCGGGCTCCCAGCACAGAAGTCAGACACTTTACCCCTGGACCGCCTGGTCACCCTTAGCAAAAATTAAATCATGCTTATAACATTTATCTAAATTTTCCCTCTTTGTGTAAAAGGTATAAATAAACGTGTAGCTTGAGTTTAATTTTATGAATACTAAGCCCATTTTCCGACAGTTATTTGAACGGTGTGGTTTTCAAATTTATATTTTATATTAGTTCTACATAGAAGACATGTTATACCATTTTCATCCATAGTAAAAAGTAACAAACAACTAATTGTATAAGTGGCTGACTCATTATACTGTTTGTATTATCATAAGCATTTTACTTGTGATTTTTAGTTTTGCTTTTATGTCTCACTGTATTCTAGCATGTTGATCTATTGGGTGTGTACTATTATTTACAACTGGTTCAATGAACGTTAAAATATTCCTTCAAGGTCTTTTTACGAGCACACACTTATACAACTAAAAAATACAAGCAGTTTTGAAATAGTAAAAATGCATTTTACTTCCTATACTTTAGTTGCCAAAAAATAGTGGAACTGATATTCTTCATTTCTCAATATATTCTTATGATATATTTAGTTATTTTCATTTAACCTATAGTACTCATAATAATTGAGGCTGGTGTATAGGTTTATTACACAAAGTTTATGGTCGGTTTTAAATTATTTAAAATAAGAGTTTCATTGATCGAGCTATGACTGTGTTTTTTGCTCAATCAGCAGATTATTTCCTTTTATGAGTTCACTACAGGAATAATATTGTGTTTGAAACGATAATATTGCTTAATTTAAAAATGAGCTAGTTTAGAAAACTAATTCACATATAGGCCTAATATATCAACTAAATGTAATGGTACATAAATAGTGAAGTTTAATATAGTTTAAATAAAACTAAATAACTGGTTTTTAATATAATACTAAATTTTATTAATAAAAAAATTGAGATAATGTAATAGTTGTGTGACTCTCGTCTTACTAGCGAGCAGGGATATTCTCTCGTCTTACTAGCGAGCAGGGATATTCTCTCGTCTTACCAGCGAGCAGGGATATTCTCTCGTCTTACTAGCGAGCAGGGATATTCTCTCGTCTTACTAGCGAGCAGGGATATTCTCTCGTCTTACCAGCGAGCAGGGATATTCTCTCGTCTTACCAGCGAGCAGGGATATTCTCTCGTCTTACTAGCGAGAAGGGATATTCTCTCGTCTTACTAGCGAGCAGGGATATTCTCTCGTCTTACTAGCGAGCAGGGATATTCTCTCGTCTTACTAGCGAGCAGGGATATTCTCTCGTCTTACCAGCGAGCAGGGATATTCTCTCGTCTTACTAGCGAGCAGGGATATTCTCTCGTTTTACCAGTGAGCAGGGATATTCTCTCGTCTTACTAGCGAGCAAGGATATTCTCTCGTCTTACTAGCGAGCAGGGATATTCTCTCGTCTTACTAGCGAGCAGGGATATTCTCTCGTCCTACTAGCGAGCAAGGATATTCTCTCGTCTTACTAGCGAGCAGGGATATTCTCTCGTCTTACCAGCGAGCAGGGATATTCTCTCGTCTTACTAGCGAGAAAGGATATTCTCTCGTCTTACCAGCGAGCAGGGATATTCTCTCGTCTTACTAGCGAGAAAGGATATTCTCTCGTCTTACTAGCGAGCAGGGATATTCTCTCGTCTTACCAGTGAGCAGGGATTTTCTCTCGTCTTACTAGCGAGCAGGGATATTCTCTCGTCTTACTAGCGAGCAGGGATATTCTCTCGTCTTACTAGCGAGCAGGGATATTCTCTCGTCTTACTAGCGAGCAGGGATATTCTCTCGTCTTACTAGCAAGCAGGGATATTCTCTCGTCTTACTAGCGAGCAGGGATATTCTCTTGCCTTACTAGCGAGCAGGGATATTCTCTCGTCTTACTAGCGAGCAGGGATATTCTCTCGTCTTACTAGCGAGCAGGGATATTCTCTCGTCTTACTAGCGAGAAAGGATATTCTCTCCTTGTTTGCGTGAAAGATTGGGAGAAACCATTCAGGAATATAATTTAGCCAGGATTCTAGGACCGACCTAACTATTAATGGTAAACCAGACCAGACTTAGGTAACTCCTTGGCCCTCGTGTCAACAAATGTGTACAGGCAATCATTAAAATCGTACTAATCTTCACAAATATACTAAAGATTTTACTACAGGTAGTTAAAGTTTTATCTAGATATGTGATCTAAAACATTTAGCGCAAATGCCTGGATCAGAAACTAATTTTTCAAGTTGGTCATGTCTGAAAATTTGTTTATCAATCTGACCTTTTTTCCGTCATGGCTGAATATCAAAGTGTATGTGTACCATCCCTAAGTGGCGTAGTGTATCTTTCATACACAGTAGCCCTGTGTTCAAATACTTACCTCAATCTCCAAAGTGTTATAGAGTAATTCCACCTCCAAGATGGAGTCGATGTCTTTCCCCGTCTTCTCCGTGAGGTAAGAGTAGAGCTCGGCGTTGTCTAGGTTCACCTGTACTATGTCTGGGGACAAATAGGCTTGCTTCAACTCTTGTTCGTATCTTGGACAGGGTTTCTTCATCACAATCAGCTGTAAGGAGTTCACAAGGCAATCAGCTGTAAGGAGTTCTCAAGACAATCAGCTGTGAGGAGTTCTCAATACAATCAGCTGTAAGGAGTTCGCAAGGTAATCAGCTGTAAGGAGTTCGCAAGGTAATCAGCTGTAAGGAGTTCTCAAGGTAATCAGTTGTAAGGAGTTCGCAAGGCAATAAGCTGTAAGGAGTTCTCAAGGCAATCAGCTGTAAGGAGTTCTCAAGACAATCAGCTGTATGGAGTTTGCAAGACAATCAGCCGTAAGGAGTTTGCAAGACAATCAGCCGTAAGGAGTTCGCAAGGTAATCAGCTGTAAGGAGTTCTCAAGACAATCAGCTGTAAGGAGTTCACAAGGTAATCAGCTGTAAGGAGTTCTCAAGACAATCAGCTGTAAGCAGTTCGCAAGGTAATCAGCTGTAAGAAGCTCACAAGGCAATCAGCTGTAATGAGTTCATAAGGCAATCAGCTGTAAGGAGTTCATAAGACAATCAGCTGTAAGGAGTTCGCAGGACAATAAGCTGTAATGAGTTCACAATTCAATCAGCTATAAGGAGTTCGCAAGACAATCCGCTGTAAGGAGTTCGCAAGACAATCCGCTGTAAGGAGTTCGCAAGACAATCAACTGTAAGGAGTTCTCAAGACAATCAGTTGTAAGGAGTTCGCAAGGTTGGTCGTTTGAGTTCTGGCTCCATCGGGTTGACTCACAATTGTAACATTGAGTTACATTTGAACTCGCCCCCATGCTAAACTTCATACTCAACTCGCCACAGATTCATACTACCCGCTCCAAATAATATTCAATAATATTCTAAACCCTATAATAGTACATTCACTATTGTAGTTCCTGTAAATTGAGACAACGTAATAGACAATTCTAATCAATAAAATCAATTCTATAGATCTATGGAAAACATTGGAATCTGTACTCACCAAATCTATCTTGTGTAAGCAACGACGAACTACACCGGGTAATAACAGAGACTCCTTCACCGAAGTCAACCCCGACTAAATCAAATAGACACTGAAGACGTTCCGAGCCAAGCTATCCACGATCAACAGAATACTACCCACCTGCACCCTGGTGGATAGTTCCAGAACTACAGAAATAACGTCCGATTGAAGAATAGCTGCTCTAAATGAAGAATGGGACAATAATATCAACAAGCTACGTCATGTTCCATTCCTTCTAGAAGGAAGGCCACCGACAGAATTGTTCTTTCCCCCCACCTTGCTACCCTGCTGTGAAAAACCCCTATTTAAAGTCCTGTACTCGTTCTATTAAAGTGACTATTCAACCAACACTGGACGGAGGAACATAGTCCTAGGACCAGGACTATGCCAGGATCATTCATGATAAACTACGAACATTAACTATGGCAACGTATACTTTGAACATTATAATTCAAAACTTTAACTTTTGTATAAGCCGTGTTAATTTTCTTGGCCTAATGTAAAACTATAAAATGTCTGTCGCCACTTGGGCGCTCGAGACAGCTGTTTAGTTTGATCTTTACATTATAATAACTTTGATAGATTTTTGTGTCGGAGAAATTTATTAATATTTCATTTTGAAATAATGTTGCAAATAAAATGTTTTGATTTCTTTTGTTATAATGAACACTTATAAAATTTAACTTCGAAACGTAAATTGTTTAACAGATAAAAATTAATTAGTGATTAATTTTATATTTGATCGTTGTTTAAATGTTTTCACTAGAATTTGTCTATAGTAATTTGTTAACTTTGAATTCACGAGTAGGTGGAAGTTTCTAAACTGATAGTTTAGGTCATATTATAGTCCCGCGGGAGTTTGACTAAAGTCTGTTAGCCAAACTCTCGCGTATTTTAAAAATGTCTAATAAATATCATTTATATTTATTATTTAAATTGTTGACGTCTGCTTTAGTTGATGCAGTGCAGACGCGTTTAAAACAATATATTAAGGCCCATAAGGCTCTTATATAAATCTTACAAATTATTATCTGATTTATTATTTATTTATGTATTCTTTTCAACACTGTGGGTTGTTTGTCTCTTAAAGACTAGCCCATCTGATTGTTTGATATGTCTAGTGGGAGAGAAGTTTTCTCTAATGAACTGCGATAAATAACTGTTTATTTCTAACATGATTTTCCACTGAACTCAGTACGATTAAGGAGACCATGTAATTAATTTAACTCTAATTGTTTTGCTTTGAATAAACCATTTATGGTATTGTTATTTAAATCTTGCATTGCATGCCCTTTGTAATTATGTAGCTTGAAACCCTCCCCCTTCCTTTAAGTTATCTGTGGTCGTAAGGAAAGGTTGGAGAGAGGGGTGTAACACAATCGTGTCAGGTCAGACAGTTGGTGCCAGGGTAGGTGTAGTCTAATCTGGATTAAATGGGGGAGAGGCCACCAAGATTAAGGGAAAATATGGATTATTAAAGAAAAATATTGCCCTAGAAAGAGGTTTGAACACAAATAAAAGAAAAGTGTAATTATATAGGTAGTTCCCGTGAAAATAAATAAAATTTATCACTGTAGAACCTTTATATAAAACCTATAAAAAGTAAATACATTTATTGATTGATAGAAGAATCATTAGTTTTATCTTTTGTTTGAAAGAAAGCTTTTGATAACATTTAAATGAACTTTACAATAAATAAACAAATAAGACTCATTCCTACAATGCTAGATTTTAGTGAATTTCAATCAATGTTGGTGGTAGAAAGCGGGCTTCCTGGAAAAAAATTAGGGATTTCCAAACTGTGGTCTACGAGTCAAATTTTTATAGGTCACGTATAGCTTAGACATTTGAATTTCTTAAAATTATTGAAAAATAGAAACTAATTTTTTTTAAATGTCATAAAATATAAATTAAATCACCCCCTTCCCTCTGTCTGTTAAATTTAGGTGGGCTATGAAAGTTGGTCGTTCTAAAAATTGGGTCACGGCTCTAAGAAATTTGGGAAGAACTAGTATAAGGTGAGAATACCAATATTATTCGAGTAAACGTGAACCAAATGAGACTGTACCTTATCTTGTAGTACTGGCGTGGAGTGTACCGGTATGGGCTGCCAGTTTAATTCATGGTTCCACACCTGACTGCCGATGGGTGGGTAAAGTCCCGCCAAAACCAACTCTGCACTCATCAGACACCTGTCATTAGCACTGCTCTCCATGTGCATCTCTTTAGGTGAGTACAGCCTACTTAAGAAACCTAGGTACCGCTTCTTGAAGAGTTTTCCCAGCTTGAACATCTGCATCTTGCCTTTCTGAAGGCGCAAATAAAATACATATAACTCATTAAAAACAATAAAATCGAAGAATTTATTTCTAATTTATTGACTCTACTAATAACAACAATGCAATAATAATTTTAAGCAGTGGGTAAAATAATAAGGTAAATAAAACTATACATCATCATCAGTTATCTCCAACCTCTGGCCGGATCAGTTTAGTAAAATGCCTTCAGCATTATTTTTCCTTCGACCACTCTTCCTCCTTTATTTGCTTCTTTTCTACTCCTCACACACTAGCCACTGTCTGCTCCTTCTTTCTCTTTCTGGATCTCCGTTGCGTTAATTTTCCTACATAGGCCTACCCTATTTCCATAGTAATTCTCCTTGGGTTTCTTTCCTTTTACATCTTAACTACATGCCTATTTAGTTATTTTATGGACGCCATTGTTATTATTATTATCATCATCATCATCATCATATGTTTAACAATGGCTGGGATGTTTTTGAAACAAAAATTATGGATTAACTCTAATTAGCCTAATAAACATGCCTTAAAATCGTGAAAAAATGTGTTAATTGAGTACAGGACGCTCACGTACATAAGCTGCTTCTTCTTGTCTAGATGGGGGAATCCCAAACTCACTAATACAACATAATACAACCCATAAGTTATAACCTAATACACATTCAGTAACCGAACTATTTGAGCCATAGGATAATACTATAAGCTAAACCACAGATTATTACCCCATGGGTCGCCATGACTTCTTTATTGGGACAACCATTCCTGCCAAATAATTATTTCTTTTCTGGTGGGCTGCACAGAGAAGGTTCACAGTGAATAATATTCGGCTTATCCTGTAACTTACGCACGTTTTAAGATAGTGGTGTGTAATGTAACTTATTTTTTAAATGAATATCTCTAACCTTATGGAATTAGTGTCCCCAATCTAAGATCTTTCAGCCATCACTTTCTTTATTTTCAAAACCCAGGACAAGAAGAATTTCCGGTCAGAAAAAGTATCTCACCTTTCGTAGTTGTTTAATGACCTGGCATAAAAAAACACACTCAAATATTGATATAAATTGAGTTCTTATAATCAATTATTCTCATAACCTTGTACTAACATAACCCTTTAACTCTCATAACGTTTCAGCTTTCAATTTAGCTAATATTAGGAACTAAGAATACCGTTTAAAGATTTGTTTAATATTTCTTACTGATTGTGGACCAGTTAGGCCATAATGTGTAGTTTGTGGTAAGGGGCATAGAAATGAATCTCTAAAGCTGGTCTATGATATGAGAGAGTGAAACGCAAATTATTGAAATACATTTATGTCAATGCTGTTCTGAATAAGAGCTAGTTATACAATAAATAGGGCCCAAATAGTTTGAAAAATAAATTTTCAAAATGTTTGACTATATAAAACTGACTACTAATATTCAGTAAATATGGTTAGCAATGGTGTTTGGGGAAGGGGGGGTAGTTATACCAACCTTATCGAGAGCACCCCACCCATCCGGCCACAGGGAGTCGTCCTTGTGAGGGTCTGTGGGGTACGTCTCAGTTGGGGAGCGGTCGCCGTGGCGGAACACCTAAAATCATAATGTATTACTTGTATTATTTATCAATAGTGACAGATACAGAGCATATTACTTGACGTATAAACACACACACACACACATACACACATACTGCTTTAGTAGTTTTTTTTAATGATCAGAAAATATTTTTTCCTACTTCGGTACACTTCATCGCCTCTATTTGTTCTTTGTGGCATAAACTTCAAGTTGGGAATTTCTCCAGACTTATGTGAAAACCACACTGAAATCGCAGACACAAACCAGACGGTCAACTAAAATTGAAGCTGGGTGAGATGTTTTCTTCCAAATGTGGTGATTCAAACTTGGAGACTAAAGATGGAGCCAAAACTCTTTTGAAGGACCTGCTAACATTTGAACTCATTGTGATTACCTTTTTCTGGTACAAAGTCATATTGATCATGTCAACAAAGTGCGTCAAAGAGAGGATATAACAGTTGATTTGTCTGTAAAGCACATCCATAGATTCATCAAACTTTTGGGATACTCTCGAGATACTTGTGCAACAGATGCAATCAATGAAGCCAGAGAAAAGGCAAAAAAAAACACCTCTTGTTGAGCCCCAATTTCCATGAAGTGCGAATAAGAAAAAAAAAAGATTTTTTTATGAAGAAGGAAAAGATGAAAAGGCTCAAATATCTGTCGAATAAAATTCAAAATCCTTCTTTTAGAAATAATGAACAGGGTACTTTCAAAACTCAAAAGGAGATTTGAAGCAATGGAGGAACTAGATGAGAAACTTAGTTTCCTTCATGGCTCCAAGTTCCAGTCAATTTATTTAGGAGAACTTAGATCAAAGGCAGTTGAGCTTGCTGAGACGTGTCCAATAAATCTTTGTAAAGCTTAGCTTGAACTAGAAGTAGAGAGCATTAAGCATCACGCTCTGAGCCTAAGCAATAATTCGAATAATGCATCTTCTAAATCTATCCTAAAATTAATTTTAAAATGTGGACTTGAAGATGCCTACCTGAACATTTCAACAGCCCTGAAGATATTTGACACTTCCAGTGATTGTTGAATCGAACGAACGGAGTTTCAGGGAATTAAAACCGATTAAAGCCTACTTGCGGAACACTTTGGGACAGGAACGTCTCTCAAACCTAAGTTTGAGAACAAAGTGGCATCACAAATATCGTATGATGAGGTCATAAAAGAATTTGCACCCAAGAAAGCTTGCAAGATGAAGTTTTAGACTCAGAGTATTTTTGCAATAACTTTTGTACATTTTTATATAATATTTTTGTGTTCAAGGTCTTCAAGCCATAATTAATACCTTCCTTTTACAAATTTATTTTGCTTTTATTTTTCCAATTCCAAATAAAACAAATAAAAAAACATCGGTGCTAACCCGAATCCAAAAACACACACATTTTTAATGTTCAAGTCAGAAAAGTTAGTTAAACAGCCACCTGGCCAAGCGGGTGGGAGGGAAGGGGGGTTATTTTGAGGTTTTGCCCCGCTAAAGAAAATCTCTGGTTCCTGCCCTGCATCAACTCACCACACTGACGAGCTTTATCGTGCCGCTGTCATCTCCATTACTGAAGGCCATTAGAACCAACAGGATGATAGTGATGATGAAAGCCAGAGATATCCCAGTGGCACAAGACCCGAGTCTGTTAGGATGGCACATCCGCAACCAGATAGGATATTTTCTGACAATCCCTTCCTCCATCGACACTTGAACTGCTCCTCACATGTTCACCGCGCCAAACACCTTTTACAAGTCAACAAATACGAACCTCATTTACAAATTAAACCGTGGATATTGTGAGAGGATAAATATAATATAATTGATTCTACCTTGATAAGTTTCTCCATTATATCAATGTTAAGAATACTTATCTTTAAACACATTTAAAAGTTTTTTTTATACTTTAAAACTCATTATTTTCTTTCAAGTAGGTCATATGCCTAAAATAAGAGACGCACTACAAACCTTCATAAATCCCACATTATTTAAGAAGAGGTTTTTATTTAAAATTATGGCTTATGCCAAAATAGAGGTGAAATTGTAAAATTAGCTCTAAATTATTAAAAAAACCTACATTATGAATTTCGTAGTTTTTAAAGACTGAAATTGTTGCCCTTTTGATATAAACATAGCTGGCGAGAAAATCATTTCTAGCCTACATTGAAGATAAGGACACAACAGAAAATGTTAAGTTAATCGAAGACTGTTTTAGTAGTTTCTATATTAGAGCACTTCTATTCCTAAAAGAAATACTGCAGATATAAGGAGATTTCCCTTCAAGTGTGTGGCAGCCTTAATGTAGGCCTATTTACGGTGGAAAGCTAACAAGTAAACAAAGAAACAAGTAGCTCGACATGTAAACAAAGGAAACCAGTAGCTAGACATGTAAACAAAGGAAACAAGTAGCTTGTCATGTAAACAAAGGAAACAAGTAGCTCGACATGTAAACAAAGGAAACAAGTGGCTCGACATGTAAACAAAGGAAACAAGTGGCTTTACATTTAAACAAAGGAAACAAGTAGCTCGACTTGTAAACAAAGGAAACAAGTAGCTCGACATGTAAACAAAGGAAACAAGTAGCTCGACATGTAAACAAAGGAACCAAGTGGCTTGACATTTAAACAAAGGAAACAAGTAGCTCGACATGTAAACAAAGGAAACAAGTAGCTCGACATGTAAACAAAGAAAACAAGTAGCTCGACATGTAAACAAAGGAAACAAGTGGCTCGACATGTAAACAAAGGAACCAAGTGGCTTGACATTTAAACAAAGAAACAAGTAGCTTGTCATGTAAACAAAAGAAACAAGTATCTCGACATGTAAACAAAATAAACAAGTAGATTGACATCCAAACAAAGGAAACGAATAGCTCAACATGTAAACAAAGGAAACGAGTAGCTCGACATGTAAACAAAGGAAACAAGTGGCTTGACATCTAAACAATGGAAACGAGTATCTCCACATGTAAACAAAGGAAACAAGTGGATTGACACGTAAATAAATGAAACAAGTAGCTCAACATGTAAACAAAGGAAACAAGTGTCTCGACATGTAAACAAAGGAAACAAGTGGCTTGACATGTAAACAAAGGAAACAAGTGGCTTGACACGTAAACAAAGGAAACACGTAGCTCGAAATGTAAACATAATAATAATAATAATAATAATACTAGCACCGCGTCTTACTACCCGTTCGGGGTATACGCTTAAGTACTAATTACACTAATGGATTGGAAATTGGGAAGGTTGAATTTAGAGGAAGTGAACCCGCATTTGCGTGGAGGTAGAGTGGAAAACCATTTAGGAAAAACCACCCCAGTTCACCCGACCGAGATTCGAACCTCGATCTCCCCGTCCTCGGTGGTCTGGCTCAACACGACTAGCGCGTTAGCCAACTACGCCACCGAGGCGGGAGAAATGTAAACAAAGGAAACAAATAGATTGACATGTAAACAAAGGAAACAAGTAGCTTGACATGTAAATAAAGGAAACAAGTAGCTCGACATGTAAACAAAGGAAACAAGTAGCTCGACATGTAAACAAAGGAAACAAGTAGCTCGACATGTAAACAAAGGAAACAAGTAGCTCGACATGTAAACAAAGGTAACAAGTAGCTTGACATGTAAACAAAGGAAACAAGTAGATTGACATGTATTGTGAACACCTTTTGCTATTTAAAATAATTTTCAAATATCACAATTGCTCAGTAATATTATTTTTAGCACCGAGTATTACTAAACATTCAGATTGCACAAATATGTACTAATTACGCTAATTTGTTGGGGATGAGGAAAGGTTGAATTTAGAGAAAGTATACCCGCATTTGCGGGGAGGGAGAGTATAAAACCATTTAGGACGAACCACCCTCAGTACAACTGACAAGGATTTGAACCCCAACATCTCCGTCATCAGCAGTCCAGTCTCTGCCTCAGACCAGATGTCGGCAATCTATGGCCCGTGGGCCAGATCTGACCCACCAAAGGTTTAGCAAACAAACAATTGTGTTCAAAATAATAGACTATTACTGTGTGAGAAATGTAGTTTTGAAACTTTTTGTTAGATATTTTTTCAAGCTGGCCCAACAAATTTTTTAAGCCCCTGTGGCCCACGATATGCCAGCCCCTCCTTTAGACCATGTGACCACCGGTGTGGGAATAAGGTTATATCAATAACAAATGCTAGAAATTACAACAATTTAATTTTAGTATTTAAATACCAATTTTGATCAATATCCGTTGAATTACTATCTAAAGCCATATTTCGAATTTAAATGGTAAAACAAAGCATCAACATAATTATTACATTAATTATTACATCATTTGTTACTGTGGCCAACGTTAGCCTAAAATAAAGTATCCATAGCCATGAAATGGTGTGATTAATAATGGTTGTAGCTCGATTAATTAAATAAACCATTTCTTGGATTTTTATTTGCTAAATTAGTTCCAAATTACATATTTTACGTTTCATTGTAAAAATTAAATTGTCTAAAATGTATTTGTTTTTAGATTGGATCCAGAGTAAAACCAAATTTTAGAAGTTAATTAAACCCTATTTTGATTAGCTCTCTTAAAGATAAGAATATATTCTTGGATATCAATGTTAAGTGCATTTATTTGTGGGTTTTTTTCTGGAAAATTTGACATGGTGTAAAGAGGCCAAAAATAAATTACAAACTTCTAAATTAATAGTTATGTTTTTCGGTAGGAATGTCAACATCAATCATTGAACAATATCAAAATTATACCACTATAAAGCTACATGGCTGACTCACTCACTCACTGACATTAATGTTTACCCACTTTCAGATGAGCCAGAAACTTTAAATTTAGCAAACTTATAGCTTCTAGCCTGTAACCAACTGGAAAATTCCAAAAAGTTAAAAAATTTAATTTCTAACCCCGAAAAAAACTCAAAATTGTGGAGCAACTTTAAAGTCAGTGCAGACCTTTATTTGGAGGTCTCTTGTGGCTAAACGGCAAGACCTATAAAAAACGGATTGCACCAGCAGCTACGGATTTGGCGAGATCCACATTTGGTCCTATTATTTTTTGTCGTATCTCCATCGGTTATACCTTTGATAGAGCTAGTTTCTTTGATTTTAAGTAAATTTTGCACATTTTCCACACATTTTTTAATTTTCTGACACACTTATGAAAAAGATAGAATCATAAAATTTGGCACGCATATTGACACATCTAATTGCCATAAGCGTGACAAATTTGATGATTCCAACTGTCCAATAAGTATGGAGAAAATAAAATAATGTGTGAAAAATATCTGGAATTAAATTATTTTACATCCACTTGCAAAGAAAACTCACTGGGGGCTTGGGGGCGGAGCCCCCAACGAGCAAAGAGAGTGTACAATATATAACTATAGAACGTATCAAGATAAAAATTTAAAGATATAAATTATAATATAATTCCTTAGAAGCTTTTAGAGGTTAAGCCAAATTGCTTTGCAAATAATATATTCTAATTGATTAGGATTACATCTTCTGAAAACAAAGGGTAATTTTAAGATCACCAATATTTGTAAACACTTTGTATGTGTATTCTAAATTAATCTTAAAAATTTCCCCTAGATGCTAAACAAAATATACTTGGGATAATTTTCGTAAAAAAAAAAAAAAGCATTTTTCTTCTTACTGTATATCAAAATTGACACACAACTCTTATGCATGTTTCACTATAAAAGCGAGAGTTTAATTTAAAGGATATATAAAACTTGAGGATTGCATTGATTCATTCTTAAATAAATGAATGATAACAATACTATAGAGAGAAAAAAATAAAACTTTTATCCTATTTATGTTAAACCCTTACCTTGTGGTTTAAAGCGATGAACATTTCTGACGATATTCACACTACCGGTGATAGCACAAAACACGTCATCGAACTCACAATATTGAAAACCTTTTATGACTACAGGTCTCAGCCGCTATCTCTGCACTGAAATTGATTGATATTGACAAACTTAATGGTGACTTTTTTAATTGAACTAATGTTACGAGTTCTTTGTGTGATGACAACACCTTGGCTACTAAACAGTCACCAGTCGAGCAAGCCGTCTATTTCTGAACCGAGAGACAACACTTTTGACAAAGGGAACCCATGGCTGACACATCAGCTCAATCGGTAGTGCAGCTTACTAATTAATTAAGGATTTAAGGTTCGAGTCCCGGCATGGCTAGAAAGTGTATCAACTGGTGAAATGGGTGTCTCCCCTTTCACGGTGTTGAATTAAGGGTTGGGGAATCAAGTTTTGTGTATTTTTTATTTTGTAAGTTGTTCAATGGTATAATAAATTGATTAAGAATGTACACGTAAACTATTATTGACAATAAACTGTTAAATATGTTGTATACTTAGCGTAAATGTCCATTACAGTAACAATGAACCTATTAATGGGAGAACTATTGAAACTGTTTAGTAAGACGACAGGATGACGAAGGTGAATATTATCAGATCTGGCTGTCTGTCCTAGGTAAACCAACACTGATAGTAGATAGTTATCAGCTTCACAAACTCTCTTACCTAGACACATTGTTCAAGGTTTGTGGCGGATAGCCAACTCTGCCGGGATTTAGAATAGCAACGCTTGGCGCTTAAAACACTGGCTACTAATAAACAACAAGTTACACTCGGAAAAAAAAATACATTATGTTAAAAGAGTCACAACAGCATTACAAATATATGCTAGAATTGGGGAAAATAATAAATATTTACCTATTTGGACCAAACTCAGAATATGTATAGGGTCTACTTATAATACGAATAATATATTTTGTCGGTGACCCAAATCAACTTGATAAAATGTGTCCACATTTAAACATCTATTAGCATTTATTTAATTCACACCTAAAACGCTATTAGGATATACTTGATAAGTGTTCATAACTTGCAAAGTTTCATAAGACAAAATTACTATCGGCCCCAGGTAATGGTTAAGGAGTTTTTTTTATAATCTAGTATCAGATTTTGAGCGGTTTTGGATCAAAAGAGAGACAAATAATAAATATATTTATTGCTAAAATGCAAACGTGCAGTTAATATTATGAGGTTTTTTTAAAAAATAATTGACAAACTTTATGTATCCAGATAACCCATGTAAACCATTAGTTTATCCTAGCTATAAAAAGGATTTGTTTAACACCGCATATTGCATAAATACTTTGAAATTAAAATTAAATATTTTATAAAGTAAATTTATCGTACTTTATCCTTATATTCAGTTCACCTTATTTAAAGATATCAGTAGCTAAATTAAGTTAATTTTACTAATCTAAATATTTGAAATTAAAATTAAATATTTTATAAGGTAAATTAATCATAATCTATTCTTATATTTAGTTAATAGACCCGACCGGGATTCAATCTCCAATCTCCCCGCAATCAGCAGCTAGGTCCAAAAAAATAGTGACACCTTAGACTGTTCGTGTAGTCATGCCGGACGACATTTATTTCCAACATGAAATAAGTAAATATAAAATGAAAGGTACTGTAGTATTTATTGTAATTACAATAGTTCTATAATAATTGAAGATCTGAGAATGAAAACCAGGTAATGACCAAAATATGCAAAATGAGGTTTTGATGTATTTGTATGGTTGGTGCTGCTATCTATCCAGTGGTGTAAGAAGTATGTGTAAATAGTTTATATTCTAGCCACTAGGTATCTCTGAACGTTGCCTGTTTTCTAAATTGCAATTTAACTGAGAATGAAAACAAGATATTTGCCGGATATAATGGTTTCATTCTCAATTGTTTATTTGGAAACATATTGCGACTCCCACTTTTACTGTTGTTCAGTCATTGTAAAGCTTACTTAGTGTGCCTTTTGTTTTGTGTTTTTATTCTATTGTGTCTGATCTAAATAGTGATGAATGATATACAATCAGATACTAATTTTGAAATAAGTGATGATGTAAACAGTAAAGACGAAGTAAAAACGAAGAAAAAGAAAAGAAATGTGAAAAAATTGATTCAAAACTAAGGAAACATAAACGCAATACAGGTAAACAATGTATTTGTAAGAAGGCGAAGGTTGTACCTGCAGTACAGACAAATGATTATTCTTGTAAGCAACAATGCACAAATAAATTTACTAATCCTGAAAAAGAAAGTATGGTTAAAAATGTCAATGAATTAACCAATAAAAACCGTGCAAGATGCATATTTGTTAGGGCAAATAAAAGCTTTCTCTATTCATAGGAGACGCCCAGAACTCAAAATGAAAATAATGAACGAGAAAAATAAGTTGATTAACCCAATTAATAAAGAAGCTAATCCTTCCTGTTCTTCTCAAGCTTTGACTGATAAAAGGAGTGCTACATTTAAATATTACATGACAAAGGGGAGTAAAGAGATTCAAATTTGCAAGAAAGCGTTTTGTGGGTTGCATGTTAGAGTTGAGAGGTTATCAGCTCATAAATTCCAATTTAAAACACCTTCACTAGATAAGAGAGGAAAATCCCAAGGTTCAAGAGTAAATAACAAGTCTACGTTGCTTATAGATAAGGTTAAGAATCATATTATGTCCTTTCCTAAAAGACAGTCACATTGTTCCAGAAAAATTTCTCAAAGAAAATACTTGTCACCAGAACTAAGTGTCAACAAAATGCACCTCTTGTATCTTGAAAAATATGAACCTAATGTATATAAAAAAATTAATCAAGGAGAAAAATGTAAGTCTGATATCGGGGCTATGAATTTTGTAATAATATTTTTAAGAGACATTTTAACATTTCACTTGGAAAACACTGCTCTGATTATTGTGCTGTCTGTGATGTATTGGTGGTAAAAATAGACAATGAACACGACGAAGCAAAAAAAAGGTCTCTGGTGATTGAAAAAAAACTTACATTTGTGCAAAGCTCAAAGGTTTTATGATGAACTGAAAAAAAAAGTCAGCTTGCTAAAGAAGACCCGTCTATAAATGTCATTTCTTTTGATTATGAACAAAACTTGCCTCTTCCTGTACTACCAGTGGGGGATACATTTTACAGTAGACAGATCTGGGTATTCAATCCATGCTTTGTTTCGGCTAAGACTGATACATCAAAAATGTACGTGTACGATGAAACTACAGCTAGAAAGGCGCTAATGAGACTACGTCGTTCTTTAGTCATTTCATTGAGCATTTTGTGAGTAAAGAAGTTAAAATTTTGTATCTGTTAAGTGATAACTGCACTGGAAAGAACAAGAATATGTTGATTGTACAGTTTCTGTCAAAAATTTCCGCCTCCGGCCGATTTGATGAAATATTTCATCATTTTCCAGAACGTGGCCATTCATTTCTGCCAAGCGACAAAAACTTTGCCCAAATATAGAAATTAAACGTCCAAAAGAGTTTGTGTATATTCCAGAAGAATGGTATGCATCTAAGAATGTTTACGGTTGTTAATACAGTAAAACCTTGGATTGCGAGCATAATTCGTTTCGTAAACGTGTTCGTAATACAAAGCACTCGTATATCAAGTGAATTTCCCCCATAAGAAATAATGGAAACTCAGATGATTCGTCCCACAACCCAAAAATATTTAATCTAAAAATAATTAATACCTTTCTTATATTCGTTATTTAAATGTAACTGTACTGTATTCAAATTTATTAATTAAATTTAACTGTGGCTGGTGTGAGGTGGACAAGAGTGATGAGAGGAGGAGGTATGTTATTGTTTAAGACGACTTTCACCCGCCTCGGTGGCGTAGTTGGCTAACGCGCCAGTCGTGTTGAGTCAGACCACTGAGGACGGGGAGATCGAGGTTCGAATCTCGGTCGGGTGAACTGGGGGTGGTTTTTCCTAAATGGTTTTCCACTCTCCCTCCACGCAAATGCGGGTTCACTTCCTCTAAATTCAACCTTCCCAATTCCTAATCCATTAGTGTAATTAGTACTTAAGCGTATAACCCGAAAGGGTAGTAAGACGCGGTGCTAAAAAAAAAAAAAAAAAAAAAAAGACGACTTTCACTGTCACTAACGGAATCACTGCTATATGTTGGATCACTGGAATATTTTTCTTTTTGTGCGACTTTAACAAAGAACCTATCCAATGACACTGCTCGGCAGACAAAGCGTAACCGTAGTACTACTCGTATTGCAAGATATCGCTCGTTTATCAAGTTAAAATTTATTGAAAATTTTTGCTCGTCTTACAAAACACTCGCAGACCAAGTTACTCGCAATCCAAGGTTTTACTGTATTCAGCAAAACATGGTGAAAAACTTCAAGGGTTGAGACATTTTTTTATTGCTCAAATTAAAAATAAACATGGTCTATTTACTGTAGCCAAGCACAAAGTCTTTCGTTACAAGAGACGAGAAATATGTGTTTCTCGTTGAATTCAAAAACGTTGGAGATGTCCCAAGAAGTTTTCGAGAAGTTGTCCACTCAAATTATCAACAATGGTACAAGAATTGCAAAGAGGGTGGAATTACAGACATTCATCAGAGAGTGATTCTGAAAAATAGGACTATTGAGAATGAAAAACAAAATATGTATACTTTTTAAAGATACTATAAAAAGATAAAATAAAGCTGTTTTTCTAAATTTTCTCTAAGCTCTAAGTTCCTTTTTATATGTATTTCAATAACCCATTATGATTTTTTAATTTCCTGATGTTTTATCTATAAAGTGTTTTTTTGTCTCTCCTGTAAAATTTAGTTTTTGGTCTTTACTGGTTTTCATTTTAGGTCTTCAAGTGTTGAATTGACTCACGTTTTGTCAATGTTTGCCGCGACCCCAAGAATCCTTTTCACGGCTCCCGGAGAGAAAGTGACCCATGATTTAAGAACCTATGGGTCTAGGACTCTAAGACGTCATTCTCTTAATAAAGTAAAAGTTTTCCCCACTCTCCCTTCATGCAGATACACTTCCTCTACATTCAGTCTTCATTATCCATGACAAATAAGCGTAGTTATTACTTATGCGTGTAAGCTGAACGGGCAGTAATACGTGGGGCTATAAAACATGTCTTGCTTACCCGAATCACAGCATTGAAGTGAAGATCATCGTGAATTCACACTTTGTAGAATTTTTATAAATCTACAGCTCAGTTTAGCGATCTCAACCACTTTCTTTTATGACATCGGGAACTCTTTCTTACATTCACTTGAAAACGTTATAGGTTGAGGCTTTGCTATTGAAAATTTGTAGTTATTGATTTTAATAATTCTAGAATAAATTTTTCCTAAATGAAAATTACTATTTGGTTTGATAGAACTCAAGACACGTCCATATAAAAAACTGTATTTTATGATATTTTGACATCCCCTTAAGAATAATTTTGAAATTTGAAATTTTTGTATCGGTGTGTAGGTTTCTATTTATTTTTAAATACATAAAAAGGAAAATTGGTTGAGTAGAACTCCGAGAATCGTTGCAGAAGGAATCACTCATGTTTTAGGCTTATATCCATCCATAAATAAAATATAAGTTCTATGAATCAACGTGACAAACTTCTTTTCTTTACGTTGAGCATCCCCTTGTATCTTCCAGAAGCAGATTTTCTTTCTTGTCACATTAGTGAGCTATTTTCTCTTACATTAATTAAGTAAAACATTACTCGTATGATTTAATGTTGTGAGAAATACAGATTTTTCCTGTTCTAACTTTTATTTACGTTAAAAAGTGTATTTTAAATGATGAAGAAACAAAACATTAATTTTTTTTTCAAAAATTGCACACTAAGGTTTATTTAGAGCTTGCTCTATGGCAATAAGGATAGCTTTGAGGAAATGTACCCTCATTAGAATGGAGTAAGAGTTGTAAAATAACAACTACATGTAATGAGCTATTGCGCAGACCCCAAGGCGAACGACGCGGCTGATGTTTGTTAGCCTTGCAGGGAATTGACCTGGGACCCCAGGAGATCCCAGGACAAATCGGGCCTGTTCTTTAGTGTGCACTTAGCAACTTAATTATTTTATCTGAAATAAGGATTCCTGCATATCCTGCCCCATCCCAACATGATGATTAGGGACCGAACTCTTGAGATGGCTCGACTCTATAATGTGGGGCTGTGATTGCTCCTCCTCAGGTTCAAACTACGCTACTCCAAGTTTTTACAAACTATTGTGTGTGACATATCGCTGACTGGTGACTTTTTTAAAACAAAGAATAATCAAATCTTTCTTCCTTTCTCCACTGCTAGTTCTAGTTCATTTCCTCAATCACTCAGTCGGGTTTAACAGGGAGATAAGCCACCATTTGTACAAACGCTTGTAAATGACCGGTGAAGGCTAGAAGATAGAAATTATCTTTAGTTATTGATATAACCTCATCAAACAACATATTGGTAAATTTGAAAAATGACACCTTGAAACGAGTACAGGTCCTGAGCTCGATTCCCGTGTCCAGGTGCCATTTTTAAAATTTACCAATATGTTGTTTATTCAGGTCAGAAAGTGAGTCCCTTTGAGCCAATATATTTATGGCATAAGAATGTTAGTAAGAATAAATAAATCAAAGTACACGTTTAATACATTATTGGATTTTTTTTTACTTTACTTGAAAATATAATTTGTTAAATGTAAATTAGGAGTATTAAAAACAAATTGAATAAGCTCTTCAATAATATTAAATCTTAAAATTTAGGCTGTTTGTTGTCTTAGCCTATTGAATCGAAAATGTTCATACACTTAATTGAAATACGTTATATAATACCCTGAAATATATTAAAAAAGAAGAGAATCAATGAGATAAAGATTTAAGCAATTTTTACTAGATTGATAATGGGTAACGACATTGTCAAATTGCGAATGTCAGTCAGTATGGTTAACAAATTGATAATAAAACAAATTCAGTCCTATTTATTTGTATTTCCTCAGGGAACAATGGAGGATACCATACGTGTAAACCACGATGAATGAATTCACTAAAAGACTCTATAGCCCTAGTAGTACCATTGAGATAGTATAAGTGCGCATTTTGGTTGGTTATGTAATTACGTTACAGACTAATGGCAAATTGTGCCAATACCATTTACACTGAACTACTCTAACAAGCTGTTAATCAAGAATACAACTCAACACTTAGAAGAGCTTCCTTGTGTGGAAAAAGATTGACAGATTTTGTGTGGGTATATAATCATGAATCGAATAACTTTTTGTATTTTTTGTGCATGCGTTTTAAAACAAGGATTATTTGATACCATTTCCAGTGGCCGAACGGTCGAGGGAAGCGTTCTACTAACGCCTAAACTAATAGATAGACTACAGTGATATATCACACAAAGAAAATTACTCCTATTACCCCCTGCCGAGATTCAAACCTTGACCTTCTCAATACAAAGATAACTGTTAAGATCTTTGCTACTTGCAAATTAACAATTTTTTTATTTCGCCCCAATCGTCAAATATCCGCATTGGCGAGTATGTGGGCTAGCCGTTAGGCTCATCTATAAAAGGGGAGGTTTGGAAATATATTCCCGGTTTGGTGTACACAGGTTTCTCCCTAAATGATTTCTCCCTTTTCTTCATGAAAATGGGAGTACATTTCTTCTGAATTCTTCCTTTCTTGAACCCACCACATAATAATCGACAAAATGTCCATTCCTGAACTAGTAATAAGATTTGGTGCAAATAAAGAAATGCCAAATTTTTACTAACATTTCCCCAGTGACCCCAATTCTACCATGGATTAGCTTATGTTTATTTTAAATTAATATTATTATAATAATATTGTGAGAAATAACAAAGCTATGATAGGACGGATAAAGTTAATCTGCACTCTGCATTGTAACAATAATAATAATAATAATAATAATAATTTTAGCACCGCGTCTTACTACCCGTTCGGGTTATACGCTTAAGTACTAATTACACTAATGGATTAGGAATTGGAAAGGTTGAATTTAGAGGAAGTGAACCCGCATTTGCGTGGAGGGAGAGTGGAAAACCATTTAGGAAAACCCCCCCCCCCCCAGTTCACCCGACCGAGATTCGAACCTCGATCTCCCCGTCCTCGGTGATCTGACTCAACACAACTCGCGCGTTAGCCAACTACGCCACCGAGGCGGGTTGCATTGTAACAAACGTCAATTTGTAGACAACGAATAAGTTGATGGGAGTCCATTTTAAAAGGTTTTAAATGTATGTTACGAGCGGTTAATATTATACCATTCAATAGTATGCCTCAGTTATTGTGTTTTTAAATACAAATTAAACTATTGATATAAATAACCACCTTAATCATTTTTTTTACAGAAAGTACTTCTCAAAAAAAGTAATCAAAATCAAAATTAATCTTCTAATGGCATCTGTCTTCTCCAAATTACTACTTGTTATTATTTGTCAACGTATTTTCGCCAACGAGGATGGATTAGAAAGGTGTCAGTTAAAAAAAATGGTAACTTCATTTGCGTGGAGGAATAGTGGGAAACCATTCAGGAAAAAAAAGCCTGATTTGAATATGAATTTCGATCTTCCCACCACCCGCAAACCAGACAATACGAGACTGATGGATTTTTACAAGTACCAACTGGTATTGGTAACAATGACATTAATTCCTTAAAAACATTATACTATTGCCGACCCTTTTAAGAAGAAAATTTATACCGGAATAATTTTTAAAATTGAATGTTTCCACAGTCCAAAAGCCAAATTGTTTCGATAATAGTAGCATGAATGTGTTAGTTATCCTGTAAGCCAATAACAGACCTTCACAATACAGTGGAGGTATCTTTAGACATTAAGCTATTTGGTAGAACCAAGGATTAACCATCCTAACACACAGTTAAATTCACCGAGTGATGGTGCATTGTTTGATAAGTCAAATGCGTCATAGCATATTGATTGACAAGAAGGAAAGTAGTAACGTAGTTAATCAGCTTGTATACTAATTTCTGATCACGCGAGGAAGCATTTAGGCGAGATTGTTTGGGACCACAGGGCGTTCAAAAAACTAGCACATATAAATAAAGTTAGCTCAATCGTTTACTGGAAGTTATATTTTGAAATAGGAGTCAAAGCAGACACATTTATATTTTTATTTAAGTTAAATTACTCAATTGAGTATGTTGTCACCAATAATATAGATTATGCCAAAAAATAAGCTTATAGCTATTTAAAAGATAATAGCCGTATTGTTTCATTGATTGGCAAACATATTGTTGATGCGTGTAATTACTTGAAATGTATTGTGACAATATTAATCTTTTATCACTATCTAATACAAGATATAGATATATAATGCAAGAAGATAATTTATATATTTCGGTTATCTGAAAACAAAATAATATGTAAAAAATATTTACATTAAGCATATATGGCATAATTTTGGTTGTAATGTTAGTAATGTTATAGTTGTGACTTATATTAAAAGTTATTGTTTTAATGTATTTAAGCTTCATGATACTTAAATTAATTCTCATATTTATTTTATACTCAGAAAATTGTTTACAGAGTAATGGCGATAAAAATTATGATTTGGTTGAGTTCAAAGGCGTAATGACTTCTCTAAATAAGTACTTTCGTCCCAATTGCATATACTTAATTCAAAGTTGTGATGCGTCTAATAGAGGTAAGACTTAATCTAGTCGTATTCTATTTCATTTCAAAGAGTATAAATGTTAAAATATTAAGTTAAAAGTATCTTTAGAAGAATTAATTCATATACCAGCGAGTAAATTGCATACAATTTTTTTAACGTGATATTGTGAGAAGACTTTCTTGTTCGGATACGTCATTATCAGCTTAATATAAGATTATAATCGTTCTCAAGGAGTGGGGGTCACTTGTGGGTTGGCGTTAGATTATATTGTCTTGTTTTCGGGGGAAAGGTATCCTACCGATAAGTTATTTGAAACTAATTAAATATCTCATTTACTTAGATGTGTTTATTAAACAAGTTCCTATATTATCACCTTATTAAAGTGAAGATAAATGATCATAGCATAATCGTTAAAACATTATTTAAAATAAATGGTACGGCGCACCGCACAGACTTTCTCTCTCTTTCTATAAACTCGTAAGATTTCTGAACAGAATAATGTACACTGTATCATCACCACTCCACATAAGAACACGCATAAAATAATATACAATGATATAGAATCAATGAGAAAAGAGGCGCATCTTTGTCCACCTAAGAGCATTTCAAACAGTTTAATGTCTTCCACAAGGGTCAACACTTCGTATTAAAATTTCGATTTCTGTTATAAAATTTTAACATTTTATAAGGTGTTTCAGATCTTCAAGTCATCGCATTGATATTTAATTATTCATTTATACATTTTGACCAATAAAAAATGTAAATATTTACTATTGAGTCTAAAATGGTGATAGATCATTGCTGTGCAAACATTTCTCCTAAGAGCTTTAAGGAAAAATACCATACTTTTTTAGATACTTATATTTAATTACTCTATGGCATTGGAGAATTATTGCGTTAAGACTTAAGTAGTATATCTTTACAACTAATGCTCACAAAATTGTATTAATATATTTACAAATATCTCAGAAACTGTTGCTTTTATAAAAATATATGTCAAATAAAAGTTTTTTATTTCTAATAGTCCTACAATTTTGCAATGATAAGTTGTTTAGTTTCTCAAATAGTTGTGGAGATACGGAAATTAACGCTTCTGTAAAGTACCCTAAAAATCATTTTCATAGGAAAATGAAAATAGCCAGTTTATTTATAATCTTAATCAACGCCTAGATACGAATTTTAATCAAAATCGTTTGAGCAGATTTTGAGAAAACCAATTTTTTCTCTTTTTGCCCTTCAGTAAACTACCCTTAATTTTAAGTTTTAATAGACACACAGACAGATGGCATTGCAAAGACTATTTTTTAGGGTTCGGGGGGTCATGAGACGTCGACATCCATCAACATTTCAGGTTAGTTTTTTTTACGGTCGCAATACTTAAGCTTTAATGTCCAAAAAGCTAAAAATATATATATAATTGCGTATAAATTGAAAATTATTGATTTTATACAAATATGTTTCGAATAAAATATTTGTATTATAAATAAATATACATATTTGTAATGCTAAGTAATTTCATATCTCAAATAGTTTCGGAGCTATTATAAAAAATGTTAATTTACGCATCAGACCGGAGCCCTTAAAGCCATTTTGCCGAAATATTGAGAGTAGCCATTTTGTTTGTAATATTTATTAATGTTCATAAATGAAATTTAATCAAAATCGTTAGAGCCGATTTTGGGAAAATCGACTTTTTCTCTTTTTTCCCTTCAGTAAACTACCCTTAATTTTAGGGTAGATATCCAATTCCAAAAATCCCTTGGGGCAACCCTATGAAGACCCTAGATATCAAGTTTCAGCTCAATCGGTAAAATAGTTTAGGCTCTAGTTGGAGGTACAGACAGACAGACAGACGGAAATTCAAAAACCACTTTTTCGGATTCAGGGAGTCATGAAACGTCAAGATTCATCAAAATCTTGAGTTCGATTTTTTTGACGATCACCATACTTTCTATACCTGTAAGATAGAGAGAAAGTAAAAATCATGTTTTCAACAATCAGTCATTAATAAAACTATGCTTGGTTTGATGGCTAAAACCAACATTTCAAAATAACACCCCGAGACCTGGACAGTTAACATTTAATATTAATCTTTAACCAAAGCCATCAAACTGTTTCGATTGGATGGAAAGACAGACATGGGGACAGACGGAACTAGAAGACCCAATTCTTTTTTTAGGGGGGGTTCGGGCCACATAAAACGTCAAAATACATCATAATCTCTAGGGCAAACATTTTCCCCATTTATACAAATATTTTTTCCCTATGAGAAAGTAAAAGAGGATTTACCTAATTTGGATGTATTTTATTTTCAGAAAATGAAAACCGTCTAGAGTCGTTACAGAAGGAACTGTCTAATGAACAAATCAGATCAGCAATTATTATTGACTCAATAATAATTGGAAGCTTCTCAAAGCTTAACACCGAATGTTCGACCGCTATGTTTATTATCACATGTATTGGCGCTAAAACTCAGGCGTTATTGAGAAGGGTTAGTATGTTACAAAACTTGAGATTTAAAGTTTCGATAACGCATTCATTATTTCTTTAACGGAAAGAAGTATAAGTACATTAAAATAAGATAGCTGCCTGTTCTTTTAGAAAATATAGGTAAACATAATCACGCCATTCATTCTCTTAAGGGGTGGGCAATAAACTTTGCATATAGCTGTTATGTCGGTGTACCGCCTTACCTCCTAGTGTAGTGACACGGACAGCGGTATACTGGCCAGTATCTATAGTAGGGATACTGGTTTGTAGGAACAGGGTAAGACTGAGCAACAGTTGTATTTGTGTTATACTGGCCAGTATCTATAGTAGGGATACATGTTTGTAGGAACAGGGTAAGACTGAGCAACAGTTGTATTTGTGTTATACTGGCCAGTATCTATAGTAGGGATACATGTTTGTAGGAACAGGGTAAGACTGAGCAACAGTTGTATTTGTGTTATACTGGCCAGTATCTATAGTAGGGATACATGTTTGTAGGAACAGGGTAAGAGTGAGAAACAGCTGTATTTGTGCCATACTGGCCAGTCTCTATAGTAGAGATACTGGTTTATAGGAACAGGGTAAAACTGAGCAACAGTTGTATTTGTGTTATACTGGCCAGTATCTATAGTAGGGATACATGTTTGTAGGAACAGGGTAAGACTGAGCAACAGTTGTACTTGTGTTATACTGGCCAGTATCTATAGTAGGGATACATGTTTGTAGGAACAGGGTAAGAGTGAGAAACAGTTGTATTTGTGCCATACTGGCCAGTCTCTATAGTAGAGATACTGGTTTATAGGAACAGGGTAAAACTGAGCAACAGTTGTATTTGTGTTATACTGGCCAGTATCTATAGTAGGGATACATGTTTGTAGGAACAGGGTAAGACTGAGCAACAGTTGTACTTGTGTTATACTGGCCAGTATCTATAGTAGGGATACATGTTTGTAGGAACAGGGTAAGACTGAGCAACAGTTGTATTTGTGTTATACTGGCCAGTATCTATAGTAGGGATACATGTTTGTAGGAACAGGGTAAAACTGAGCAACAGTTGTATTTGTGTTATACTGGCCAGTATCTATAGTAGGGATACATGTTTGTAGGAACAGGGTAAGACTGAGCAACAGTTGTATTTGTGTTATACTGGCCAGTCTCTATAGTAGAGATACTAGTTTGTAGGAACAGGGTAAAACTGAGCAACAGTTGTATTTGTGTTATACTGGCCAGTATCTATAGTAGGGATACATGTTTGTAGGAACAGGGTCTCGAAGTTAAATTTTATAAGTGTTCATTATCACAAAATAAATCAAAACATTTTATTTACAACATTATTTCAGAATGAAATAATGATAAACTTCTTCATCACAAAAATTTATCAAAGTTATTATAAAGTAAAGATCAAACTAAACAGTTGTCTCGAGCGCCCAAGTGGCGACAGACATTATATATTTTACTATTTGGTGAAGAAAATAAACATGGCTTATACAAAAGTTAAAGTTTTAAATTATAATGTTCAAAGTATACGTTGCCATGTTCGTAGATTATCACGGATGATCCTGGCATAGTCCTAGTCCTAGGACTATGTTCCTCCGTCCAGTGTTGGTTGAATAGTCAAAATAATGATGCGATTACAGGACTTTAAATAGGGGTTTTTCACAGCACGGTAACAAGGTGGGGGGAAAGAACAATTCTGTCGGTGGCCTTCCTTCTAGAAGGAATATAACATGACGTAGCTTGTTGATCTTATTGTCCCATTCTTCATTTAGAGCAGCGATTCTTCAATCGGACGTCATTTCTGTAGTTGTGGAACTATCCACCAGGGTGCAGGTGGGTAGAATTCTGTTGATCGTAGATAGTATGGCTAGGCGTGTCTTCAGTGTCTATTTGATTTAGTCGGGGTCGACTTCGTTGAAGGAGTCTCTGTTACTACCCGGTGTAGCTCGTCACTGTCTACACACGATAGATTTGGTGAGTCCAGATTCCAATGTATTCCATAGTTCTATTGAATTGATTTTATTGATTTGAATTGTCTATTACGCCGTCTCAATTTACAGGAATTACAATAGTGAAGTGTACTATTGTAGTGTTTAGAATATTATTGAATATTATTTGGAGCGGGTGGTATGATTCTTCGGCCAGTTGAGTATGAAGTTTAGCATGGGGGCGAGTTCAAATGTAACTCAATGTTACAGTAGTGGAAAGGTTTTTTAAAGCCTTGTTGTGCTTCATTGATTGGAACATTTCTTGATATTATAATTTTCTTTGTGTCACGATCGTACAGCCTGTAGTTGGTAGAATTTCTGTCATATCCAATAAGTATCATCTTCTTGGATTTCTTATCTAACTTCTTTCTTCCGTTTTGCACCAGCATATAGGCTTCACATACAAACGTCCTTACATGCGACAGCTGAGGCTTTTTGCCGGTCCACAGTTCCAGGGGTGTGGAGTTATGTGCCTGCTTTGTAGGTGTACGGTTTAATATGTATACAGCACAATTTACAGCTTCCACCCAAAGATCTTGAGGGAGGTCACAGCTGCAAAGCATCGCCCGGGCACTCTCTACAATTGTACGCATATCTCTCTCTGAAAGATAGTTTTGTTCGGGTGTGTATGGCGCTATTCTCTCAGCAATGATCTCTTTTGAGGCAAGAGAATAATTAAATTCCACACTGACGTACTCTCTACCATTGTCTGTATGGAGTAATTGCACACTTCGCTTGTATTTTGTTTCTACAATCTTACAAAAATCTTTAAAACATTGTAGTGTATCACTTTTATGTTTAATGAAAGATACTACTATATAGCCAGAGTAGTCATCTTTGAAAGTAACAAAGTACTTTGCTCCTCCTACAGACTCGACTGGCATGACACCAATATCACTGTATATTAACTCACCAACCTTCATCTTCTGGTGGGTTGGGTTGTTGAACAGGAGCTTGTGGTTCTTTCCATATGCACAGCCAGGGCAAAATAAATTGTCTACATCACTCAGATCTACACCCTCAGCTAATAATTTTGAGACTAACTCCTTCACAGTTCTAACATTGATGTGGCTGAGGCGTTCGTGCCATAGCTTCAAACTAGTCTGAGTGACAGAATTTGCTTCATTTGAGGTTAGAGTCTGAAAAAGCATTTTATAAAGGTTATTTGGCTAGCGTTCACCACCAGCGACCAACTTTCCTTTTTCAAAAACTTCAACAAAATTGTCTGATTTAACAATTTTCATTAAAAGCTTGGTGATTTTTCCTTCAGACATAAGGTTCTTTTTCAGGTCCGGAACAAATATGACGTCTCTAATGACCGAGTCATACCATTGACCATTCAGCAACTTCCGAATCATCACATCACCTTTCCCTCTGACAAAAAGAGCTTGTGGTTGTCACCAGACGCACAAAAGAACCATCACTAACCTCTTCAAACTTGTCAAAGTAGTCTCTGTGCCATGTCATATGGCTGGAAGCCCCTCTACCCATGGTCCAAGTATTCTCTTCAGAAAAATAAATGCATGAATTTGCTTCTTCAACATTAAAGGCAGAAAAATTTGACTTGTTAGCTTTGCCTTTATCAGAAACTGGGCGATTTTTCTTCTCACTCTGGCAGTCACGGGCAAGGTGGCCTTTACGTTGGCAGTTATAGCAGGTAAGTTTTCTTGTGGTTTGGTTACTTTGTTTTCTTGCTTCATAAAATCGTGGTTTATGTCCATGAGATCTAGTTTCTTGGTTAGCTATAGCGGCTAAGGCAGTTTCTTGTTCTTCCCCCTTAGTCAGGCTCGCCTCTTCATCATTCAGATGGTATGTCAAATTGACGATGGTTTGTTTGTCCTCACTCATGGAAAGCCAGGCCTGTCTGAAAATCTTATATTTCAGAGGTAGACTACTCAAGATCTTGGTCATGATAGCTAGGTCGCTGACTGAATCTCCAACCTCTTTTATTTGTCGGGCAAGAGCTTCCACTTTGGCGATGCGTTGAGCCACTGAGTCGGCCGAGCTCCACTGATAATGATAGAAATGCTCACGTACTATCATTTTATTTGGTTCTGATCTGTGTTTGTAAATATAATATAGTTTGCTTAGAATTTCATAGGACGATTTACAATTTTCAATCAAGGCAATCTGACTGAGCTCCATAGCTGAGGTAAGGGTAAACATAGATACCCCTTTGCTGCCATAGATCGATTGCCTTATTTGCATTTTCAGTAGGCATAACTTCCTCACCTTTTGCGATTTTGAAAATACCTTTGGCGCGTAGAGCGCATGTCAATTGGAACTTCCACTGCTGGTAGTTTACTACCATTAAACTTATTAACGCTTGATATGTCAATCTTTTCCGACATTTTGACTAAAGTTCAAGGTTAAGATCAAGGTCTATTCTTACAGAAACGGACTCTATTAAGATGGGGTGGTAGTGAGCGTGAGTTCAGGGCAGTATTTTCGAAGTTTTATATCATAAACATTTATTTGACCAAAATAAATCAAATATTTCTTCTATAGAATCATAGAGTTTAGTTTTCCGCACATGCTAATCTCAACAGTTCTTTAATATCTGTCAAGGGTGTCCTGGAATTTAGTGACAACTTTTTCTCTGCATTTAAAAAGTTTGTCACCAAATGCCACCATGCTCATGAGAGATATTCAAGAACTCTTGAGATTAGCATGTGCAGAAAGCTAAACTCTATGTTTCTATAGAAGAAATATTTGATTTATTTTGGCCAAAAAATGTTTATGCTATAAAAATGGCAAAATTAATGCACTAAACTGGTGCTTACTACCACCCCACCTTAAGTAAATAAACTTACTTGCGTACAATTACTTGTAACATCATTTTTTCGTGAGAATGTTCACTCAAATATTGTGACACTAAACTTAATGTGCTCATGAAAAACAACTTTCTTGCTACGTTAACAGCCCCGGTGGTATGGATTGCTCGAATACTACGAAACTGATTCTTTTTTTTCTTTAGAGAACCAAAAACGCGTTAGCAACTAATCCTGGGCCGATAACCTTTTAAAAGTGTTTTTAAGTAAAATTATTGTTTGTGATAATTCTTCATTTTTTACAACAATCAACAAAACAGAGATTATTTACAAAACAAGACCCACTTGATTTAGATTAGTTAACAGGTTTACCACCAGATTGCTACAATGTATAGCCTGGGTATTTAGGCGCGAATTACTATATTCTGACAATTGTGACTAAAGCTCTCCTGTAACTGTAATTTATTAAGTAATTCAGTAGGTTACGTTTTTAGTCCACACAACGGTGGTGTAAAGGAAACAAACAAACACGTTCTTGAATATTATTCTGAGCTGTCTAATCACTGAGTATGTTTGTATAAAGCCGTGATATGGAGACATATATTGGTTTATGTTATAATAATAATTATTATTATTAGCACCGCGTCTTACTACCCGTTCGGGTTATACGCACTTACCCTAATGTGCAATGGTAGGGTGATTGTGAGATGAAATGAAGGACCTACAGTTTAACGTGGAATCCGAACCACGGTGGAGGCCTGGCATTCCTCACATTCACAAGTTGTGATTAATATTTTATAATTGAATGTGTGTTTCCAGAAAAGATAATATATTTTTTTAAATTGTTAATTTTTTAAATATTGAATCCTTAGGGAGCTAGCTATCATAGATCAGTTAGTAAATATAGTGTTTTAAAAAAATAATAGAATGCACTTGAAAAGTGGTGTATCTAGCTTTTGAATATATTAAAAGGCACACATGTTTAAAATTTAATATAGTTTTAAAAATTTTGTACTCTGCCGTCACAAAAGGCTGAAAGTTGATGAAAATCATTAAAATTAGCATTACAAAACTCTAACTTGTTACTGTCAATTGTTTTAAGTCAACTTCATATAACCTCTCTCAGCAAGTGAGGAGAATTTAATTGAAATCGATGGAGATAATATTTTGAAAGAATATTTACATTAAATAAAGAAGCTTTAATTTAGGTAGCTTTTACTGTACAGGCTCAGACTCTTAAAGCAGCTGTTTAAGAAAGAGAGACAGTCATATAACTTTTACAGAAAATCGATGATACTATCCTAGCACTTAGTACGAATCAGAGAGAATAAAACTATATGTAGACCTACACTGTTTTATTATGTGAGTGGTGGTGGGACAGTCTAAAAATATTAATTTGGATATCATTATATAAATGAGTGAAATTAAATAAAAATTGGTGAGGCAGTTTTGTTGAATTTTAGATCACCCCCACCCTTAGCTATAGAAATATTGTTCACACTTGCATAAGGTGATGTTTAGGATGGTTTATATTCATCCATAACGCATAATTAATAGTAAATAGTGTAAAGCATACAGTGCACAATAATTCATAGAAAGAATACATCAATTTATAATAAAACGTAGTGGATAAAGTTTTACTTAGATCGATTGTATTCTATTCATAGAAAATGGCTTAAACTCTTTTTTTGCCAAATAGATAATGTTTCTAAAAATACTTCAATAAGAGGTTGGGTCGAAAATCAACATTTGAAACTTAAATTTAACTAATTTCAAGTTTTGTCTGAACTATTAAATCAAATTCGAATTTTATTTGGTTTCGATTTTTTACTGTCGTAAATATTATAGTAGACCTACTTCTCAGTAACAAAATGGAAACTGTAATATTTCTCCTTTCTTTTCAATCATATAGACAATTGTAGTAATTAACGCTAAAAAAAAATAAGAAGAGAATTCATGGCTACCACAAGGTATTTTGTCTGCTTGTTTACTGACGGTTAGTTGGTTATATCCTCTCCTTGCATTCTCATTAGCTAATACGCCGCACTCAAGTCATTGATTATAATTATATACTACCTACCATGCATTAGGTACAATAAGTTAGAGTTAAATCAGCTTTATGCATTGCACACAATTCATTATTCACTGTATATCGATTTTAAACGCTATCATTGAAGATAATGTGTTTCAACTTTTTGCGCACTATTTACTATTAGCTATGCGTTATGCATGAATGTAAACCCACTCTAACCTATCAACACAAGACTCTAGCTGACGGTACTGACACGACAAACACCAATAAGACACCCTGATAAAAGTGTTTTGATATCTTAAAACTTAAGCGGAAATCATTTTTTTAGTATAACTAAAACAAATGCATAAAATAATAGATTTGTATTGTTTTATTTTTATCTATATAACTATAGCAATAACTATATTTTAAATATATCTATGACAGATTATATATACTATCCAACATTCGATGCAAGTGAGAGAATTATTTCCATAAATAGGGATAGGATGAGAAGCGGGAAAAAAAATCAGGAAAATTTAGAAAGACATAAGCGGTGAAAATGCACGATGTTCATGAAGCGATGTATAAGAAAGACCAGATTTTTCTCTATCACAAAACTAATTAGTTAATTAAGAAAGTAAAAATATATTTTAGTATGTGCCATATCACACGTAATTACAAATTAAGGGGGTAGGGTACTTAAAAAAAGAATTTTTTATGAAAAAATTGTTTTTTATCTTAAAAATTATTTAACATTTGCTGATTCATAATATGTTTACTTTTTTACTCAAAGGTTATTCTAATCCTTCTACTGGTACCATGACATTGATTATATGTGTGGTACACCAAATATTTGTAGGTCTGAACAGTTTCAAGTTCTAATAGCACTTGCGGCAAGAAAATTGATATAGGCTATATAATAAATAACAAGAGCAGATAACTAAGTTTCGTGGACCCCAAGAAGAATTAGAACATGTTATAGTTAACTATGAAATATTATAATAAGCTATTTCAAAGATTGCTGTTCGTAAGCATTGTTGTAATGGTTTACTCAGACTATTTGAAAATGGACCCAGGCGGGTTTGGCAATATTGATAAACTTTTTGTTCCAAAGAGGTTATTACAGTTCAAATACCATAAGTGGCCTCAAGTTTCTTGATTTAGTAAGAATAAGAAAGGCGGATTACCCACTCTAACTACTGTCAAACGACGCAAGAATTAAGAATAGACAAGTAAAAAGGAAGATATGTGAAAAGGAACTAGAACAAGAAGATCCTGATGATCCTGAGCATGGTCCAGGAATGCATTAAAAGAGTAAACATTGCATAGCCACATTAATTTCTTGCGATAAAAATAATGTTATTTTTTACTTAATATTCAAGCTGGATTTCCCGGAAGAAGTTTTTTTTTAAATGTAGATACCAATTTCTCAGCCATTATATAAGATATATTAATTTTTCCCCATATTTTCTTTTAGGTTTTGTGTGTATTGTATACCAATTACAATACTTAAATTTTGAATAGAAAAAAAAGAAAATAATTTTTTATATGAAAAAATGTGGATAAAAATACATTCATAAAAAAATCATATTAAATAAAATTAAAACGTTATAAAAATATAAATTAGTATACCGTGTAGATTGTATTTTAGTTATTATGTGTTATTTATCCCAAATTTTTGTGATGAATAGTCATTGATAAAAGTGTACCTAAACATAGTAGTTTTAACATGGGTAAGATAGGGAGTACCCTACCCCCTTAAGCTCGAACTGTGACGTAAAACTTGCACATAGTAGTAAATACAACAATTAATATGTTCTTAATTTACAGGTATCTATGGAGCCATGGTTTTCCTCAGGGAAATGGTTGCTTTACGCCGAGATTAAAGATCTGGAGCATTTCTTCCTTGGTATTGACGTTCCCTTTAACTCCGAGATGTTGGTAGTACTGCGCACCAAGTACGGTGTTGAGTTAAAAGAACTGTACAGAGCTCGCAGCATTCTTCCCTTGCAGATCTGCCACTTCGGTTCCTGGAACAAAAGCTGTGGGTTTGAAGGTCCAGACTTGGAATTTCGTGATAGAAGAAATAATTTGCATGGACTTGCAATGAAAACAGAGTCTGTGCATGTACGTCAAGCAATACACACACATTTAGACCAACCAACCGTACAAACCATTATTTATACACTGTTTGTAAATGCATGGTATCATCAATCCAGTCATTTAGCCTACAGCGGCGGGGAGATGGACTCATATTAAATACAATCTAGTCTGTTTTGTCTGTGGGGAACAGTCTCGGGTCCAATTCCCGCCCGGGTGAATTACAGGAGGTTTTTTCCGAGAATTGGGTCTCGCGCTACCTTTTCGAAGATGGTGTATCTCTTGTTAGTCTTTGACGCAAAATACACTCAAATGATTGTGCTGAAATTTTTTTACACGGAAATAACACGGACGTTCGTTTAACTTATGGGCTAGTTAAAATTTCCTCCGCCCTTTTGTTTCAGTATGGCGGTTATAAAACACCACTTTCAGGCCTTTTTCCACAGTTTATTCTTACCATATTTTCATTAAATCAATTTTGAAAGGCTCCTAGATAAAAATAAGTATTTTAAAACAATATTTATTGTGAAGAACTAGTAATTAGCTAGTTTCTTATAAATTATTCTATCCCACGCAATTGGTGCGAATATATAAACAGCCCAGATGGATAGTATTACGCAGGTCACACGCACAAAACAAATCATTATCTAAGGGAGCTCCAAGGAGCCCAGCACGTATTTTTTCTGGTGCAAGGGCTCCTTTGGTTTAAAATGTTTGAGAGCCTCTGGTCTAGACATTTAGTCATGCACTAACCAAACTATAACAATTTTACTGTCACAAATTAAATAATCGTATTTACTTTACATGAATTAGTTTTAACTATCCCCTTCTACTGTTTTAATTACAGTTCCCACCTCTTTCAACAAGGAAGGGAAAGTATGAATTAGGTGGCTTTGTTGGAGAAACTTGGCACATATTGGAACGGGTACTAAATTTCACGTAAGTTGAAATAAATATATGAGAATATACTTTCTATGTAATAAAACACATTTATTATCATTGATCTATTTTTTTAAAAAGACATGCATCTATCTGGATGGTTTTATTTGGTTGTTAGGGGTATTTTGTTTGTTTAAAACATTATATGCTAACGGTAAATTCTCTTTTGTGTGGTGTTCAAACCTGCTGTATCAATAAGAGGTTATTTATACTTATAACGTCATCTGTAGTCAACGGAAAAAAGTCAATTCTAATGAACTTCCTGAAGGAAACTTGGTATTAATTGTTTGAGTCAAGCTAATCCATAGGTAGCACAGAACAGTAAGTGTGAGCCAATACATAAACTCAAACCCAACTTATCAGAGAGGTCTATTATTAACCCATTAATGAATCTTTATCAACTTATGAATTGGCCTATTCTATCTGTCAGCTATATATATTTAAATAAGAAGGATATATGGAATATAACTTTAATATTTAATATGGTTATAGTAATACGTAATAAACGCCTTCTAACTAATACATTTAACGGCGATTATATGATAATATAACTGCTGAATACAACGGGTAGCCACCACACCTATTAACGATTTTCTCCCAAATGGAAAGTGCGCTTGGTACTAACCAGCATAGGGCCAAGTGTGTGCTGCTGTGGATGATCAACAGAGCAGAAAAAGCAACCTTTGGGCTGCAAAATCTCAATCTCAATAAAGTTAAATAAAATTATATATAACCTTATAGACACTTGGCTGAAAGAGGAATAAACATTAGTCTTATAACAAACACTTTTAAATGATGAATCCTGACTGTTGGTTAAAGGCTAGGTCACTTCTCTATTCAGTCAATTCAGGCAATGAATTCAATGAGTGGCTACAATTATAGCAGTATTGAACTTGTCTCCAGATCAGAATTCGTCAGCCTGTCCGACATATCATGGGGTGTGCCTCTATCCAACGGCTCCTGGACGGGACTGGTGGGCGCTGTGCAGAGGAACCAAATAGACGTGGTAGTAGCACTCTTGACGTTGTCTTCACAGAGATCTGAAATCGCTGACTTCTCCATCACATGGTCTGATCTCAAGTGAGCCCTAAACTATCTCAGATGTACATTTCAATGATACAGCATGCACTTACATCCTCAGATGAGTTAACGTTTTAAGATCTCATAACGAACGCTATAAACGCGTAACTTATTCAAATTCTTTTTCCCAACGTTCGCTTCATTAACTTCCTACTAAAATGATAGCTTAATAAAATGGTACACTTGTTAATACTTAAACTTCTTTTTAAAAAAGCTCATTAACAATATACAAATAAAATTACATGGCTTAATAAAAACAATTTATTTCAATACAACTATTATTTTAAAGTTTAAAAAAATAAAACAAATATTTCAGAACACATATACTATAGGATAAGCCCAAACAATTTATCTAATTTTATAAATATTAATAAAAAGTTTCAAAAAAAAAAATCCAAATTTAAGAACCGATTGATATTTTGATAATGGCTCCAAACCCAAATTTTACTGAGAACTGTTGAAAAATCAAATAAAGAATTCCAAAAAGAAAATCAATTTAAGGCAAACACGAAGACCTAAATTATTTTCATTTTCATTTTGAATCGCAAATTAACATAGTAAATCCTTACCTGTAAATTAAATATAGGATCTAAAGAAATGATGATAAAATTAAGTAATACCAAACTAGAAAAAAATGTCAGCATTTGCAGTTAATTTTGAATTTCTGAAATTTAAAATTTATTAGCTATTAAAGTGAATAATTATACTGATGTTAAGAAATGTAAATAAAAAATACCTTCTAAAGAAGAGTCAGCGGAATTGAGTATAAAGTTTATAGAACCTCCTTCTATCATGACGGACTAATAAAGTAATGCCCCTGGAAGACATTATAAGTGAACCCTGATTTTTATAGGAAGCCCCTTTTCGATCATCAATACTTATTGAACGATATAATAATATGTCCGGTTTGGTTTCTTATGGTACTATCTACAATTTATTATAGGCTTCCAATAATACTTCCTTACATTATACATTACTGAAAAGTGTATCTTTATATTATTTCTAAGCAAACAAAGAATATAAATACAATAAATGGTTATATATTATACTATTTACTTCTGCCATTGTGACAGCGTAAGTATCCAGTTTTAGAAAAACGGACTTCCTAAGAAATCAAACGGTAGTAAGGACGATTCTGAAGATTAGGAGAGCTTCCTCCAAAAATGTCAACGAATAGCAAGAGCTCTGAGCAAGGGTGGAGATAGTGTGTAACCATAACCTCACACATAAAAATCAATCAATGCTCACTAGGCCAAAGATACAAATATAATTGTAAATTAAAAATAAATATTAGAATCAAACTTTTAGAAAATCGGAAATTAGAAATCAAAGATTAGGGCTAGTACATTGTTAAGGAGTTCGAGGTAGTTCTCACTTTCGCCACTAGAATGCATCACTATCACGATCATAATAGTAAGTGAATAGTTATCGCCGCTCTAGCAGTCAGATTACTTTGGAACTTTTAAAAATTTGCTTACTGCAGCTGCTCCATTAAAAAGGAAAAATACAAAAATGCACTTTTGCTTTAGTAAAGTGGAGTTTGTGTCATGTAAGATTAGATCCAACACTACAGTTAAGTCTGTAACTGCTTCGCAGGTACAAGTTACTCTTTCAGATCTCCTCATTAACGTTGATAAAATCCATAGCGCAAGTTCTTTATTAAATATTTAGTAAAGAAATTTGTAGAATATAAAAGATTGTATTATGTCGTAATTTCTTTTCTTAGGCTACGGCCACACTTGCGACCAGGTCACGATAATGTATTGTATAGGTCCTTATGGAGGTAGATTAACTTTTTTGTGTGTGGCAGTATTTCTTCTTTCGAATTTCTAGTTGACTTGTTGGCTTTGTAGCCCCTTTTCGTCCTCCAAGACAAAGGAAGGAATACAAAGTTACAAAATAAAGGGAGAATGAATACAGAGTGAGCTGATAGGACTATTAAAAACGAATATATTATTGGATAATATTATATCCGTTCACGTTTCCAAGCAATCCATTTTGCATCATTGCGGTGGACCAACAAGGATAAACATTTAAAATGATGACTCAGCAATCACAAAACAATAGTACCAGGAAGTTATATACAACCTAGCTTAATTGAAATAAAGTGGAAGTCAATAAATAAATATTTGTTTTATTTATAATAAAAGGATAAGTAATCACAAAGAGGCAAGCATGAAAAAAGTACATTAAATATATATATATATTATTTATTGGAACCAACTAGAAATTTTACGTTACAATATTCTCTCTAATGGTCAAACAGCTTCAACAAAGTCCATTATTATTATTTTAAAAAAAGGACTAATAAGCAGGCTCTATAAATAAATATCAAGTATTATTTAGTTAAAATATATTAGAATAACGTCCCAATATAACATCTATATTGCTACTAGCTGAAAGGATTTTGAATAACCAATAACATTTCATTCCCTTAATTCCACAAAAGGCTAATAAGAAAATAGTTTATTTTAAATTTAATATTTCCTAAGTCAACAACCTAACATTATTACATTTCTATTCCACTAGTCAGAAGGACTTTCTTAGAGATTTTTTTTCTCTCTCCCTATTTACTTAAAGGATTAAATGATGAAGTACAAGATTTAACATAATATACGCTTTAGTCAACTAGACTCTATCCGCATCCATTATTTAAGTTTAATTTCCATTAGTCAGAAGGACTTTAAATATACATTAATATTTTTCTCCTTATTTACTGGAAGGACTAAATGATAAGGTTTCAAAATATAATTTAACATAATATTTTTATTTGTACCATCTAGACCTATCCGTCCGTTATTTAAGTTTAATTTCAATTAGTCAGAAGGACTTGGAACAAACATTAATATTCTCTCCTGAAAGGACTAACTAGCAAAGTTTTCAAAATTTACATTCCATAACTTTAAGTGAATGACTTTCAAATGTTGAATTTATTATATTCCAAATTATAAAGTATTATTATCATTATGAAAAAATTAAGACTGAAAAGGAATTTTGAAGTACATATAACCGAAAATTAAATTAGTTCTTACATTTTAAAAGACGTAGATGTCTCCTAGATTGATATCCCGCCAAGAGTGAAAATTTCCCTCGATCTCCTGGTGGTATTTATTTATATATTTCCTCAGAGAGGGGGGAGGTAGGGGTTACATACAAGACAGACACAAGGAGAAAGGGAGGTATCGGTGAAAGGAGAATATGTGACGAGATAATGGTAGAAAAACCCAGAACAGGCATCTAGGTGACGTGGAACATTTCAGCGCCGGAGGCGCCATACTTCATTCAAGTGGCCTCATCACAACTCAGAGTTGGACTGATCAGTTAGCTCGCGTATTAGTACGCCACGTGATCACACGTTCGCGTAGTGGGTTGTGGGGCGTGGTCGATGGTTTATTTGAAGTGGACACAGTGAAATGACACATGGTGAGTCTCTAATATTTTCACATTATTTCATTATTTGATTGAATATTATTTGGAGTAATTCCTTACTGTCTTTTAGAAACTAAACGTTGTAGCTATGATAAGACGCTACAGCTGCTGATATAGTAGTTTCAGTACCGCACATAGTCAGATACAGGTCTACAGAAAAAAACCACTACACAAAGTTTGTGTACATATATTTTTATTTTAATACGGATTTGAATACAGGCCTACTCGATATTTTTGGTTAATTTTCAATAAAGCTATATATTAAATAGATTTAAAACATTTTTTCAAACTATTTTACTTTAGCTACAGAGAAAATCCACTAACTGTTTGGTTTACTAATGTAAGAGTAGACTACTACTATCTTCTCCACACAAACTTCCGTATTAAACATAGCTGAAAACTACGCTATTGGCAAACTACGCCCAGGTCCTCATGACTGCTACTTGTTTCGGTAGTAGTTGTCATGATACATTGTATCAAAGAGTTGACTTGTAATTAACTCAGTACTGAATTAAGTAGCTGACATGACTGTAAGTGCGAGTAAACGTAGGTTAAATAAGTTATTCATAAGGTGAATTATTCTTTCCCAAGCTATCTGACAATCATCAAGCTATCCAGCAAGCGCGACATCCACTGGTCAATGTTCCTCAGCCCGTTCGAGTCCCGACTGTGGTGGTGTCTCCTTCTATGCGTCACATTGACTGCCGTGCTACTTGCTGTCCACTATCCCACCTCTTCTCATCCTCCAGGGGATACTTCTCTTGTCCAGGCGCTCCTGGAGGGATACTTCAAAGCTTTCGGTGCAATGGTGTGCTTACAGAGTAAGTGAATCTGGCTATAGAAGTGAAAATTAAGCTAAGGAATGGGGGGCTGGTAAGATGGACCGATTGCGGCTACCGGGAACCCGGAGCGCCAACTGAGGCGGACCCTCGCTGGATGCCAGCAGTGTAAACTGCTGAAGAACCTGTGAGGGGTGCGATTCCGGTTGGCAGGAGGATGCAAGAAGGAAATGGTAGTGGAGACTCCCCCCCGCTCGAGGAATTCCTCCCTGCTGGAAGCAGAGGGGAAGGCAAGAGCGGCTCGGTTGGGAAGGACCGCTGGGAAGGCGGAAGAAAGAGCAGCCCTGTGGAAGAAGATTAGTTAAGTTAGTAGATAAGTAGTCTTAGGAATTATGTAAAATTGTATAAGTTAGTATTAGGTCCATAGGTGGTGGTTTTGTAACAAAGTGGGCGGAGCGAAATCTCCGATAGGGCGCCTCCCCAGGAGGTGAATAGGGGGATGCTCGTCGCCGTCGCCCGGAGCCACGGCCCTGAAAACATGGTCTCAGGCGGTCGTGGAGCTGGGGGACGGCGAGGGGTACCGGGATGAGAATACCCGGGGCGGACCAACTAGTAAACTAACTATAAGAAGGCATATAAAGGACATCTAGGTTAAGAGCTTATATCCACATTTAGTAATAATAGAAAAAAAGGATATGGAGAAATTGTAATGGAAAATTGTATAACAGAGGAGGAATTTACGCTCCATTTTTGTATAATAGGTAATGGGGTAAGAAAATAAATATAAATGAAAAAATGTGCGCATGCACACATAATCAATTGGAAATATAGTTCTCTACGTTCCACCACATTGAAAAACACTAACATAGGCTGCTTGACAAAAATAAAACTATAGTTGCTTCTTATAATCAACTTAACCTAACTTAACAATAACTTCAGGAAGCAGATGGGCTCAGGGACGGTACTCTTTGTCGGTGAAGAGATCATCACAGTTTGAATTCTAGTCGATGCACAAAGGGTGCTATTAATTGTACCTAATGGTGTCTCACTCTCTCTCAAAGTAAGTGGGGATACGTTTCTTCTAAATTTTAGCTCTCCCTAGCTCATTGGTCTAGTTTGCATTTAACGCGAACTTATGAACTGACTCTTATATCAGCACAAGACTAAAGGACTTGACTGAATCTAGAAAACACAGCACCCAGCCCTTCATACGTTAATTCATCAGCGATACAATTACCAAGGATCACACCAGGGATATTGAAATCGGTAGGTAGACACACTACTGACTGAGCTAAGGTGTCAGGTATTAGTAGAGATAGGGTAAAATAGCATTAATTTTAAGTTTTTTTAGCATTAATTATTGGAAATTTAGCGTTTTGTGGCATAATTTAGCATTTTGTAGCAAAATAGGTAAAAATGTCTTTCGTCAATGTTTTTAGGGCCTATACAAAGGATTTAAGTTAAAAGCAACGACTAACGGAATGTGGCGATTAGCCGGATGGGCTGTGAAAAGCACAGGATGCAAGTAAAACCCGAGCTGAAGCATACAGACGAGTGAAACTCAATGATTTTTTAATCACTTATTTCCGTTGAAAAACATCGTTTTATAGAAATTATCAGCATTTTATTTAAATGCACAGCATTTTCAGGGAATTCGCGTCTATTTCGCTAAATAGAATAATTTAGCTAAAATACTCTCAAAATCACGTTTTTCGCGTTAATTCGCGAACTAAAAATAGCTTTAAACACTTTCAAATGCCATGAAATGCAAAGAAAACTTATAAATACCCTATTTCGACCCTTTTTTTCTTTTCGCGTTTTCCGCAAAAGCGAATTTACCCTATCTCTAGGTATTAGTATATAGCTACATTCAGATCTTCCAGATGGGTAGTAATAAACTAAACCTAAACAATAATTTGGTGCCTAATCTTTAAATCCAGTCCCTGTCACGAAAGGGTGCCGGTTTTTCAATCACGAAGCCCATTTAAAGCCGTATAGCCTACATTTTAGATCAAGACTTTACGTTTAATGTGTGAAAACATCATGATAAGAGAGAGTTGGTTTTTGAGTATACATCTTCACATTAATTATCTTTCTTTCAACTTTGGTGATCACATAGTTTAGCACGTTTATCTCTCATTAGATTAGATTGACGGTTGCGCGCAGATAAGGTTTCGAATCCTGGTCGTATGTAATGAGGTTTTCCCTAGATTGATTCCCACTCTCCATAAACGCAATTCAGGTATATTTCCTCTAAATTATACATTTATAATATCTACCCCAGGGGTGGACTGGCAGGTTCCAAGCGGACCGGGTCCACAGATATGATGGCCAGCACAAATTAATAACAATTACTGAAGATATGTTTCCCTGCAAGCTGAAGTGCTGAGATGAAGTATTTATATCCTTGTTATTAGTTAATTTAATCTGGAGGCTATTACCCGCTACATTATCGATGATCACTTTCTACTTTCTACTGATACGAGACAAATCACTTATAAATGCTTAGACAATACCTGGGTGTTTTATTGATATATTTGAGTTTGTAATATAATCCTCCATTCGCTACTTGTGTAGATAATTAAACATATGATATTAGGTTTGTTTATAAATAACAAACAGAATGACATTGCACAACTTCACAAATTATACATTCTGGGCCCTCTCAGACTTACTAACGGGAACTTTCGATTAAAATTAATAAAAAACCCTTTTAAATTGAATTAACTTATTTCATTTTAAAGTAGTTACGGCAGCCCTAATAAAACCGGCCCACCTTGATGTCTCCCTGGGTCCCAATGGCCCAATCCACCCCTTCTTTACCCCATTTGTGGAAATATGCTTATAGCCAAAACGGCTGGTAAGGTGCGGGGCTTACAAAACAATATAAAGGATTACTATTGCCTTCATAATTATCATCATGTTCCTTTTCGTTTATATAAATAACTTAAATTAGTGGTTCTCGAACTGGAAATATATTTTATTGAACCAATCGTGTCCAAGCTTTAATATAGATTTATTTTTAGGAGGCCTTTGAAATAAGGAATTGAATATTATGTTCTTTGGTGGACACGTGAAGGTTTTTTTTTTATCCATGCTTCTGTGGCAGTCAGGTCCGACAGGGACTAATGTCGCGATCACGATCAACGTAATGTTCACGTAACTTAAGAGTTGTCCAGAAGGAACCACGTGTTCCAGCTAGCCAATCATGTTGCAAGCAACATCAAAAGGGCTATTTAGTACTTAATTTGTTTGTTCATGGTGTGCAGACGACTTTTTAGGTAGAGTTTGTCTGCGTCTCAAGAACTATAAGATGTCGTAGCCTCCTGTTATACTTTTTTTCTGTATATTCAGTAAAGTTTCTATTGCAAGTAATTGCAGCCCTATCAGACCTATATTTATTTTTTTCAAAAAGTTTAAATCCATTGTTTGTGTTTTGCTCGAGTTGTTACGTTATTTTCCATGAATCCTGATTAGACCATAGCTTCTTCACATTAACTTAACATTACGTGAAATGTATGTGAATGTTACGTTAAGGGAATGTTATATTGCTCGTGATCCGCCACTCCAGGATTTCTACCAATCAAAGCTTTCATGAACTGATGCAATAAAAAAATCTGTTTGGCTCTATAGATTGCAGTCATGGTAAGATCTTAAAACAGTTATAAAATACCATATAAATTGTTATTTATTACTTACAAAATATTAGAATCCATTTGTGATAGGAGTGGAGATAAATTATAGCTAAACATAAACACGGCTATAACTAAACGATAGTTAAAACAGTTACACGAATGGCGATTCTTTAATGGTTACAAGACAAGGTTGGAGCTATGTTTGGTGATAAGAGCTCGAAATAAGTCAAAACTATTCCCCTTTCCAATAAAACGTTGCATGCAGAATCGATGAAATATCCCAAAGGACAAATATGAGCTGATCTAAGGAGTTGATGTAGATACATTATTCTCGTTGAGCTTGGTTGAATCCATCGATGTACAAGGTTTGTCCCAGCTACTTGTTTGCGTACGTTACAAATGGAACAACTAGCCTCATGTAGATATGCTGTGGTATGAACATATAATTCGATGTATTAGCGAGGATATCTCCAAAATCCTCGATATTTATGTAAAAACTAAAAGTCTAAGCTAGATTAAATGCGCCGGAATGTGTAAAGACAGTCCCCAGGCTTTGTGGGGCAAAAACATCAGTGTTATGACTCAGTCCGAATATTTCATGAACTCACTGAAATCTTCATAGGAAGGTGTTACTTTCAAAAAAATATTCAGATGATTTGAAAAGCGGTTTTAGCACGTCTGTTAAAATCATGAACTTCAAGGCTGTTTAAATCGTGCCTAGTTGGGAAGCTGTGTGAGGAGATGGGGAGTTTAAATAAATCCCCTCTTCTGCTCACAGAGGTACCGTACGTTGGCCGTCGAGGGGGAAAGAGCTGACAAGACTTGTGGAAACCTTGATGAAGTTGCGATGTTTCTGGACGAGAAAAGTGACTGCATAGAACTGTGCGTGATAGGAGTTTGTTCTTAAGTGCAAGTATTTGGCAGACATTTAAAACTAAACTAACGAAAATTGTAATTATAAGGAATGGAACGAACCTATATATTATTTACAGTTCCCGATGGAATTATAGGATTCACCAAAATACTTTTGTGGGAGAGAAATAACTATGAAGACCACAATTGGGAATTTTGAAAAGTTTGAAACCTATATAATCGAAAATGAAGTGAAATCAGCTGATGGCATAATGTCAACAGATTTGAACGTGCTGAACGAAAATGTTGACTGTCACTTATTGAAAAGAGTAAAAACTGTCAGCCAAAGAATTGAATTGTGAATCCGTTTCAAGGTGACATGATGACTAGGATTCTGACAAAGTCCGACTAAGTATGCATCGATCTGATCAAAGTCACCTCTCGTTAAAAATGAATTTCAACTTCAAGAAGTGTATGTAGTTCTGACTGCTCAACAAAATGTATTCAACTCTTTCTAATGAACTTTGAGGGTGATGCCCCACTTCATATCTTCGTACATCTCTGAAGTTGAATTTTTGGCAATGGTTGAATTTTGAAATAAACTGCATATTTTGAGCTCCTTGCTCCTGAAAATGACTTTTAATGGCGTGGGCTTTAACAGAAACTAGAAAAATGATGAGAACTATATTTGTTTTTAAAAATGCTATTCAATAAAATAATTTTTAAGAGGGTTAAAAAATTTGTTTATAAAATATTCCCTTATCCTCCCTCTAACATCCCCTCCATCTGCTTTCCTCCTCCCCTCGTATGCATTAAAGCTTGTTGGGCACTTAAAGTTTATCTTACTAAAAATTGTGTCATGGTTTTAAAATATTTGAGAAGCACTGTCTTAGTTTGTTAATGTGAGAGAGAATCAATAAGTGAGTGATTTAGTTTAAATTATGTGTATCTTATAAATACATGAGAGCTTAATCGACTGATAGCTAATATCTGTAGTTCATACTTATTTCCTATCTCAGGTCAATGTATTCATCCCTCCTTTTCGAGAAGACTCATAATACTATTGGCCCATTTGACCGGGCTCGTGCTGCTCGCTGCCTACTCTGGCAAGGTGGTATCCACACGGACATTGAACGATTTCAAGCTGCCATTCATTGATCTCAAAGGCCTCTACGACAACGGAAATTATGAAGTGGGAATTTTGAAGAAGACAACCGTCCATCAGCATTTCTATGTGAGTAATACCTTAACAAATCCTTAACCACACATTGGTTTTTATAATCCTACTCCTGTTTGGAGATAGTTGTACACATTTGAGAATATATCTTTATTTTAACTTTCTCGCTATCTTACAGGTAGATAAAGTATTGTGATCGTCAAGAATATTGAACTCGAGATTTTGATGAATCTCGACATTTCATGACCCCACCGAATTCAAAAAAGTGTTTTTTGAATTTCCGTCTGTCTGTCTGTCTGTACCTCCGACTAGAGCTTAAACTATTTTACCGATCAGGCTAAAACTTGGAATCTAGGGTTGACACGAGGTGATTTTGGAATTGGATATTTAGCCCTAAAATTAAGAGTAGTTTACTGAAGGGCAAAAAGGGAAAAGGTCTATTTTCTCTAAATCGGCTATAACGATTTTGGTTAAATTTTATTTCAAAACATTTATAAATATTCCAAACAAAATGGCTACTCTTAATATTTTGGCAAAATGACTTTAAAGTTTCCGGTCTGATATGTAGATTCTAATTTTTGATCATATCTCTAAAACTATTTTAGATATGAAATTACTTATCATTGCAAATATGTAGATCTATTTATAATACACATATATTATTAAAAACATATTTTTATAAAACCAATAACTTTCAAGCTATACGCTAATATATATGCTTTTTAATTTTACAAACACTAAAGGTAAAGTATTGTGACCGTAAGAAAAATCTAACCCGAAGTGTTGATGGATGTCTACGTTTCATGACCACCCAAACCCTAAGAAGTGGTTTTTGGAATGCCGTCTGTCTGTGTGTCTGTTTAATCCTAAAATTAAGATCAGTTTACTAAAAGATGGAAAGAAAAAAATCAATTTTCTCAAAATTGGATATAATGATTTTGATTAAAATTCGTATCTAGGCATTGATTAAGATTATAAACAAAATGCCTTTTTACTTTCTCTCTATCTTATAGGTAGAGAAAGTATGGTGATCGTCAAAAAAATCGAACTCGAGATTTTGATGAATTTTGACGTTTCATGACTTCCTGAATCCGAAAAAGTGGTTTTTGAATTTCCGTCTGTCTGTCTGTCTGTCTATCTGTACCTCCAACTAGAGCCTAAACTATTTTACCGATTGAGCTGAAACTTGATATCTAGGGTTTTCATAGGGTTGCCCCGAGGAATTTTTGGAATTGGATATATACCCCTAAAATTAAGGGTAGTTTACTGAAGGGAAAAAAGAGAAAAAGTCGATTTTCTCAAAATCGGCTCTAACGATTTTTATTAAATTTCATTTATGAACATTAATAAATATTCCAAACAAAATGGCTACTCTCAATATTTCGGCAAAATGGCTTTAAGGGCTCCGGTCTGATGCGTAAATTAACATTTTTTATAATAGCTCCGAAACTATTTGAGATATGAAATTACTTAGCATTAAAAATATGTATATATATTTATAATACAAATATTTTATTTGATACATATTTTTATAAAATCAATAATTTTCAATCTATACGCCATTATATATATATATATATTTTTTAACTTTTTGGACATTAAAGCTTAAGTATTGCGACCGTAAAAAAAACTAACCTGAAATGTTTATGGATGTCGACGTCTCATGACACCCCGAACCCTAAAAATTAGTCTTTGCAATGCCGTCTGTCTGTGTGTATATTAAAACTTAAAATTAAGGGTAGTTTACTGAAGGGCAAAAAGAGAAAAAGTCGATTTTCTCAAAATCGGCTCTACCGATTTTGATTAAATTTCATTTATAAACATTAATAAATATTCCAAACATAATGGCTACCCTCAATATTTCGGCAAAATGGCTTTAAGGGCCCCGGTCTGATGCGTAAATTAACATTTTTTATAATAGCTCCGAAACTATTTGAGATATGAAGTTACTTAGCATTACAAATATGTGTATATATTTATAATACAGATATTTTACCCGAAACATATTTTTATAAAATCAATAACTTTCAATCTATACGCAATTATATGAATTTTTTTTAACTTTTTGGACATTAAAGCTTAAGTATTAAGACCGTAAAAAAAAAACTAACCGAAATGTTGATAGATGTCGACGGCTCATGATCCCCATAACCCTAAAAAATAGTCTTTGTAATGCCGTCTGTCTGTGTGTCTATAAAAACTTAAAATTAAGGGTAGTTTACTGAAGGGCGAAAAGAAAAAAAATTGGTTTTCTCAAAATCTGCTCAAACGATTTTGATTAAAATTCGTATCTAGGCGTTGATTAAGATTATAAATAAACTGGATATTTTCATTTTCCTATGAAATTGATTTTTAGGGTACTTTACAGAAGCGTTAATTTCCGTATCTCCACAACTATTGGAGAAACTAAACAACTTATCATTGCAAAATTGTAGGACTATTAGAAATAAAAAACTTTTATTTGACATATATTTTTATAAAAGCAACAGTTTCTGAGATATTTGCAAATATATTAATACAATTTTGTGAGCTTTAGTTGTAAACATATACTACTTAAGTCTTAACGCAATAATTCTCCAATGCCATAGAGTAATTAAATATAAATATCTAAAAAAAGTATGGTATTTATCCTTAAAGCTCTTAGGAGAAATGTTTACACAGCAATGATCTATCTCCATTTTAGACTTAATAGTCAATATTTACATTTTTTATTAGTCAAAATGTATAAATGAATAATTAAATATCAATGCGATGACTTGAAGATCTGCAACACCTTATAAAATGTTAAATTTTAACCAGAAATCGAAATTTTAATACGAAGTGTTGACCCTTGTGGAATACATTAAACTGTTTGAAATGCTCTTAGGTAGACAAAGATGCGCCTCTTTTCTCATTGATTCTATATCATTGTATATTATTTTATGCGTGTTCTTATGTGGAGTGGTGATGATACAATGTACATTATTCCGTTCAGAAATCTTACGAGTTTATAGAAAGAGAGAGAAAGTCTGTGCGGTGCGCCGTACCATTTATTTAATTTTCCCATGAAATGAATTTTAAGGTTCTTTACAGAAACAAAAATGTATATAATATCTCTGCAACTATTTGAGATACTAAATAACTTAACATTGTAAAATTTTAGTACTATTAAAAATAAAAAACTTTTATTTGAAATATATTTTTATAAAACCAATAGTTTCGGAGATAGTGACAAATATATTAATATAATTTTGTGAGCTCTAGTTGTGAAGCGATATTACTTATGTTTAAATGCAATGATTCTCTAATGCCAATAAGCAAATAAGTAAGTCTCTCAAGAAGTTATGTTGTTTTTCCTTTAACTTCTTAAGGGAAATGTTTGTACATCACAGGAGCGAATCCAAGATTTTCGTGAAAGGAGGGGGGGGGGGGGACCACATGTGCTCCCTACAGGATCGGATCGGGGAGGGGTATGGAAGGCACCTGAAGAAATTTTGACATAACAATACTTTAAAATTTGAGAGTAAATCTTTAAGTAATTTTTCAGTGTAACGCTAAACTTGAGAATAATCCTCTAATGAAAGGTATAACTCAAAATTTGCGAGTAGTATTGAAATTTACTATAAGAAAATAATAATATCAACAAATTGTAATTATTAAGAGAGAAATAAATTTAAAGGTTATAACCATTATTATATAAATAGTTTTTTAGCTATTCAATCAATTAGACAAAATAGATGAAATGATTCAAATTTTGAACAATCAAACTTTAACTGCACTCTATAGTATGTAATGTCCAAACTTGTAAACCCTATGTTGTTTCAAAAAGGAAGGATGAGACTGCAGTTTTTATATTTTATTTGCATTTTATAATTACATTTGGGAATTATCTTTATTTTATGATATTATTTTTAATTATTCACTTGCATTTTAGAATATTTAAGCCCTTCAGGTAGTTTGGAAGTCAATACATTTATTTTATTCTAAATGTTCTTACTGGATGCGTTGAAACCAAAAAGGAAAGAGCTGATATTGCACTTAGCGTTGGACAATGAAATTAAAACGGAAAGAGCTGATATTGCACTTAGTTTCCGTTCTAAGAGAAATACACCTTTTACTTAGTACGGAGCGACTGCATTGTCCATCCAACCAGAAAGTCCGAATTCAAACTACTCTCTAGTGATAGGTCTAGATTGTTAGTCCACTCTGGTGCAATAGTCGATGTCATCGTAATTTGAAAAATACATGAAGGGAGAAACACCTCTGACTGGACAGGTCAATTGTACAAACTGAAGTTGTAAATTGCTATAGTAAAAACGTATAAAGGAATATGTTCTAGTAATAAATTAATATAAAAGTGTTCAAAGTATATATATTATATAAGTGGGAATTTCCTTATATGATAATGACGTCAATAAAAGAAGCTGAGCTAGCCAGGGACAGATGTTAAGATTATAAGTCGTCTTTTCGTAGATTTTTACAATTTGCAACCCAACGAGAGGCTTACGTGGGATATTATAAATTGACCACCCAACAAGGAGCCTCACTTGTGTTTTACAAATTGACGACCCATCGTGAGGCTTTCTGAGACGACCCATCGAGGGGCTCTTAAGGGTGTACTTTAATCGGCGCCAATCGAGGAGCTTTCTAGAGTTTTATAGTTGGAGCCCAACAGTGGGGCTTTCAGCACATATAGAAGCTCCATTTAGAATTGTTCAAGTATAGCTAGTTATTTCTCATTTTAAATCAAAATTTTACCACTAAGCCATACTAACACATGTGTGTGGTATTTTTTAAAGATTTTGTTTAAAGCACATTATTTCAAAATAAATTATTTTAAAGATCTTTACTTATTATTAATCATTGAAATAGTAATTATAAAAATGATAAAATAAATTGAAACCTAATGAAGGTTTATGCAACAAGGTGAGAGGCGCGCAACTTAAATTTGGGTAATTTCATTAGTGCCTATTTTCACCACTTCAATCCTTAATGTGATTGTCTTAAGTATTTATAATAATTACCGTATATTAGCCTAATCATTTAATAATATTACCAATAACAATTTAAACAATGAAATCTGGTTAGTGAGATAGTATTATGAGTAAATGGCCTGACGTATGATTCTAGTTTGACCTTTAACCTTTGACCCCGACGCTGATTGGCCGGATTTGATCACGTGACCACGCCCCCTCACTCTCTGATTGGCGATTGGTTTCCCCCCAATTATCAGTCCTTTAGCGTGTGGCATCCAGTGGACCAGGATTCGAATCCCTCTGCAGTTTAGTATATTGTGAGACTGCTTTCTTGACCTGGGGGTAGTTTTTCACTCTCCCTCTACGTAAATGCGGGCTCACTTCTGCGCTCTTTAATATTTTATTCCGTCAAAGCTGTCACGTGTATATTGCCGGCGCCTTTCTGTCACAACGTATTTTAGGGACAGAACGGGTGAAACACCATATTCTTCTCTTGGGTTTGGTAACTAAAGGCATGAAGCACCCGGCGAAAGATGTCGGGGTTCGAATCTGTGTTGGGGATTTGAATACCTGCCGAGGTGTACTGTTGGTAGTTCTCACTAAATGTTTTCCCGCTCTCCCTCCACGTAAACGCTGGAACATTTCCTTATTCCTCCACCACGCAAATGTGGATTCAACCTTCCCAATTCCGAATTCAGCTGGACTCGTGGTTATGCTTATTCTTTCAATCTGTTGTAATATTTGGTTTGGTTGAAGAGCCAGCCTCATAAATATTGTTAACTCTCTAAAAAAGTGCATAGTGATATATACCAGCCTCTATGGGAAGTTCGAGGTTCAAATCTCGGTTGGGTGAACTGAGCCACTTTCCTTCCACGCAAATGCGGGTTCAAGCTTCCCAATTCCTAATCCGTTAGCGTAAATAGTATTTAAGCGTATTATAACCCGAACGGTTGGTAAGACGCGGTGCTAAAAAAGAGTAATAGATAGCAAACTGGCCTACACTATATGACAAAGTGGTAATCACTGCTTCGGTGGCCGCATGGTCTAACGCTCTACTCTCGCATCAGGCTATAGACTGCTGATTACGGGGGGAGATTGAGGTTCGAATCTCGACCGGGTGTACTGAGGGAGGTAGTTTGAGCTCCATACCTGCACTTGGAAGTTTTCACCCTCTTATAGTTACACTAATATTTTATACACCGGTGGTCGCGGGGCTACAAGTCGTCAGGCTCGCACTATGGGGAAATAAGTGTAGTAAAAAATGCTGTGGGAAAAACGACTGTTTATAGGTAGATTTCAATTTTTTATACAAAGATACTTTTAGGAAATACAAACTTTTTTCAGCCAACATTTATAAAATAATACTACAGTATCGGTGATATTTTATAGGTATTAATAGTATATCAAAATATGTTGCTGCAGATCATTTGTTTTGACGTATGAATACGTGAAATTAGATCTAGTGGCTACTCCTATGAAAATGGGCTCTAGTTCGGTGAGACAGTGCTCGGCTGTCATGTTCATCTCTAGGATTCGGTTCGAATCTCGTTGGGTGCAGTGGGATTAAATCTCGATTTTGAGATTATTCTTGCATATATATGTTTTCTCTCTTGCGGGCCGGGCCGCCCGTCTATATTAATGGAACAGGAATCTATAATAATAAAAGGAAGTGTTTGTCTGGTTGTGTGCGATGCCCAGCCAAATCTACGGCACGCAGAAATCTGAAATTTTTTAACATAAGTGTACGGGAGTGTGTCCAAATGCACATCGAAGCCGGATTTTAAAATTTTTAATTAGGCTATTTTTTAACAAAATACCGCAGTGGGTCACGGTCAACGCAGTGTGGGATTGCTAGTTATGAATAATGCGCTTTAGCCGCGTTTGCAATGTACTGGATCAATATTCAACCGCCACCTTAGTGCATTTGAAAGCATGTCTGCATACTAAAATATCGGTCCCGGGTTCGATTCCCGACACGGCTAAAAAGGTTGGCTTGATAAAGTATCAGCCAGCGGATCGGGTTTGTGGGTGTACTAGTCTTAGCATTTTATGAATAAAAAAATCACTTGGGGTTTAGACTGGAAAATAGTAACAATTGTTTTTATTTAATTCTAAAACAAAATTATTTCCACCAAGAGTAAACTTAATTCTGACCACTTTTCTAACATCAATATCTATTTTTACCAATTTGTGTAAAGATATGTTTTCCCCACAATACCTTATTTCATGTAAGACTAGTGTGTGGTTGTATTTGCTTATCGGCTCGACAGATGGTGTTGAAACACTGTTTCGACCATTTATACTGTTTTAAAGGGGGAAATTATTTGATTTAAGTTTAGAGATATTTCTTACAGGCAGGAGAAATTATATTGTTGATTTAGCGATCATTAAAATGAGAGAGAGAGACAAAGCCTATATATTTGCGCATTATAATTTGTTTGTTTGCTGAGCCAAGGGACCCTGGTTCGATTCCAGACAGGGGGTGAAAATGAGGGTTTAACCTTTTATAGTGATACATTAACTGCCCTGGACTGTATTTGTAGCGGTCCTAGGGCTCAAGTTTATTTTATTACACATGCACTTTTCAAAGGGTCCCGGGTTCGTTTCCCTGTATGCTTGAAAATGTAGGTTTAACCTTTCATAGTGATACATTAACTGCCCTAGACTGTATTTGTAGCTGTCTTAGGGGTTCAAGTTTATTTTATTACACACACTTTGCGAAGGGTCCTGGGTTCGTTTCCCTGTATGCTTTAAAATGTAGTTTTAACCCTTCATAGTGATAAATTAGCTGCCCTAGACTGTATTTGTAGGTGTCTTAGGGTTTCAAGTTTATTTTATTACACACACTTTGCGAAGGGTCCTGAGTTCGATTCCCTGCAAGGTCGACAAACGCTATATTGTTACGCCAAAAGTTCCCGGTTTGAACCCCGTCAGTGATATCTTGCAGGAGTAAGCATAAATAATAGCTTTGACTGTTTTCACATTTCAACCCTCCGCAAATGACGGTACTTCACTAATTTTATTATTTTATTTCTCTCATTCAGGTGGTGTTGGAGGGTTCGATTGTCAGTGACGCGCAAATGTGGGTACACATTTCGCCTTGTGATGTCCCTAAGAGGGCAACAAACGCTAATTACTTCACATTTCAATCCTGGCAAATGCTGTGACACATTTAACCTGTTCAAGATCAGCTCTTATCTCACGCTTGCCTGTCGTGCGTGTGTACTGAGGCCGGTTTCCTCCCTCATCGTTCAAGGTTTGTGCTCCTGACGGGTAGTAAGACGCTGTTCTAAATACTGATAAGCTTAACTTCTTGGCTATTATCAGGGAGGTAGGGGGATTGAATCCAGGTGACCGTGTCACATAAATGCAAGTATATATTTTATATCTTCCTCAAGCCTGATATAACTTATGTTATTTATGTAGTTATATATTATCACGTCAAAATATAGTGGCACATTAAATTCGATATTACTTATCAATTATTTAAAGTTATATATCATTATTAGCAGCGCGTTTTACTTCCCGTGGCATGTCGACGGACGATACCAAACAACCAATTTTAGTAGACTTTTGTGGTGGGGGATGGAGGCCACTAAATGAGCATTCCAAGGTCCCATAATCAGAGCTGTGTCAATACTTTCTAGTTGTCGGAAAAAACCCATTACCACTTGGGGTGGGGATTACGACATCATTCAGGGCCGTGATCTATTCTTGTCTCGACTTGTCTTGTCGACCCGCCAAACTGGCGCCGGGTTGCGACACCGGGCAAACCCATTGCTGAGGGGGAGGGTTGCCAGTTCAATGCCCTATCGCGGTTTTAAAGTCATGATCTATTCCTGTCTCGACTCGTCTGGTCAAGCCGGCAAGCTGGCGACAGTCATCAGGGAAAACCCTTTGCCAGGGAAAGGGGGAGGGTTGCCAGGGTCAATGTCCTAGCTCACGGTTTTCAAGGTCACAATCTATTCCTGTCTCTACTCGTCTGGTTAAGCCGGCAAGCTGGCGCCAGCATCAAGGAAGACCCATTGCGACATCATTCAAGGTCATGATCTATTCTTGTCTCGACTCGTCTTGTCGACCCACCAAACAGGCGCCGGTTGCGACAGAGCGATGACGTCATTGGAAAATCCATTACCAGGGGAGAGTTGCCAAGGTCAATGACCTAGCTCACAGTTTCAAGGTTACGATCTATTCCTGTCTCGACTCGTCTGGTCAAGCCTCCAAACTGGCGCCGGGTTGCGACACAGGAAAACCCATTACCAAATAGGGGTGGGGAGAGATTGCAACATCATTCAAGGTCATGATCTATTCCTGTCTTGTCGAGCCGCCAAATTGGCGCCGGGTTGTGAAGAGTTACGTCATCGGGAAACCCATTGTCTGGGGAGCAGAGGGAAGGGGAAAGCCAACAGCCAATCAGAGAGCGAGGGGGCGTGGTCACATAATCAAATCCGGCCAATCAGCGGTGGGGTCAAAGGTCAAACTGGAACCATACGTCGGGCCATCTACTATTGGTGCCAGTCATCAGGGAAAACCCGTTGCATGGGGGAGGGTTGTCAGGGTCAATGACCTAGCTTACGGTTTCAAGGTCACGATCTATTCCTGTCTTGACTCATCTGGTCAATCCGTCAAACTAGTGCCATTCATCAGGGAAAACTCATTGCACACATCTAGCCCTGTGACGTCCCTTAGAGAGCAACAAACACTAATTATTTCACTGGCAAATGCTGTTACACATTTCGCCTGGTCAAGATCAGCTCTTATCTCACGCTTGCGTGTGTACCGAGGCCAATTTCCTCCCTCATCGTCCAAGGTTTGTGCCCCTGAAGGGTAGTAATACGCTCTTCTAAATACCGATAAGCTTAACTTCTTGGCTATTAGTAGGGAGGTACCGTGTCGCACAAATGCAAGTATATATTTTATATCTTCCTCAAGCCTGATATTACTTATTTATTTATTTAGTTATATATTTTCACGTCAAAATATAGTTGCGCTCATTAAATTCGATATTATTTATGAATTAATGTAAGAGTTATATATCACTATTAGCACCGCGTCTTGCTACCCGTTCGGTTATTAGCACTTACGATAATGTAGGGTAATTGTGAGATGAAATGGAGGACCCACAGTTTAACGCGGAATCCGAACCACGGTGGAGGCCCGACATTCCTCACAATGATTATAAATATCTCGAGGAATAAAAAGTCTGTTTTCACTTTATCCTTGGGTAGCAATCTACCGTCACAATGCATCGATGGTCACATGGTCTAAGGTGTCACTAGACGGCCTGTGATCGACGCTACCTGGTCAAACCAGCAATATGGTGGTGGTGCAGGAAGTACGGCAGTTCTAACAGACATTACCCGTGCTAACGATATCGAGGTTCGAATACTGGTGTGCACGATGTCTAAATGTCAGGCTCATCTAATTCTGGCCGAGGGAAATTGAATCCCTGCCGTGTAAACTGTAGGTATTTCTTAATCATCCCCATGGCTGATACCTACATCCGCGCATGTCGACGGACGATACCATACTACCAATTTTAGTAGACTTTTGCGGTGGGAGATGGAGGCCACTAACTGAGCATTCCAAGGCCCCCCTAATCAGAGCTGTGTCAATGCTTGTCGGAAAAAACCCATTACCACATAGGGGTGGGGGATTACTACGACATCATTCAGGGTCGTGATCTAATTCTTGTCTTGGCGACCCGCCAAACTGGCGCTGGGTTGCGACACCGGGCAAACCCATTACAAATAAGGGGTTGCGACAGTGGAAAAACCCATTACCACATAGGGGGCTGCGACACATGCCTTGAAGGAGGGGGTAGTGAGGGGAAAAGTGAAAGGTGTCCTACGGCCGTGATACGCTGTCAGTTGCTCGGTGGTCACACTCTTCGCCAAGCGGCCGTTGGAGAAAGGTTCCTGCTCCGTGTTCCTTCCCATGCCACGGGAGGAGCGCCTGACGCATGGACTGCATTCCAATAAATAAATAAAAAACTCCAACGCCCCGTCCTAATCCTACCAAGGCATTAAAAACCAATTAATAAATAACAATGAGCACCAATACAAATATATTGAGCACACATTAATAACCAATGAGCATACATAAATAACCAATGAGCACAAATTAAACAACAAGTCTGGAAAGGGCCCCCTCGAGCACAAATACATGTACCAACATGTTAGGAACAAGAAAAAACATGTCTGGAAAGGGGTCAACGGCTGGAGGGGGAGGGGCAGGAGGGGGAAAGCCAATAGCCAATCAGAGAACAACATTGTGTAATCACTGAGAAAACCCAGGGGAGAAAGGTTGTGACATAACACGCAATGATTACGTCACTGGAAAAAAGTGTTTTGACCCGTTGAGTGGAAGTGGGGTTCCCATACGCCAACCCCACTACTATTATGTGACATTAAAACTAGTAGTGACTTTAACATTGATATACTTGGTTTAATTTCTTGAAGGGGGCTCGCACTCCCCCCCCATGCCTATGTCCTGGATCCGCCCCTGGTACAGCAATGACCTCTCTCTTTCGATTAGACTCAATAGTCAATAATTACCTATTTTATTAGTCAAAATTTATGTAAAAGAAATTTAGTAGCAATGCGATAACCATTAGATGTGTATCCCCTAATAAAATGCTGAAAATTTTAAGCGGAAGTCAAAATTTTAACACGAAGCTGTAACAGTTCAATCAAATGGCATAACACTCACCCTCAGACCCATTTGGACTCCAACTTCAACACGTCTGGCCATGACCTCTTACCTCTAACACTCCGCCTCGCCGACTGAAAGGAGGCGTGACCCGACTCTAAGCAAGCGAAAGCCCAAGAAAAACAAATGAAGACGGCTCCACGCATCTAGTTGTTACTTCCTCCGCCTGGCCTGCTTGAGCGCATTCATCAAATTGCCAAGAAGCCCGCAATTCCAGGTCTCATCCCTTCCACTGTCCTCTCCCCCTTGGTCTCCCCTACTCTCTACGGTCATGTGGTCTCGTGAACTCGCTATATATGGCGGTGGTTTGTAGATATCTTCACTCAGCTTAGCTCAAGGTGAGAGCTGCAATTTAAGCTAAGGCTTAACCTTAATTCTTCAAAATTCTCTTTCGGTTAAATTATGGGGATCTTATCAAAATTATTATTTTTGAACTTATTAATTTAAATTTCGATTACGGGATGGTTTTTTTTTTATCTGCGTGGTTAATTTGTAAGCACGTATCTATTAGTATTTTACCTATTTGGGGAACTTAACTTTTTCCAATGCAAAGTATTCTGTTTCGCGTTCTGTTTCTGTTTCAGAGTACGTTTAATTGCACTCTTGCCGTCTGTCTGATCAGCAGTTGATGTCATTTACTAAATATTTTGAGTATATTTAACTTTGATAGCTTAAATTTACATATTGTTATGTGGGAACCAATCACTTTAACGTTCAGACATGTGCTTATAAATTTAACTGTTTCAAACTTACGTTATGTTGTGGTATTAAACCAAATAGTTATTGTGTGGGTAAATAATACCTTGATAGTTTAAATGTACATTTTATTATGTGGAGATCGAGGACTTTAACACTAAGTAATATGCTTATAACCTTAATTGCTTTGAAATTACAATTTGATGGTACGAGAAGAAAGCTCTTAAACTATTAGCCTAGCAGTTTGTAACATTAATAGCTTTGAGTTACATTAAATTACTGTGGGAAAGCAGAACGCTTTAATTATTTAGATATATATTTTATTACTTAATTTCTTTGAAATTCATTTTTAGGCTGAGCGCTTATAAATTCAGTACTGTACTATTAAACTTTGATGTATTTGAACATTTTTGTGATTGTAAGACATCTCCAAGATATAATCCATTATGTCTCTTAACTTCAATTACGTCAGAGTACGTATTATTAGCGCAAGAGTGTAGGGCGCTAAGTAAAAGGTTTTGACATTGTGTCCTTGGGGACTTTAATTACTGTACAGTCCAAATATCGTTGCCGCGAGACGGTGGATTTCTTATATTTGTAAAGTTATTAATATTTCTTTAAAATATTATGATAGTAAAAATAATAAAAAATACTCTATCTTTAAAACATTATGATAATACACATAATTGTCAACAGGTTGTAATGATCCTGCTTTGTTGCATAGCTTTTGGTGTAATTAAATTAAGTTTGTGTCAAATCTATTAGTCGCACTGTACTGTTGTGTATTCATTTCCGTACACGTGCGAGCAGGCTACGGGTTAGGAACATTTGGTTTGCTTGTTTCTAGCTCTAGTAATTATTAAAGAAAAAAACCTCGCAGTGTGAGTGCGAGAAAGAGAGCAATATTTTTCATTTGCAAACTGTATTTGTTTTGATTTCTTTTTAAAAGGTAGTTTTGCTTGTGCTCGCAAGAGTTCAGCAGCTCTCAGTATCAAAATTGATGTTATAGCCATGAAACTGGTGGGGGGTATGAATAATTTGCAGCACTTGTTAACGAGGTGTTCTGAGAGAAAGACACGATGAAGAAACGCGAGTGTTATTGGGGCAATTTCTTGAATGTAGCATCTTAATATGTGCAAATAAAACTTGTAATATGTATTAATATATACATTATTTAATTAACAACATCATCAGGAGGTTCGCGTGGGAAGGAGAATCGCGACAAATGGCTTTCCCAATCGCGGGGCACGATAAAAAACACTCACGGTAAACTCGGGAATTGAAGAGGTGCTCACCGACGGCTTGATAAAATACTCACGGTAAACTCGGGAATTTAAGAGGTGCTCACCGACGGCTTGATAAAATACTCACGGTAAACTCGGTATTTTAAGAGGTGCTCACCGACGGCTTGATAAAAAAAAACACTCACGGTAAACTCGGGAATTTAAAAGGTGCTCACCGACGGCTTGATAAAATACTCGCGGAGAACACGGGGAATTAATAGGTGCTACCAACCAATTCAAGGGCAGATGCAGCAGCGGGGCAGATGCAGCAATGGAGCAGCTGTGACACACAAAGGCGTTCCTGTAGGTACTTCATCAACAATGCAGAATAGCAACAGAGCATCGAAGTAACCGATCAACGGATGTTGGCGAATCACCGAGGGACAGGTCGACTGAATAGCGTAGATATGTTTTGCTACATGGTATTATTTCATTATTTAATCAATTAATGTTTTGATAACAGCAGTGAGGCAACAGAGCAGCGGATGCTGGACCATCGCCGTGGAACAGATCAACAGAATAGGAGGGGATGAATAAAATGTTTGTGTCACATTTCAGTATTTTAATTTAATTAATGTCATTGTGGATAGCAGCGAAGTATTTCATTAACGGATGCTGGACAATCACCGAGGGACAGATCAACAGAAGAGCAGTAGTTATATATATTTTGTTTGTTACATTTAATTATTTTAATTATTGATTGATGGGTTCATTGTAGTAAGGGAATTCGTTATAACATTTAATGAAGTAAGTAGAACTTAAAAGGTGTTTAAACTTAGAAATTAATATATTTAAGAAATTCAACAACTCTTTTAGTTGATGATGTTAGAATCAGAAGAGGATTTAATTGGGGAAGAGTGTAGTAGTGGGATAGGTCAGTTTCCATTTTGTTCGGAAGATAAAGACATCATGAACAGACCATATAACCAAGAAGGATTAGAGGAGAGTGAGGAGGATTGGGAAAATGAAATGTATGAGAGTAGATTAAACAAACTAAAGGTGGGAAATGCAAACAGTAGAAACTTACATGAAGGGTGCATTTCTGTAACAGAACAGGTAGAAGAAGGGGAGTCAGGAAATAATAGTGAGGATCAGATATTAGATGAAAATAGCTCAAAGGGACATTCAAAATTAAAGGATGGGGGTGATGAAATTTCGATATTAAAAAAAACTACTGTAGACATAGAGGATAGTAAAAGAGATTCTGAACCAGCTGAGGTAGAAAAGAATTTAATAGGGGAAGGGAACAAAAAAATTGAACAACTTATCATGACTATAATGAGTCAGATGGAAGATAATAATAAAAAATTGGGAACCCAAATAGAAAATAATAATGAAAAATTGAGAGCTCAAATAGAAAACAATAATAAACAAATAGAAAACAATAATAAAGAAAACAATAATAAAGAAATAAAAAACAATATTAAAGAATTAGGAATAAAATTAGAGTGTAAACTAGATAACCTGGAAATATCGCACCAGGCACTTAATGTTAAGGTAATGGATCTAGATAAGAGTTTGATCACTGTAAAACAAAATCAAAACGAGTTGGAACAAAAACAAGATAATTTAAGAAAAATTCATTTTGATTTAATTGGGGGAGTTGACAAAGTGAATGAAAAAATAGAAGGGCTAGAAAAGAAATTTATAGAGACAGTCAAAAGCACAGAAAATAAGGTAGAAGGTATTGAGTTCAAAATTGTTCAAATAAAAAATAATGTCAAAATAGTTCAGTCTAACTTGGAAAGAGAAGTCAGTAAGGTTAGGTTAGAATGGAGGGTCAACTGGATGTGAACAGGGATTATATTACGTCGCAAGTAGAAGATGTACTACCAAAAAGGCGAAAGCATAGAGGAAAAGGTCAAAAAGTTAAAAGATAGCTATATGAAAAATCTTGAGAAATTACAAAACAAAGTGGAGGACTTAGAATGCAAATTTAACGAAGTCAAAAATAAAGAGAAAGTTGATAGTCATGTTTGTCATAATAGTGTCTTGTTTAGAGGAGTGAATGAGGAGATGTTATCTTCAATTCCCAAATTCAAGGGGCAGAAAGGAAATATTTCGGCAATCCAATATATTCGAAAAGTGGAGCGTACTTTGGAAGGAGAACGATTTAGTGAAGCTAATAAGATTGCTATTTTGTTATCAGGATTAAGAGAGGAAGCTAGGTCCTGGGCAAATTCTGTAGAAGGAGAATGGGATACATTTTTGCAAGCAAAGATGCTTTGTTGGGAAAATTTTGGTCACAGGTAAAACAAGATAGTTTTTTGCAGCAGATTTTCAATGGTAAATACAGTGTTCGAGCAGGAACTATGTGTGAATATCTTCACAAATATAAGGTACAAGCAAAGTATTTGAAATACCCGATAGAGGAAGATAGGCTCATGGGGCATTTAATATATCATTTTCCTCAAAATGTACAGGATGCTCTTATTGGCGCGAATTTACAGGACCTTCAAGACATGGAACGGGTGTTAAATGCATTTGATGATAGATGTCAAAGAACTAGAGAGTGGGAATATTTAGGGGATGTGCAGGAACATGATTCAACACAAAATGGGCACGTACCTTCAATTTAGAAAGAAGTGAAGGGAGAGAAAGTAAACAAAATTGGTCAGAGTTTCCAGAAATTTAAGGGTCAATACCATCCACAGGGACAAGGTAGAACAAATTATCAGTTCAGAGAGAAAGCAGAACACCACCTCCATCACAACACTGGGAGAGAGGGCAAGGAAATAGGAGCAGGGGAAACCAAGATAGTGGTCCACGATTCAACCAGGGACAGTATAGGCAATATGATCACAATCAGGGACCTAAGGGATACAATCAACCATATCACCAACCAAGGGACAGAGAACAAACACCCAGAGGGACCCGGAACAATGATCAGGGACAGAGACAAGATGATGGAAGAGGTCAAACGAGAACTGTAATGGCAGAAGTGTATCGGCCTAATCAAGTTGATGAAATAAAGTCAATTCCAGATAGGACAAATCAGGAAAACTAGTAGCAATTTCACGTGGCGGTCCGCATGTGGAAGATATTAGGCTAGGTGATAGGACCATAGAGCAGGAAAAATATTTAGAACAGGTGAAGCAAAACAGAATATCACAGGGCAATCCAAAAGAGGATTTACTGTATGAAAGCAACGGAGGAAAAGAATTTTGTAAAGCCATCTCACCCGAAATTCAGGGGAAAATTGGGAACAGCGAAATAAAATTGCTTATAGACACGGGATCGGAAATAACCGCCATGTCACAGGATTGTTTAGATAAAATTGAGAAAGAAAATCCAGATTTAGGGATACCCATGTTACCAGTATGTAATGTTGTTGTTATAGGTGCCACTGGTCAGAAGAATAAAAAGGTCAAAAAACAGGTACTCATTGACGTCATGATTGGTGAAAAAACCATGACTATTATTGTACTGGTAATAGAAGGCCTAAGTGTGCCCATGATTCTAGGGTCTGATTGGTTAATAGGTTTTGAGGTTAGCATAAATTATCCGACGAAACAGATAGCAATAAATAAAGAACATTATAATATGCAGATTCCTTTTGTGGGTAAGTTAAGCTCAAATCGACTCATGATTCAGGAGGAAGAGGAACAGGGACATGTAGTAGTCCACAACAAATTGCAAAAGATAAACATGAACCATGTCAGTGTACCATGGGAACAGATTGAACAAAAGGTTAGTGCAATTTCTTCAACAACGGAAGAACAAAAGCAGTCATTACTAAAGGTATTATGGGAAAACAAGATGGTATTTTCAGAGGTCCCTGGACTAAATAAACTCTACTATTGTGAATTAGAGATAAGAGATACAAGTTCCTATCTTAATAAATCTTATCCAGTTCCAATCTCTTTGAGACCAGCTGTAGAGAAAGAATTGGAACATATGCTAGAATGGGGAGTTATAGAGAGATGTAGCTCTGACGTCATAAATCCTTTAGTCGTTATAAAAAAGAAAAATGGGAAAGTACGCTTATGTCTTGATGCTAGAAAAATCAATCAGATTCTGGTAGCTGATAATGAATCACCAGCACCAGCTAGTGAACTTATTCAGAGGTTTGAGGGCTGCACGTTTTTAAGTTCCCTGGATCTAGTATCCTCATTTTGGCAAATCCCATTACATCCCAATTCCCGGAAATACACTGCATTTTTGTACAATGGCAGGACTTACTGTTTCAAGCGTATGCCTTTCGGCCTTTCTGTATCAACGAGCAAATTTATTAGAGGGTTGGAAACTGTTTTAGGACCTGAAGTTTTGGATTTTGTAACTTTGTATGTGGACGATATGGTAATCGCCTCCAAAACCTTGGAGGAACATCTGAGTCAATTGGGACAGGTATTAGACAAGTTGAGGTTAGGGGGGATGACAGTCAATTTAGAGAAATCATCCTTTTTGTGTAGAGAGATAACATTCTTGGGACATGTGATATCTCCTCAGGGGATTGCAGCTGAGGAAGAAAAAACCAGAGCAATTAGAGAATTCCCCAACCCAAAAAACAAAAAGCAACTTCAAAGTTTTCTTGGTCTAATTAATTATTACAGAAAATTTGTAAAAAACCATTCGGATTTAGTGATACCTTTATTGAGGTTGATTAGGAAAGACTCACAGTGGAACTGGGGAGAAACCGAGCAGGAAGCTATAGAAACCATTAAACTACAATTTATCAAGACAGTCATGTTGAAACACCCAGATTTGTCGCAGCCTATGTGTATCTCTTGTGATGCCAGTGGACAAGCTGTGGGGTCAGAGCTATATCAAATCGATGGTGAGGGTTACAGGCGCCCTATAGCTTTCGCCAGTAGAGTACTCCATGGTCCGGAACTAAACTACACCATCACGGAAAAAGAATTGCTAGCCATCGTATTTGGATGCCAACAATTTCGCATATACATATGTGGGAGAAAAGTTACGTTGTACACTGATCATAAGGCCCTAATATTCATAAAGAAATGCAAATTGTTACATGGTAGGCTGACTCGATGGATCCTCCTTTTGCAAGAATATGACCTAGAAATCCAATACATTCCAGGTCGGGAACAGATTGTGTCCGACACACTATCGCGGTATCCTCCTGAAGGAGCAGTCGAGCCAGCAGGAGACACTGAATTTCGGGTGCTAGCTCAAAGGAGAAGGGGAAGGGCACTCAGTGAGGAAGATAAGAGGATTAGGGCAGAATTACCTCAATTGCAGAGAATAGACTCTAAATTAGGAATAATCATTGCAGAGTTAGAAAAAACCAACCCTAAGGTAGAATTGGAAGAAAAATATCAGATATATGAAGGTGTATTGTTTCAAAAAACCGCAACAAGCAATGTATGGACAATTTGCATTCCCAAAGAACTAATTTTATTTGTAATCAATAGTTGCCATGACGATAGTGGACATGTAGGGGTAAGTAAATGTTTTAAAATTCTAAAGGAGTCCTGTAACTTTCCTCGCATGAGAAAAACAATAGCCAAAGTGTTAAAAGGGTGTGAGATATGTCAAAAGAGCAAAGTACCTAATATTAAATATGAAGGAATGATGAAGAATGTGTTAGCAGAGAAGCCATTGCAATTGGTTTTTGTTGATCTTTATGGGCCACTGCCAGCTAGTATCAGGGGTGTGAGGTATCTCTTTGTAGTTCTGGATATCTGCACTAAGTACGTAAAACTGTACCCCATTAGAAAAGCCACGGCAATAGCAGTAACCAATAAAATTGTTCAGCATTATGTTGATGAGGTAGGGACACCCCAGACTATTGTCTCTGATCATGGACTCAGTTTACCAGTCACAAGTGGAGAGATACACTACTAGAGTATGGCATCACTGTAAAATACACCTCAGTATATCACCCTCAGTCAAATGGAGTAGAACGTGTCAACAGGGAAATAGGAAGATTTTTGAGGCTATACTGCCATCACAACCATGCTGGATGGGCATCGCACATTGAGAAAATAGAAGTTTGTTTAAACTCGGTAAGCCATGAAAGTACAGGGTATACGCCTATAGAGCTTATGAGAGGAGTCAGGCCAGAGAGAAAGTTAGAGCAAATTTTTAAGTTTCCCTTTAGGGCAGAATTAGATCACCAGACAAAATTGCAGTTAGCTATTAAGAAACTGAAGGATGTAGCGGAAAAACGCACTAACTATCATGACAAAAAAGTTCGGAATCCCATTAGTTATGAAAAAGGCGATTTAGTATTAGTAAAAAGTCATCACATGTCGTCCGCTCTAAACAAAGAAGTAAAGAAGTTCTTTCTGTTATTTGAGGGTCCTTATCAGATTACTCAGAAAATAGGTCAGAATGTATATCTTGTTCAGGATAAGGAAACCCACCGGGTAAAAGGAACGTTTAATATAACAGAAATTAAACCTTATTTTGAGAAAGTGACAAAGATAGAGGGAAAGTAGGGAAGTATAGTTGGAGTAGGAATAGGTTTTATCTCCTCATGATGATAAAACTTTTATTAGGATTTTACTATGAGCTTAGTAAATTGTGTTTTAAACTTAGTGTGTATAAGAAAAATCTTTTAAGATCTTCTTGTAATGTGAATTTAACTTAGGGTATAATTCTACCAAAATATGGATAGTGTATATTTTGAATGCTATTCAAGAGAACGACCAATTTAGTCTGAAATGTCAGAGATATTATATTTTGTGTTTTGTCAAGAGTTTCATGCTAATTATGTGCAGTGCAATGTGTATGTTTTTTTTTTATGTTGTTTATTATATTATATTATCATGTGAAAATAGTGTACATGTAAGAAGGCTAGCTAAACTCTAAATAATAACTCTCTTTAATATCACTAGTCTATTGTGTTTTATCAATTAAAGTGAGACACTAAAACCTTTCTGCCATAGAACATTAAAATCAGAAAAGGAAATGGCAAAGCAAAATGAACATTATTAGAACTGTTAAGTGAGAGATTTTGAAGTAAATGATAAACATTTTAAATTATATCAGATGATTGATGCCTGCCGCTACTCTATGTAATCAATACATTGGTTTTCTAGTTTTTATTAAATATATAAGCTTTAGTGGTGTCATAATATGTGCAAAGGGCTCAATGTAAAAACAAGCTGACCGAATTACTTCCTGACTTATTTTTCTTCTAAAAATAACTCAGAAAGTAGGGGAGTACTGTAATGATCCTGCTTTGTTGCATAGCTTTTGGTGTAATTAAATTAAGTTTGTGTCAAATCTATTAGTCGCACTGTACTGTTGTGTATTCATTTCCGTACACGTGCGAGCAGGCTACGGGTTAGGAACATTTGGTTTGCTTGTTTCTAGCTCTAGTAATTATTAAAGAAAAAAACCTCGCAGTGTGAGTGCGAGAAAGAGAGCAATATTTTTCATTTGCAAACTGTATTTGTTTTGATTTCTTTTTAAAAGGTAGTTTTGCTTGTGCTCGCAAGAGTTCAGCAGCTCTCAGTATCAAAATTGATGTTATAGCCATGAAACTGGTGGGGGGTATGAATAATTTGCAGCACTTGTTAACGAGGTGTTCTGAGAGAAAGACACGATGAAGAAACGCGAGTGTTATTGGGGCAATTTCTTGAATGTAGCATCTTAATATGTGCAAATAAAACTTGTAATATGTATTAATATATACATTATTTAATTAACAACATCATCAGGAGGTTCGCGTGGGAAGGAGAATCGCGACAAGGTGACTAAATATTTTAAATTGAGGTTAATTCATATTCCGACTTTAGAGTCGCACCCTTATGTTTTCTATCCTTGATGGTAGTTTATGATTGTCCCTTCTGGAAGCCGTAAGATGGCGGATCTCGAGTCAATATATATATATATGAATTATTGTTTATGTTTGATTCTTTGTTTTTCAATAAAAATATACTATTGTTCTCTTGTGACTCCTCCCCTATAATTCCAAAAAAAGGGGGGTGGGAGGTTCAAAGTGTTTACCCTTGGGGACCCAATATATATTTTTTATTTTTCCAGATATACAAATGAAAACGTTAATTCATTGAAAATAAAATTATGAAATTTAAAACCATGAGTCAAAAAATGTTTCATGTTTGTTAAATTATCAAATTGGGCTCTAAGAAATATTCGGAAATATGTTTATTCCTTAATAATCTATTCTATGACAATATAAACTTTTTTTCAGACGGCTAAAAGTGGTTTACTGAAGGAAATCTACGATAGTCACATGGATCATGATGCTAACAATCACCCTGGAAGTTTAATTGAAGGTCTTAGCAAAGTGTGTGCGATGGAACACTACGCCTACATAACTACCTATGAGCTTTCGTTTCCGCTACTAAACAAGCTAGATTGCCGGTTGGTGTGTCTGCCAGAGATATTCAGCAAAGTCCGACATTCTATACTGCTTACAAAACACAGCCCATATCGCAAGGCAATAAACAACGTGTAAGTATAGAACACTTTATGAAGGTTAAGTTCACTTATAATGTTATTTTTTAATTTCAAACAAGATCTACATTTCTTATACAATTTAAGAAAAATTAATTATTTTCATAAAACGCAAGTATTCTTCTAGAAGTTAAAGAAAGAAAGTCCCTATAGGTTGAATTTAGCTGGGCTTAAACGTGACTGAGGTTTTTTATTTTGACTGTTTTTCATTTATATACAATTAATTTCAAGAGATTTAAGAAGATAATTTCAGTTTGTACTATTAGTCTATACAAACGATCGCCTTAAAATGTATTTATTTATTATTTAAGATATTTATATGTTAAAAGAGTTGTTAAAAACATTTTTGCCTACGATAACCTACCCCAAGGCCGTTTTCAGCTTCTTTTTAGGGAGGGGGGGGTCAAATACTCCCATTTCTTTCCCAGTTTCTTAGTTTGGAAACAAGACTAGTACTTTTAGTTACGCTTAAATCAATGACAAAATAAAGTTACAAGAAAATATATATATATCTTGTCGCAACCATTCTGATGTAAAGTAGAGTACATTAAAAAAAAAAGAGTTTTTGATTCTGTTGGTTACAAACTTTGCACACTATGACAAAATATCGAAAAAGTAAATATGAATAATAGTGAGTGTGGGTACAACTGCAGAAGAGGTTATTAAAATTTGGAAGATTAGGAAACAGTAACTTTTTTTGTTAAAATTAGAACTATTTGATCACGTGACAAATACGTCTGCAAAGAAAGAGGAATGAGAGAGAAAAAATAATTAAAGGAAAACAGATGTTTGGGGGTCAAGCTCTCTTGCAGTTTGTGTAGGTTGAGCTAGTAAACTTAATCCGGACCACAACTATTTTAATTGCTCAAATATAATTGGTCGTTTGTTGTTTTCTAAGTTAACAATATTAATTCCAGTAAATGAACATACCAATCTAGTCAATTTTTCATATTTGTTAATCCTAAACGTTTAGAAAATACGAAACTTTTTTCCCTGGCTCGTCATTGTCTGGTTACGTATACATCGCATGGCCCCTCCACTCTCCGATATTTTCGTTCCTTTTTGGAGCAAATATTTTCCTAAGCACATGGTTTTTGAATATCCTAAATGATTTCTTACCGTCTTGTAAGGTGGAATACCGTGTTTGACAACCATCCCGGTAAAATTAGCGTTATTCACTACCAATATTTGAGATACCATTATTTCCTCCCCAGGATACAGAAGTTGAAAGAGAGTGGTGTGCTGAAGAATATTAAAATCCAGACTATGGGTATCGCAGTGGCACAACCGGATCTGAAGGAAGATACCATCAGCGGTGTAGGAACTAGGACTGTCTACTGTGTGTTCCTCATCTTGATCAGTGGTGCTCTAGTGTCAGTTCTTATCTTGGCTGCAGAGAAGATCTATCATTTGTTGGAACAGAAATATCTTATGAATAGACACCCCCTTAAAACGAATTACCTTAGTTAAATTAAAAATTAATTTTTATGTCATATTTATAAATAATGTCCTTTTTTTCTTTACTATATTATTATTTAGCTTATTTTATTATGTAAGATCGAACAGTATTACATTCGTTATTTATTATTTGTATTATTTCAACTACTTAATATATTTCTGTACAATTTCGGTGAAAATGTCACTCCCCAAGACAACGTTTGTATCTAAATTTATGATAGAGCTAACTATTAAACTACATTTAATAATGGTTGGAAATAAAGTGTTGAGATAAAACTAAATTATTAAATTCATTAAAATCACACACAAAAAAAAGGATATATTTTCCTTAAAAATCAAATGATCAATCGTATACGATCACTATTCATATCATCTGAAACCCAAAATCCTATTTTAATTACAATAATTTCCTAAATAATATTTTATTGTTATAAAAAGGTACTATACACAGTTTTAAATGTATTTAATGTAGCCTATAGGCCTACTTAAAAAATTTAAACACGTTTACTATTACATACAAATTTACATGCTCTCAAAAAAAATACTCGATATATCTTGACTAGTATTACAAAATTCCCGAGAAAATTCTTACATTTGGGAGAAAAAACCGGAATTAAAAAATTCAATTTAAAACTTCATATTTATACAAGTGGTAGTATATCTTTAATGATTTTAACCAATCTTTATTAAATTATATATGTATAGACTTAAATATTTGGTGTTGATTTATACATGTGAATAATATTGTTGGATAGTGAAAAACCTTTCTGCTTTATTAGTAGCATGTCTGTCTTAGACACACTCAGGGGCCACAGGGCCCGGACCAAACAACCCTTTTTGAACATAATTTTTTCTGTAACATATTTTGTAAAACACATTAATATGAAGTGGAGCACCATTCTCCACACAGAGTGAATGATTCGATTTGTTATGCAGTATTCCACTCCCAAGAGGATTCATTGCTCGCTACAATTGTTATGTGACTTTACCAGCGCTTGAGACTCCAATGAGTAAATGGAGAAGCTGACATGGGCCAGCCCCTCTCAGTTAAACCTCATTCTCCATTTCTGAAGGTCATTCCACTGCGATATATATAGTAGCTCATCGGGTCAATCTATGCGGGCCGCGATTCGATAAAGATGGTTTATATTTTGTTTTAGTAAGTATTTAGCATGTGAAGAGTCCAAGGAAAAACAGGGTAAGTCCAAAATCTTCGATTTTCTGATTTCAATGCCATCTAGTAGTTCAACCGCCATATTTTACGAATGTTTCATCAAACTGGGGAAAAACATGAGGTGTCCAGAGATATCTACAATATTAAAATACCAGTACAGGGGAAAAAAGCTGATAAGTTCATACAAAACTGGGGAATAACCTGACAAGTCCAGGACATCTTACAACCTTTTATTTCGTAATTAATATGCCGCCACTTACAAACAGTCAAATAGCGGCTTTTTATCAAAGAATGTTTATTGAAACATGAGAGTAAAGTACAATATGAAATTGCTATAGACCGTCACCCTATCGCCAACCGATATTTGTGACAGCCGTGGCTCTTGTTATCCAGAGTGTTTAGCTATCGCCTTATGGCAAGCATATCTCTAGTCTACACCTATCACTGAATTTGTATCATTACTACTTTTGCTACCGAACCATTGTGGTGACCGACAAATATCGTTAAAAATATCCCTGTCACTGATTCCTTGCCCATCTCTAATAATCTGTTTGCTTAGCATAATTTTGTGAATGTTTGTGTCAGGGCTATGCCAGCATCTATGTAGACTGTAATTTTCTTTATTTAAAGTTAGTATAGAAACTTTTTAGTGCGTTTTATTCTGATCAATAACAATGGATTTACAAGAGAGTGATTCGAGTTGTGACAAAGGAAATAGTAGTTTAAAGCAGAAGCTGACAAAGAAGAGAAGAAAATTTGGCCGTGTTATAGACGCCAGCAAACGCTTGAGATTGCAATCACAAGAGACAGGAGAACCATGTAAGTGTAGAAAGAAAATGTGTTTTGATGTTTTATGTGACGAAAGTAAGAAACGTATCATCAAGCACATGAATGAATTTCCAAGCCATGATGAGATTAAGCTGTATCTTAGTGGGCTGATCACAGTGGTCCCAGTGCAGCGGAAACGACTGAGGAAAGATGAGGAAGAGGCAAATTTTCGTGAGGCTTCCTACAGATTTGGTGCCCGCATTGTTAAAAGTGTCCAAGAAATCCCTGTTTGCAGGTCTGCGTTCATGTCATTACACGATATTCAAAAGACAACTTACTACAGTCTCTAAAGCGAGAAGGTAAAGTCCAGCGAGACAAGAGAGGGAAACACAAAACACGCCCTCACGCATTGAATGAAGAAACCCGTAATAGGATTCACCAGCATATAAATTCATTTCAAGCACGAAACAGCCATTATAGTTTGAAAAACGGAGGAAAAGTACCTACCTGAATCCTTGAACATAAGAAAAATGTTTGAAATGTTTAAGGAAATGTCTCCAGAACAGAATATTATGAAACATATCGTACAATCTTCAACGTTGACTTTAATATCAGTTTCAGCTACCCACGGTGCGATACTTGTAGTTCCTGTGATGAGTATAAGTCCAAAAAAAATAAATTGGAGAAAGATAAAGCTGCAACAGCTGCCGAAGAAAGAAAGAATGTGCTTCGTTTTGAACTTCTTACACTTGAAACCGAACACCAGCTCCACCTGAAAAAGCAGCAAGTGTTTTTACGATAGGAAAAGGAAAGCTAAGAAAGAGTTTATGAAAAACCCTCTAGAGGCTGCAATTTCTATGGACTACAGTAAAAACTTTTCATGCCCGAACATTAAGACCAATGATGTTTACTATCGCCGGTAATTATCTGTTTTCATTTTCAACGTCCATGTGCTTGCAACAGGAGATAGTTATTTTTATATGTAGGCCTACCCTGAGACCATTGGGCGGAAAGGAGCAGACGAGGTCTGTTCATTCCTGCATCACTTTATATACAACTATATGGATCCAAAAATCAAACATCTTGAGAGATTTTTTGCGACTCATGCGGAGGCCAAAATAAAAATATATCTACATTCAGATTCCTCCATCATTTGGTGCACTATGAAAAGCGACTGAATTATGTAAACCTAGTTTTCCCCATAAGGGGGTATTCGTACTTAGAATGCGATAAGAACATAGGTTTGATCGACCAGGGAGAAGAAGCTGAATTACCCGAGGACTGGTATCAAGTGTTCCGAGATGCACGACGACTTCCTTCACCTTTTGAGATCATCAATGTTGAAGAGCAACCTGAAATTATCAAAGGATGGTCAGCCCATCTGGACCACATCTACAAGAAAAAAAAAAATCCTTTTCACTCCAGGCCTGTACGGGAGATGGAGATCACACGAGATCATGCAGCCTTGGTCAGGTTTCGAACGAGCTATAATGGTTTCTACAAGAAAGCTTATTTGTTTCCACCAAAGAAAAAGCTAACTACTCTGCTAACAGAACATGATTTGAGAGAAGGCGAGGTGATCCTGCCATCTGTACATTACAAATATATGTTGGAATTATTTCATAACTTAAACTTTCATAGACAAGTTTTATTTATTTATTTATTAAGAGTTTTGTGTTATTTTAACAATAATTTTTGTCATCAAGTAATCATAAAGATTAAAGGAATAACCTAGCTGAGGCAAATCTACATTATTTTATTTATTGATTCATTTTTTTTAGGTTTCCTTAAAATTTCCTCCAAGAAGTACAAGGATCTACAACACCTTAAAACGATTTTGCTGCAGTGAAACTCAAACCTACTTCAATCATTTTCCCCGTTAGAATACTGGTGAAAAAAATTCTTACTTGAGAAAACGTTTTGACGAATCATTGTAAGAATAGTTTTTGTAAACTTAAAATAGTGACAATATTTGTAAAATAAATAAAATGCAATTTAAACAGTGATTCCATCCTCACTCGCCTAGTTATCTCCCCCCCCCTCCCCAACCCTCATATGAATAAAACAAAGGCCCTAATATGTTCAAGGATATAATTTATTCTATTCATTATGTAGTCATAGGAAAAAAAGTAACAACTTGATAAACCCTGGACTTAGCAGGTTTTCCCATTTATAGGATGTTCTAGTTGTAAAAAATCAAGTATAAAAAAGTGTGTTTTGGAGTAATGCATTCAAACCAGTGAATAATGTGTTATAATATTACCAAGACACAATATGAAAACTATAAATATAAAAAATCATGAGAAGATAAGTCTGCACGAGTCTTGAAACTTTAAAAATGGTCTCTTGTAAAATATCGTAAATGTGACTTATCAGGTTTTCCCCCTGGGCTCTTCATGACCCAGTGAGTAAAGTGACGAATGCAAGCGATTAATTAAAATAAATAAAGTAGATTATTTATCAAGAACTCAGTTTTTTCATCAAAACAGCAAGAAAAACTTGAAATTAAAAGTTTCGGAGCACATCGGCCTAATGACTTTATAATTATGCAGGTGGATGGCAAGAAAAAAAAACTTTTTCTAATTCTTGTTTTTGTAAACAATAATTATGTTAACTATGACTCTATGAGTGAAGAAAAATAGAACTTATTTTGTTGTTATTGTTTATTATTTGGGGGTATGAGGTTGTGGACAACGGTAGGCTGTAAGAATCTTTAAAATATTTAATGGAAGAATTAAATTATTATTATCATCATTATCATCAGCGTGTATTACTACCCGTTCGGGTTATACGCACTTACGCTTATGTGCAATGGAAGGGTGATTGTGAGATGAAATGGAGGACCTACAGTTTAACGTGGGATCCGAACCACGGTGGAGGCCTGGCATTCCTCAAATTAACAAGTTGTGATTAGTACACGTCTTGTCAGAGGTGAAGGAATAGTTTGCCAATCAGATAAGTCTGTGCCGGGACCGAGGATTGAACCCCGGACCCTCAGCACAGAAGTCTGACACCTTACCCCTAGACCGCCAGGTCACCGGAAAGAATTAAAAAACATGAGAAATGTACAATTCACTTGGAAAATGTATGTAGTTGTAAAACATTTGGAACAGTAAATATTGCATCACAGATAGATTCCGCATGGATTTTATACTATAGATTTTTAAGCCACATTATCACACACACTTATAAATATTTGTTGTCAAGTTCACTTTAAGTGCTCATTAACAAACGTTGCATCAGGGCCCTCACTATTGATGTTACGCCACTGGCACTGAACCTACTGTAAAGTGTGTTTGACTGGAAATCCAATCGTAATCTAAAACACTAATCACACTCCAACGCCAAGGCGAGTCTGAACTCTCAATGTTAATTTCCAAAACAATCACCAGAACAAATTGGTATTGGGCAACACAAAAAACACAAATAGAAACTTTCCCCCTTTGTTTTAAGATTCATCCAACAAAAATAGATTGTTAAAATTACAAAATTAATGAACGTAGCTCGATTTAAAATATACATAGAAATATAGTGCACTATCATCCTTGTTAAAATTAAAACTACTCAGTTACAATATTTATCAAAATAAATTAACACTTCCCATTTAATGAAAATAATAATATTAAGCTTACACTATTTAGTAATCCTCTTTTCCACGAGTCAATTTTAAATTATACTTGAGTATTTAAAATAGTTGTGGTTTTTAATGGATGGAAAATTACCATAATAAAATCGCATGCTTTTAAAATCAAATACTTATTAGAAACAAGCATCGATTCTTAACTATTATGTAAGGAAAAATACAACTCTTTTATTAAAATATATATATATGTATATATCGAAACTCCCGCCCCCTTTACAACATTATTCATACATAAGACTGCTTAAAATCAATTAAAAATACATAATTATACAATATGTATTATTATTTCAATCAAAATTCATAATGCCACAAACTTGATATGACCAAATAATAAAGCTTTTATCGAATACATTTTATTCAATTTTGAATGTTTAAATAATATTTATGGGAATTTTATGGTAGTGAATAGTGAATGTACCTAGATCAAATACACATTCTAATAAACTAAATATTTGTTTAAAAATTTGTACATAAACAGTTTATTTTAATTATTTGATTTTAAATATATTACGTTTAGTACATCAATCCCTGGTAGTATGATGCCTGAACCTGAAACAGAAATACTATTACATAACAAATGATGTGGTGTATAGAGAAATAATGAAATACACATTACTGGGATAATTTTATAGGTATCAAATACTGTTAAAAGAGGAGTGCTAACCTGTACCATATTTAGGGGATGTCATTACAGACAACCGCACTTCATGGGATCCCAGGACAGTCCGTTGTTGCAAGCCGTCTTGTTGTTACAGCGACAGAGGCATGAATCGGATCGAATCTTTGTACTTTGGAGCAGTCACTAGGAGTCAGCTGCACACAGATATGTTGTCACACAAGGATGTACATTTACATAATGACATTACTGCTTGTGATATTGTATTAATTACTACTCTTTAACTACTTTTTACTATTAATGAAATCAATAGTAAATAAATGTAATATTTACCTCCACACCAATATTCTAATATCTATTTCTAGTTTAAATTCCAAAGCTACACCATCTAATCATGGTGCACTATTGCATTGAATTATTGCATGGTGCAATATTATTGTTTTAACTCCTTTTGAAACATAATACTTTGTGTCATAAGCCAACACAAAACTCGGTGGTGTACTCTTTCAATAATATATATAACATTTTCAGCAAAAAACTGTGTTCAATTAAGCTTTGCCTCATATAGAACACGAAATTGGATTTAAACAAAGATACATCACAAGCTACGTTAAAGTGTAATTTTAATAAGATTCAGCCTTCTCTGACCTTTATAGTTTTTCTATCATTAGGTTCTTAAAAAATACAATCTCTATGCTATTATTTTCACAAATATTCCCTAAAGCGGTTGTTTCTATAAGACTTTAAAACCAATTTTAAAATATTAATTTAATATGTGGTGTTCAAATGAAGGTATTCTCAAATACACCACATATTATATTCCACAGGGTCATATCTTAGACATTGGCTGCTACAACAATATTCCAAAATCATAACGCCATAATTTATAGCTCTAAAAAATTCTTCACAATCTTTTATATCCAAAACACCTAAACCTAAAATTTTATTTTGCCCTTGATCACCCACTCGCCACAAAACAGGTCCTTGTTCAAACTAGCCTTAGCACAATTGACTATTCAAATCTACTGCTCAAGGTCAGATCACGTGACACCGTAAACCGTGTGACGTCACAACTTCTAAAATGAGAGCAAGAGCCGGAACTTGATGCAATCCACAAAGCCCTCTCTACTGTTAAACATTTTTATGGTCCAAGATTGAGGCACACTGAGTAGTCTATCCTACCTACCATTGTTCAATGACAAACACATCAACCAGAATTTCCCACTTGGTGGCTACATGGCCCAAGGCGCTACTCTTGCAGTAGAATAGACTGCCTATGACGTGAAGATTGAGGTTCTAATCTCGGTCAGGTGTACTGAGGGTGGTTTTTCGAAAATGATCTTTCACACTTCCTCTACACAAATTCGGGTACACTTTATACAAATACAACCTTCTTTATCCCTAAAACCTTTAGGGTAATTATTATAAAAGCATATAGCCCAAACAGGTAGTAAGACGTAGTGTAGAAAAAACAAATATAAGAAATTATAAGAAGAGAACAAATCAATTTTAAAAATAAATCAAATATGTCCACCCCAAAAATTCCCCGCCCTTCCCTCTAAGAACACTTGGATTGGAGTTTAATACCGCCCTCCCCATCAACACCAGTCGATCGCAGAGAGGGTTTAAACTCGCTAAACATTTCGGCTGCTGCAAGTCATCAATTTAAACTTTTACTGAATTATTGCTGAACATGTCATACATCACCAGGTTCTTAGTGAATATGTTTGTGACAACAATAATATCATGACTAGACTATCTCCATATTACCTACCTTACAAGAACATTGGCACTTGAGGTGTTCTTCTATTTGAATTGGTTTGAGCTTCATCAACTTGGGTTGGTTTGTTGAGGTGACATCAATAATTATTACCTGTAAAATTCACAAAATTCACTATAAAATATTTTATCTGTCCTATTGAATAGCTTTTAAAATATAATCTTCACTTATATAGTTTTTAATTCAATATGACGTCAACTAAACACGTATTGAACAGGTATTTAATAGCACCCCCTACTTCTCAAATAGGCAAGTCATGCGTGTTCAGCAATAAAATTAACAACAATGTATTTTCAACGATAAAACATGAATAACCTTTGAGCAATTATTACCGTATGAATAAATATTTTATTTATTGTTTGTCAGAGGTAAAGAGAAAGTGTTGTATACAGATCACACTGAATTGAGACTTAAATGAAAACTTATTTAGGTCCCCCTCATTCCAAAAAGTGGGTTTTGACATGCTATAAGAACCTAGACGGCTGGACCAATTATTCCAAGTTTTTCAAAAAGTCGCTGGATATAAAAGGAGTGTTTGACCTCCCAAATAGCGCTGTATGAGTATAATTTGGTTTTGGGGTAAAATTTCGCTATAATTTGTACATACAATTGTTTTGTTTGAGTTTTCATTCAGTGTTGTGCAAGCAGGCTACACATTTATTTGCGACAGTGAGATAGCCCCACACATGGAGTAGGCGTCGTGTGACAGTGAGATAGCCCCACACGTGGAGTAGGCGTCGTGTGACAGTGAGATAGCCCCCACACATGGAGTAGGCGTCGTGTGACAGTGAAATAGCCCCCACACGTGGAGTAGGCGTCGTGTGACAGTGAGATAGCCCCCACACATGGAGTAGGCACCGTGTGACAGTGAAATAGCCCCCACACGTGGAGTAGGCGTCGTGTGACAGTGAGATAGCCCCACACGTGGAGTAGGCACCGTGTGACAGTGAGATAGCCCCCACACGTGGAGTAGGCGTCGTGTGACAGTGAAATAGCCCCCACACGTGGAGTGGGCACCGTGTGACAGTGAAATAGCCCCCACACGTGGAGTAGGCATCGTGTGACAGTGAGATAGCCCCACACATGGAGTAGGCACCGTGTGACAGTGAAATAGCCCCCACACGTGGAGTAGGCGTCGTGTGACAGTGAAATAGCCCCACACATGGAGTAGGCCCGTGTGACAGTGAAATAGCCCCCACACGTGGAGTAGGCGTCGTGTGACAGTGAAATAGCCCCCACACATGGAGTAGGCACGTTTGTGACAGTGAGATAGCCCCACACGTGGAGTAGGCGTCGTGTGACAGTGAAATAGCCCCCACAGTGAGTAGGCACCGTGTGACAGTGAATAGCACCCACACGTGGAGTAGGCGTCGTGTGACAGTGAAATAGCCCCCACACGTGGAGTAGGGCACCGTGTGTGTGACCACAGTTGATAGCCGCACCCCACACGTGGAGTGGGCACCGTGTGACAGTGAAATAGCCCCCACACGTGGAGTAGACGTCGTGTGACAGTGAAATAGCTCCCACACTGGAGTAGGCCACGTGTGACAGTTAGATCGCCCCACACGTGGAGTGGGCACCGTGTGACAGTGAGATAGCCCCCACACGTGGAGTAGGCGCCGTGTGACAGTGAGATAGCCCCACACATGGAGTAGGCACCGATGTGACAGTGAGATAGCCCCCACACTGGAGTAGGGCGACGTGTGACAGTGAGATAGCCCCACACGTGGAGTAGGCCGTGTGACAGTGAGATAGCCCCACACGTGGAGTGGCACCGTGTGACAGTGAGATAGCGCCAACGTGGAGTAGGCGCGTGTGACAGTGAGATAGCTCCCACACATGGAGTAGGCACCGTGTGACAGTGAGATAGCCCCCACACATGGAGTGGGGCGCTTGTGACAGTGAGATAGCCCAAACGTGGAGTAGGCACCGTGTGACAGTGAGATAGCTCCACACATGGAGTAGGCACCGTGTGACAGTGAGATAGCCTCCCACACATGGAGTAGGCACGTTGTGACAGTGAGATAGCCCCACACGTGGAGTGGGCACCGTGTGACAGTGAGATAGCTCCACACATGGAGTAGGTTCCGTGTGACAGTGAATAGCCCCTACACATGGAGTAGGTGCCGTGTGACAGTGAGATAGCGCCAACACGTGGAGTGGGCCCGTGTGACAGTGACGTCCTGACGAATCCCACACATGGAGTAGGCGCCGTGTGACAGTGAGATAGCGCCAAACGTGGAGTAGGCACCATGTGACAGTGAGATAGCCCCCATACATGGAGTAGGCACCGTGTGACAGTGAGATAGCCCACACATGGAGTAGGCACCGTGTGACATGAAATAGCCCCCATACATGGAGTAGGCACCGTGTAGTATTGTGACAGTGAGATAGCCCCACACATGGAGTAGGCACCGTGTGACAGTGAGATAGCCACACACGATAGAGTAGGCGCCGTGACGTGATGCCCGAGAGTACCGTGAAGTGAATAGCCCCACACGTGGAGTAGGCACCGTGTGACAGTGAAATAGCCCCCACACATGGAGTAGGCACCGTGTGACAATGAAATAGCCCCCACACATGGAGTAGGCACCGTGTGACAATGAAATAGCCCCCACACATGGAGTAGGCACCGTGTGACAATGAAATAGCCCCCACACATGGAGTAGGCACCGTGTGACAGTGAGATAGCTCCACACATGGAGTAGGCACCGTGTGACAGTGAAATAGCCCCCACACATGGAGTAGGCACCGTGTGACAATGAAATAGCCCCCACACATGGAGTAGGCACCGTGTGACAATGAAATAGCCCCCACACATGGAGTAGGCACCGTGTGACAGTGAGATAGCCCCACACGTGGAGTAGGCGCCGTGTGACAGTGAGATAGCCCCCACACGTGGAGTAGGCACCGTGTGACAGTGAGATAACCCCCATACATGGAGTAGGCACCGTGTGACAGTGAGATAGCCCCACACGTGGAGTAGGCGCCGTGTGACAGTGAAATTGATTAAAACTCCTATTATGCTCTAAGCTATGAAACATTTGGCGTCATCTACAATATGGAACATTTTGTGTCCCACTGATGAGGGATTTCTAGGAGGAACTTGACGTTTAGTACGCTCGTCCACCTATTCGGGTGAAAATACACATAATGAGGAGTGAATTTTATGGGAAGGCACCACCATTCGCCGAAACGTGGTTATAAATCTACGAATCCACTTGGCTTCTTGAATAAATGGGTTACATGAACAATAATTTATATCAGATTCCCGAGGTCATTCGCTAGTGAGTCTTCTTACAGATCCAAATGTATTAAGGTCGATTGTCAGTAGAAACCAGAAAATGTATCACCTTAAAATAGTATTAAGTTTCCCTCGCTAAGTGGAACCATTGATCTTAGGGATGTTCTATGTGTTTGTTTTCTTCGCTAATTGGAACCATTGATCTTAGGGATGTTCTATGTGTTTGTTTTCTTCGCTAAGTGGAACCATTGATTTTAGGGATGTTTCTATGTGTTTGTTTTCCTCGTTAAGTGGAACCATTGATCTTAGGGATGTTTCTATGTGTTTGTTTTCCTCGCTAAGTGGAACCATTGATCTTAGGGATATTTCTATGTGTTTGTTTTCTTCGCTAAGTGGAACCATTGATCTTAGGGATGTTTCTATGTGTTTGTTTTCCTCGTTAAGTGGAACCATTGATCTTAGGGATGTTTCTATGTGTTTGTTTTCCTCGCTAAGTGGAACCATTGATCTTAGGGATGTTTCTATGTGTTTGTTTTCCTCGCTCAAGGCCGTAACCAGCCAATAATTTCAGGCGGGGTTTGGTGGGCACATCCCCCAATTGCTGGAAGCTAGAAAAAAATTCTAAATGATAAACCGTTCTAGAAGCTCTCTGAAGTGGTTTTTTTCATGGTAAAATAACTCACTAACAGCCGAAGGCTTGGAATATTTCTAAATATTTAAAATCTTTAGAAGCTATCTGAATTACTTTTTATGGAAACACAGCCCCTTAATTTGTATTTGTATCTTAATTTTGATATTGTTTGAACCATAAATAAAGCCATATATATTTTGTTCATAAAATTTCTCGGGGTGTTTGAACCCCCAAAACCCCTCCCTGGCTATGGCCTTGTCCTCGCTAAGTGGAACCATTGATCTTAGGGATGTTTCTATGCAAGGGCGCCCACAGGATTTTTCTCCAGGGGGGCAAATGGGGGGGTGCAGGACATTTTATTAAATTGAATTCTCAAGACACTTTAAAAGGCAATTCTTGTCTCTTGAAAACAATATATAACATAAGAAAAAGTTTCAAATCTATCCAAATTCGTGGGGGGACACTTAACCTTAACGATCTGAATGGCGAATGCTGTTGGAATTGTTCGCACATGTGCCAAGCTATCAACCTTAAAGTTAGCAGGTGGCGGGCGCTAATAATTAGTTTATTAGTTATATTCTCTAACTCTGTTGGCTGGGGACACTCTTTGAGCGCTTGCTAAGAACACTATTGGTCGGGATTAGCCTACTTCTAATATTTATACAAGCTCAGAATCTCGGGGGGAGGGGGGCATTTGCGCCACTGGCTCTCCCCTGCGAGCGCCTTGTTTCCATGTGTTTTTTCTACCTATAATTGAGCTAAGATAATTAAGAGGGCTAACTAGTAGAAAGGAGATATCCTTCAATTATGGTATTTTTTATAGAAATAGCAGCGCTGAAATTTGTTGTGACCTATTCATGGATTACTTTATTTGTTTTAAAAAGGCCATGCCTACGGTCCAATTTTCAAAGTAACAGCCCTTTAAAAATAAAAACTTTTGTTGTTTACATTTATAACATTTTACTATTTATTAACGTTATTGTAAAAATTGTATAATATACTAATAACATAAGTATATCAAAGTGACCATAAGACTTGACGTATTGACACATGAAGGTAGATCTAATAGCTGTAAAACCCCGTTGTAACCAGTTAACTAAGGGATAAGCCGCTTTATACTGTGTAACCACAGATACGGGTCGTATATTTTTAAATGGTATGTAGCCGTACTCCAATTGATAATCATTCACTATTTTAAGATTATGTAAGCATAAGGGACAGTAAATAAAATGTGTGGCTCAACTAAAAAAAGATTTGTTATTTTGTGTCAATAAGTTTCGAGTAAATGTGATGTGTGAGTGAAAATTGTGCCTGAATATCAGTCACGCTGAACTGTCCTGAATAGCTCCGTGATGAGAGCCAAAGTTCCACGATTAGAATCACTCAAAAATGCTGTTTGTATCAAAATTAATACTGTAACTATTCATAAACATCTATAAACCAACCCTTCCTAAATAATATTTCCTGATCCGCCACTGATCAATACTATTCTAATAGAAGATTTGCGTTGATAGATAGTTGTAAACCATTTAGTAAACGCAACTCTTGTCGTGCCTAACCAAGGTTGGAAGACCAACCTCCCTTCTTATGGGCAAACCAATTTAACAAGGGAGTGACGCGTTAGACTATGTGACCACCGATGTGAGTGTTAAGGGAAATTCAACTTGAATTGATTGATTTTCAATGTAATAATTATATTCCTCAAGACACATTTATGATGGTATACTTATTCAAAGTATTTGTGTGATAAATATCACACAGCCAAATGAACGTAGCTGAACTACTACCATTCGTTTATCCTTTACAGTAGCATGCTTACCTTGCACTATATCACTATGATATAGCATAGAAGATATATTATTATTACTATTAGCACCGCGTCTTACTACCCGTTCGGGTTGTACGCACTTACGCTAATGTGCATTGGTAGGGTGATTGCGAGATGAAATGGAGGACCTACAGTTTAACGTGGAATCCGAACCACGGTGGAGGCCTGGCATTCCTCACATTCACAAGTTGTGATTAATACACGTCTTGTCAGAGGTGAAGGAAGGGTTTGGTAATCAGATAAATCTGTGCCGGGACCGAGGATTGAACCCCGGACCTCAGCACAGAAGTCTGACACCTTACACCTAGACCACCAGGTCATAGAAAATATAGTCATAGTGTATTCAGTCAAGGTAAGACAGGGTAAGGGGAGTCTAGTGAGGGGCCGGCCAAGGAATCAGTCCAACAGCCTATCGTGCAGTGCTACCTAGTGAGACAATAAGGTAACATATCAGCATTAGCATGGAGGGAGAGAGTGAAAAACACCGTCAGTGTACACAACCAGGATCAAACTCCTCTCACCCGGTTGCTCAGTGTGAGGCTTATCCGTAGAATGACAGAATCTATATAACTTTGTCCAATAAGGAAGGACCGGCTAGGAAATGCAAACATTTATTTTTACAACGATGATGGCATTGTACTATTATATAATAATTTTTAGAGTGAAAGTAACAATTAATTCTCCAGGACCTGAGGTATGAATGTATGAAAGTTTATTTAGTAACTTTTATAACCGTTTACTCCAGTTCTTCCTAAAAAATTCTATCACAGACTAAAGGTAGATAATACTAAGGTAGATAATAACAATCCCACATATTAGAATATAAATTAAACCTAAAATGTAACTAAACATTGACCCTACATCAGGGTGTGCTTTCACTTTGTATTATCAAAGTAACGGCTGATTACAATTTTAAACCCAACTGATATCTGCTAATACAATTTATTTTTGTAAACACATTCAAACAAGACTTCTAGGGTCTACACTTTACAAATTTTGAAATTCCTTTACTTCCCAGGTTATACAAACCAAAGAATATTATGTACTTTTCCAGCATTTTCTAATAAAACCTATAAATACCTACAAATATAACGTTCATTGCTTTCTATTAAATTGTTGACACCAAGATATCAATAAATTACATTAATTGGGATAAAATAAATAGCTTACACGTGGAATGCTCTCTACTCCATGTTTCACAGATTATTGCAAAATAAATAAATTGAAAACTTCAGTGAATTTTTATTATTTCTCTGACTTCTCAACTTTTCCATGTCGCAGCCAATTACTTGACATGTTTACTTTGAAGATACCAGTTTTACCTGTACAGACTACGCTGTGTGTCTCATAGGCGTAGGGAGACTTAATTTGGGGGATGGGGAAGGTAAAGTTTATGACAGAGTTAAGGCTTTTAAAATAGATCATTGAAAGATGTGGAGGGCTATATTTTGTGGAGAAGAAAGTGAGGAAAGTATTTGTGTGAGAAGAAAGGTGGAGGAAAGTATTGTGTAAGAAGAAAGGTGGGGGAACAGTATTTGTGTGAGAGAAGAAAGGTGGAGGACTAATATTTGTGTGAGAGAAGAAAGGTGGAGGAACATTATTCGTGTGAGAGAATAAGGTGGAGGAACATTATTTGTGTGAGAGAAGAAAGGTGGAGGACTAATATTTTGTGAGAGAAGAAGGTGGGGGAAGATATTTGTGTGAGAGAAGAAAGGTGGAGGAATAGTATTTGTGTGAGAGAAGAAAGGTGGAGGAACATATTTGTGTGAGAGAAGAAAGGTGGAGGAACAGTATTTGTGTGAGAGAAGAAAGGTGGAGGAACTAATATTTGTGTGAGAGAAGAAAGGTGGAGGAAATCATATTTGTGGAGAGAAGAAAGGTGGAGGAACAGTATTTGTGTGAGAGAAAAAGGTGGAGGAATTTTATTTATGTGAAAGAAGAAAGGTGGAGGACTAATATTTGTGTGAATGAAGAAAGGTGGAGGATCAAGTATTTTGTGAGAGAGAAGGTGGGAGCATATTTGTGTAGAGAATAAGGGTGTAGATAAACTTATTTAATGTGAAAAAGAAAAGGGAAGGACAATATTTGTGTGAGAGAAGGGTTGGTGGGTAACAGTAATTTTGAGAAAAGAAGAAAGGTTGGGAGTAAACAGTATTTATTTGAGCAAATAAGGGTGCAGAACATTAATGTGAGAGAAGAAAGGTGGAGGAACAGTATTTGTGTGAGAGAATAAAGGTGGAGGAACATTATTCGTGTGAGAGAATAAGGGTAGAGGAACATTATTTATCTGAAAGAAGAAAGGTGGAGGACTAATATTTGTGTGAGAGAAGAAAGGTGGAGGATCAGTATTTGTGTGAGAGAAGAAAGGTGGAGGATCAGTATTTGTGTGAGAGAAGAAAGGTGGAGGAGCAGTATTTGTGTGAGAGAATAAGGGTGGAGGAACATTATTTATGTGAGAGAAGAAAGGTGGAGGACTAATATTTGTGTGAGAGAAGAAAGGTGAAGGATCAGTATTTGTGTGAGAGAATAAGGGTGGAGGAACATTATTTATGTGAAAGAAGAAAGGTGGAGGACTAATATTTGTGTGAGAGAAAAAAGGTGGAGGATCAGTATTTGTGTGAGAGAAGAAGGGAGGAGGAAAACTGTGGATATTTCTAGAGGGTATTTGGGGTAATTGTCCTCCATCAAATTTTTTAAATTTGATGCTTTTATAATTCATATGATAAACTCTGTTTGAAGATAGGATTTTATAATCCAATTAAAACATAACAATGTTTAAGTTTAAGTTTAAGTGTTAGTGTTCAAAGTTTTTGTATCATATATCTAAACCACAACAAGAAAAATTGTTAGTAAATGTCCAGCATTTTAATTACATTAGGATGGATAAATATATGCCAAAATTAAAATTTAAAACTGTAGTTGAAAAACCGCTCCGTCTAAATTAAATTATGTGGTCTTATCAATTTGTTCTTATCTGTAGAGTTTTATCAATCTATTCTTATCTGTGTCACAAGTGCCAATAAGTTAGTATTACGCTTTTGGTTTTATTTCTTTGCTATTTTTTTTTAAATTAAAAGCAATCATTTATTTGTGATATTTAACATGAACCTTCTGAACCTACAGATTATATAAGTATATGTCTAAGAGATTAATTTAAATCTACAACAGACACAACATTCAGCGACAGGCTGTCAATTCATCACTGTGAAAGGGTAAACCCACATTTACACCAATGATCAGTTTTTCGGCAATACCGGGAAATGAACCTGGGACACTGAGCTCAATAGACAGACAAGCGACTGACTGAGCTATGTTGGACTTAGGTAGGATGGAAGGGTAAGCGAGAAAAGGCCGTGTTTTTTGTATTTTCATGGCAAAACATATTTTTTGGTCACAGTAAATTAAATATTCCTCCAGTACAAACATAGAGTTTAACTTTTTTCACATGTTGATATAAACAGTTCCTGAATATCTGTCACGAGCATGGTGGCATTATCTAACAAACTTTTAAATGAAGAAAAAAAGTTATTATTAAATACCAGAAACATCCTTGACAGATATTCAAGAAATGTTGAGGTCACACTGAAGAAAATTACATTCTATGTTTGTACTATAAGCATATTTGATTTATTTTGGTCCAACAAAAATTTTGACATAAAAAGTAATCACACTGACTTTTTTCTCGCGGCCCCAATACTATCCCACCTTAAGGCCTTCCATCCCACAAATAGCCTATTTGCTATGTTGTTTATTTTTTGAAAGAGTTTTTCTTTTCGTGTGAGAAAAATATAAACCGCAAAATTAGGGCATTTCAGTCTCCTATTAAAATAATCATAAATTTATGTCCTCACAATATTCTTAAAGTTACCAAACTGATGGTAAAGTTGTGTGTTTCTATACATGGGCTTTGATTTACTTGATAAATATTGAGCTGGCTTAAGATAGTCCAGGCTTCCTCAAGATAGAATCAAGGGGTGTTGAGTCCCCTCGCCCCTGTGGGGTACTGAATTTTAGCCCTACTCACTTGTTTCTTAACTAACTTGGTGGCTGTTGGTAAGCAGTCAGTTAGTTCGTCGCTGCAACACCCGACGCATCTCTTCACACTCACACAACTGGGTAGATAGAAGAAGCCGTTTCGGAGGGTCCGGCAACGTCACCAAGGTCGATCGAATCTTGCACTTGGTCTTAGGTATTGCGTTCTTGAACAACTTGTTCATCGAGTTTACATCTTTAGTGCTCAGGGCTAGAAATAACACGACATTCTAGGACTTTGGAGTTAATGGCGGTGGAACCTTAGTTTGTGTATTAGGGGGCCAGACAAAAAAAAAATATTTTTAAGGACTCGCCTTCCACCCTCCCCCATCCCCTTCTGCCCCTACTCTCCCCCAAAAAGTTTGAAAAGTGGATTAACCTAAAAGCTATTTGAAGTGGTCCTGTCCATCAAATTTTTGAAAATTGAATAAATCTATAAGTTATATCATTTGGTGTTTGTTTTAACGCCATCTTTCAGTTTCATATTCGATAATATCAGATGATTTGAAATATATCTGGGGGAATGGGGAGTAAGGAGGATGAACTTATTATTGGATGGAGCAGAGTATTTAAAGGGGGCAATGCCCCCCTGCTTCCCAAGCTCCACCGTCATTGTTTGGAGTTACACTCTTTTCATTTGGATGGAACTATGAGATTAAATATTCTATACACAGTTTTATTAAATTATCCAAAAAATAACCATTCATATTTTAAAGATTTCTGAACAATAGTTAATACAATGGGTGTGTAGTACTCATAAAAATGTATATTTATGATCAGTCTGAAAATAAATTTACCTTAGTTATTATAATTATTATTACTACTACTAATTTTATTATTATTATTTTTATTAGTATTATTTATTATTATTATTTATTATTATCTATTTTTATTTATTATTATTTATTTTAGGAGTATTATTATTATTATTATTTTATTCTACTTTTATTCTTATTATATTATCATCATTATCACCATCATCGTAATTATCATTATCATCATTATTATCTCATTATATTATTATTATTATTATTTACTTTTATTATTATTATTATCACCGAGTCTTACTACCCGTTCGGGTTGTACGCACTTACGCTAATGTGTAATGGTAGGTGATTGTGAGATGAAATTGGGGATCTACAGTTTAACGTGGGATCCGAACCACGGTGGAGGCCTGGCACCACACTTTACCTTAAAGATTACATATGTATTTGTGTTATTGTTTCTAGGGGGGGGGGGGATATACAATTTGTTCGTTATATTTCACCACTAGCAAAGCTGAGAGTACAAACGTTACCTGTCTAATTATATCTTATTACCTGTACAAATAACAATTACTTTTATTTGACGAGACGGTACTCAATATATACCAGGTGCACTTGGAGTTACTTAAACCAGGCTCGTACTGACCCACCGGGCCTCGGTGCGCCCTCAAGTTTCTGGAGTTTGCGCCCTCAGCCCGGATCCCCCCCGCCCTTGGCAAAAAAAATAAATAAAAAATTGCAATGATGAAAAATAAGAAATTTAAATTTAAAATAGGATTCGAATAATCAAGACAAGGTGGAACTGTGAAGGCGGAATTAAATTTGTGCTAGTACAGATTTAGGGGTGGGGGATGTTCAGCAATAAGGGCTTAGACAGAGGACAGAGGGAGGAAGGCACACCTCTTCAATGATCCGCGTGGCCGTGTCGTGTGTCTGCTCTACGGAGCTGTTTAGTTGTTTTCGTGCCTTGAATGATATCGTTTGTTGTTCATTTTATCCGTTTGTGATATTTTTATTACTGAGGTAAGAATTAAGAAAATTTAAGTTAACAGAAAAAAAAACATTGTTTAATTATTAAGTTTTGTTAGTAAGGAGAGCCTCTCGTAGGTCTTCAAGTTAGTACCCACATAAACTTATTGAGATCGTAACAAAATCCCCGCCCTGGAATAAGTTTTGATAAAAACGTTACGTCTCTCACCCTCTTCCATTTTTAATTATATAATGAACTTAATTGACTAATAATAACATCAAACGTATTATTATACTTTAAATGAGATATATAACAGTGTCCTTCCCTTATTATAATTTGGATATGTGAAGTTAAATTCATTTTAATAATTTCGAAATTTAAATTTTTGGAAGCTTGGCGTGAAAATGAAAATATAGTTTGAAATGTGAAGGTGTGTTTCTTTGAAGAGACTTGTATTCGGCGCTGATAAAAGTCAGGTTTAGTTGAATTGATTGGGGGTGTGATATCTACCCTTCCTTTTCTCGGAGACAAACCCAGTTTGCTCAGGACGGATGTTGTTGAGACAGGATGTATATTAACTGTCTGAGGATCCTTGCCACGGAAATATAATAATATCTTTTACACTTTGTTCCTTAAATGCTAGATGTTTTTCTAAATAAAATTCACTTATCCCATGAATGTTTCTTTATACTATATTTATTAAAAATAACCTATGACATTCGGAATATTCAACAATGCCTTGAGTCACATAGGGAAAAGAAAAATAATGTTATTTTGGAGGTCCTTACATTAATCACTAATGTTTATTAATAAATAATCAAAATTATTAGGTTCTACCAGGACACCCATATAAGGTGTGGTATCGAAAGAAAAGTATCGATACTGTACTCATTAAAAGTATCGGAAAAAGAATATCGATACCGTACTAATCTCGAAAGAAAAGTATCCATAACAGTAAGTATCGGTATCGAAATTTTAATCGGGAAAAATATTTTTTTCTTATCTCGTAATAATAATCTCAACTTTTGCATTATAATTATATTTTCATATATATTCAAACACTGAAAATTATCATGGTTTTTAATAATCTAGAAAAGATTTTACAAGATGCTTTTTCGCTATCCAACTTATAAAAAAATTCCATAATTCCCTTCTGGGAGGTGTCATTTTTTAACCACATTCGTCGTTTATATACTCTATTAAGATGGATTATTAATTATTTACAAGCAATAGAAGAATGGCTGTCTTGCCCTGCTTAATCAACCTAAATAAACCTTTCTGCTTTGTCTGCTTGGGGCACCCTTTATTTGACTTGAGTTCATTGATATCTACAAAAGATTATTTTGTTTGGTTTATGATGATCATGCTCATTGATAAAGGAAGGGGTAAAAAAGTTGTCTCTTTCCAAACAGATCCTATACCGGAGTGTGAGTACTAGTATCAGTAAAAGTATCGAGTAAAAATACTAGTATCGAAAGGAAAATATCGATATTAGTAAAGTATTGATACTTTTTTCACATGCCTACTCCCATAGTTATTTTACAATAAAAGGGTAATTTTTTTGAGTTCTTAATTATGTTTTACGCCCTCTTAAGCTCCAAGGTTTGCCCTTTTGGAGGGCCCAGTCCAACCCTGAAAACATCAGTGTTTTTCATTCTCATGGCCGAAGAATGCGCTTCCTTCAGAATTATTCTTTCCATGTTGTGTTCTTATACTGGCTCATGGACCCCTCTACAAATTATTCTCCTGAACCATCACGTAAATGTTTAATATGTAGTAGTAGTAGTAGTAGTAGTAGTAGTAGTAGTAGCAGTAGTAGTAGTAGTAGTAGTATGTAGTAGTAGTAGTAGTAGTAGTAGTAGTAGTATAGTAGTATAGTGGTAGTAGAGTAGTAGTAGTAGTAGTAGTAGTAGTAGTAGTAGTAGTGGTAAGTAGTAGTAGTAGTAGTAGTGTAGTAGCTAGTAGTAGTAGTAGTAGTAGTGGTAGAGTAGTAGTAGTAGTAGTAGTAGTAGTGGTAGTAGTAGTAGTAGTAGTAGTAGCAGTAGTAGTAGTAGTAGTAGTAGTAGTAGTAGTAGTAGTAGTAGTAGTAGTATAGTGTAGTAGTAGTAGTAGTAGTAGTAGTTAGCAGTGTAGTAGTAGTAGTATAGTAGTAGTAGTAGTTAGTAGTGTAGTAAAAATCCTTAGTTTATTTCTTATAAGAAAAAATATTCTGTAGCCAATATGAATTTTTTTATTTAAAAATATGGTATCACATACATAGTTGTATGTGAAGATTTGATTTATTATATTTTGTCATAGATTTTTAAGAAACACAAAACATATCTTCTTAACATATATAATTCTTCTGTACGTGTGTATGTCACTGAACTCCTCCTAAACGGCTGGACCGATTTTGATGAAATTTTTTGTGTGTGTTTGAGTGGGTCCGTGGATGGTTTAGATTCACAATTGGACCCGGTAGGTGGCACTGCAATCGGGTTCTAGGGAAAAAAATTTGGGGGGGGGGGATTTTTTTAAAGATTTTTTGCATATCAGAACATGTAACCTCAAAATTTCACCTCCCCACCACCACCACCCAATATTTATAATAATGAATATAGTATTAATAATTGACCGTTAAAAAAATCATAAGTTCATCAATAATTGACCGCCTTCTGAAAAGTTCATGAATAATTGATAGTTATGTTTGTGTACCATAGGTGGCGTTGATATCGAATTCTGTGGTATCTGACGTAGATGCGCAAGTCTCTTGCGTCGTGGCTTGGCGTTGTTTTGACATTTCAATTTCTGTAACATGTGTTTCGGTATTCCATCTATCACAATTGCGTGAATATTGAGTGTATTTTTCATCAAGTGTACTAAAATACAAACATTGGGCAAATGTGTAAGGTGCTGTTTTGAAGTGAATATCTTATATGATCTTCCATAAATTTAAATTATATATTTGCGGATTCAATGACAATCAATCTAACCTGCAAATTTTTATTTTAAGTGCTTATTTGTGTCGATGATTCTATCACATTTACGGAGTGTAATCCATAAAATTCAAATATAAGTTACTTATATTTAGGTGTTGTGTGTTTATTAAATTATTATCATTTATACACCTTAGGGATTGACGAAAAACATTGTTCATCAACTCGCATTAAGATATAAACAAAATAAACTTTATTGATTTTGTCGGACCGTTTTTATAACATTGCAACCTTAGGTATAAGAGGGGGTGAGGTTTCTATGCAGCTGACTGTACGTATCATCGAAATAGTATGTACTTCGTATAGCATACTATTTCGATGGTACGTATATAGGTAAGTTGTTCTGCGTAAGCCCACAAAGGTTCTAGGCCCAAAACAGTATATATTTTGCACTATGAAAATATAAACAATTAAAAAGTAATTTGACTTTTGTCATATTTGAAGGTACGTCAATAAAATAAAATTAGCTGTACCCGGCATACAAATTTGTAAGCAAGCTTCGCAATTTTTTTTCAATACAGCTGATATTTGTGGAGTTGTGGGCGAAATGCCAAAAATGAAAAGATGTTTTATGTTGTATGTTGTCTTGACAAACACTGAATTTGTTATATTTGTGTAGCTCACTAATTGAAGTTCATTGTGAATTTGTAATTGTGATGATCCCATAGTATTTGTTTTATTATCGAAATCAATTATGCCACCCAAACGAAAAGCCAACGTTCGGGCAGGACAACGTCTGTCGGGTCCGATAGTATCTATATATTTTTTTAATCGTAGATATATTTTAAGTGAAACACTATAAAATATTAATGTTTTTATAGGCAAAAATTTATTTTAAGATAGTTTTTTTTCAACTATGTCTTGTAAGCTGCATTTCTGTACGTTTTTATTCCTTAAAGCGGTATTTAAGTTTTAAAACTAGCTCGCTTATTCCACGAGAAAATTGTTCAAAAGAGAGATTAACTATTGCGATGTTCGCTAATAAAATGTGTATTTCTATCAGTTCATGACAGAAATGGAATGTGGTTCTTAAACATATTAGCAATATTGACGCAATATATTGTGATGACACTGATCAGTAGTTCGAGACTCGATTATTGGTCGGGTTCACTGAGATTGTGTAACATTTGTAATTTATTAACTGAGGTTATATTATTCTCTCTTCGCGTAATGCGAGTTAGCTTTTTCCAGAAAATCCTTTACATCAGGGGTGGATCCAGAGGGAAGTATGGGGGGCGAGCCACCCCACTCAATAAAATTTGTAGTTGGTATTAACAATGATGACTAAAATATTAGACCGATAAAATTCTATGTTATGGTCACTACTATGTGTACTGTCACTAGCCAGATGTTTAACGTGTCAATCACTGTCAATAACTGATTTACATTTTTAACATGTAGTATAGCCAACAAGAATTAACAAAAAACATAATAACCAATGAACTTGTATTTATTTTTTCAAACTTTATTAGTTAATCTATGGATTACACTCAAAATTCGAAGGATTTTTTCGTCTGAATTTCTTGGGGGTGAACCCCGATTAGGTCCCATGAGATCACGCCCGCCTCTCCCCCCTCACGAAAATCCTGGGTCCTCCCCTGCTTTACATTACTACTTACCCTATCTTGAGCTAGCTCTATCCACTCCACCTCACTACACCCTATCTCTATCTTTAGCTAGCTCTATCGACTCCACCTCACTACACCTTATCTCTATCTTGAGCTAGCTCTATCCACTCCAATTCATTACACCCTATCTCTATCTTGAGCTAGCTCTATCCACTTCACCTCACTACACCTTATTTCTATCTTGAGCTAGTTATATCCAGTATACCTCACTACAACCTATCTCTATCTTGAGCTAGCTCTATCCACTACATCTCACTACACCTTATCTCTATCATGAGCTAGCTTTATCCACTCCAATTCATTACACCCTACCTCTATCTTGAGCTAGCTCTATCCAGTTCACCTCATTACACCCTATCTCTATCTTGAGCTAGCTCTATCCACTCCACATCACTACACCCTATATCTATCTTGAGCTAGCTCTGTCTACTCCACTTCACTACACCCTATCTCTATCTCGAATTAGCTCTATCCAGTCCACCTCATTACACATTATCTCCAACTTGAGCCGAGTATATATTGTACACAAATCACATATTATTAAATTATAGAAAAAAGCGTTAAAATACGTTATAGAGAATACATTCAAGGTGGCTGACCTTTATCAGAAATAGTAGACCTGCCTCGAAGCGTGGGGAACTCCCTAAGATCATGGTTCATGGTAGTATGGTTGCAGGCGGCCACTAGTTTTTGGTATGATCCATCCTGTATAGTAACAATAGTAAATTAATATCAAAATTATGATTTAAAACCACAATAGTGCAGTCATACAAATTACTATCAGGTAGAATGTAAATTGGGATTGCAACTAAAAAAGTATAAAAGTCCCTAAAGATACCTTTAAATACTTATATAAGTCAAATAATATTTTCTATAACTCTTACTTTTGGAATAAAGTAAAAATTCTGATAAAATAATAATAATTTATTCACATTTCGTCAATGATGACACGATAAAAATGTATATATTATTTTATCCAAGTCTACTGTAGTACCACGATTCCAGTGAGTAGCTTATTAAGTTCCATGAAAACTTAAACAATAAATAAATAATATTTTACCATAAAATAATGAAAATAACAAGTAATAGGTTGTTTAAGTGGGACTCGTCAGTTAACCATTGATTAACATCGATTTCAATAACAATATCTATCAAGACTTGTTTTACTTTATTATAATTTCTACATGATACGATCAATATTTAAATGTTATAAGACAATTGTTTGGACTATTACACAGAGAAAGGTCACGCCTCAAACCCTCCTTTGATCTTAATTAGAAATAATGTATTTTAAACAATGCACATGAATCTGGAGCTGCCAGGTCTTCAATATGCCTCTAAGAATCTGTAAGCACTCAAGCTGAGTTGCCACATTATGATTACGATTTATTTTAACTCTCACTATATTTAATTTGTTTTGGTTATGTATCTCAGATAACTAAAAAAATACTCGATGTTAAAGTGATGGATTCTGTAACGGTTTATTTTGGTAGATTGTGCCATGATGGATTTAACAATTGTGCGTGGAGCTAAATGTGGAACGGATCGATTCCTACTGACCACAGTATTTGAATTAGTAGGAATTTTGTAAGAACAACACTAGAATAATAAGCAAGTGGGAGTGAAAGTGGGAAAATGTCAGAATAAATGTGCGAGAAAGATCGCTTGAGGGAAAATTATGGAATGGAATGTTGAAAAAATAATAATAATAACAGAATAAAAGAGGTTGTAGCTTAGTGTGCGAAATATGTGTATTGGTGGGAAACGTAAAAAGAGATAAATGGTGGAATAAACGGTCGAAAGAAGCTGTGAGAGAAAAGAAAGAAACACATAAATGAATGATTGTTGTGAAGAGTACAACAGAACGTTAGAGATTGTAGGACATATACACAGAGAAAAAGATGAATGCAAAGAAAGTAGTAAAGGCGAGTAAGGAGCAAATTAGATTAAAAGAAGTAGATAGAATGCAGGGTGATTTTGAAGGAAATAAGAAGCTGTTCTGGAAGTTGGTAAAGAGAACCAAACAAAGAGTGCAAGGAAAGACCTATGGCATTTAGAAAGAACGGAGTGAAATGATCTGGGATGGTAACAGTATAAGAAAGTGAGGGAGGAAGTATTTTGAGTGAATAATATTGCTAAAACATAGAGAAAGTAGTAGAGAATAGGGACAATTTTATAAGGAGTGAAAGACTTTATGAGGCTGGGGTGTTTAAAGCTATGAAAATGTTAAAAGAATTGCAATGCTGTGGGTGTAGATGGGATCAAAATTGATTTGCTTAAGTGTGGGACGTAGTACTACTTGAAAAACTATGTACGTTATTCAATATGTGTGCTGGGATTTCGAGTGTGTCTAATGACTTGAAGAACGTTGTCGTTCTTCCTTTGTACAAAGACAAAGGCAGTAAGAGTGAATCTAATAATTATAGGGCCATTAATTTGTTGACTATTCCAGACAAAATTTTTGGAGGGTCTTTATGAATAATTGAGAGGGTGAGTACAACATTTGGGGTGTGCCATGTGGTTTCATGTAAGGTAGAGGTTACATGGACCAGATATTTGCATTGCAACAAATGATTTAGACAAGCACGACAGTATGGAAGAAAGCTTATTGTGCATTTGTTGATCTGGAGTAAGCGTACGATCGTGTAAATAGGAATATATATGTAATGTTCTAAGAGAGTATGGTGGGGCTGCATGGTTAGTAAATGCAATTACCGGTGAATCATGTAAATAAACCATGCGTTAGGGAAGATATAACTTTGATCAAATGGTTTAGCATTAAATAAAGTGTTAGACAAGGTTGTGTCTCCACGGGGTGCTTGTAAGGACACAGTTGATATACAAATATACAATGTGAATGTGAGAGTGCTGCTCTATGCAGATGATGCTTATATTAATGGCTAAGAATAAAATTTATTTGCAGAATGCATTAAATCGTTTGAATATGGCTACAGGCGAAATGGATCTTCGTATCAATGTCTCCAAACTAAGGTGATAGTTTTTGATAAGGACGGATCTCTAAATGATTATCAACTTAGTATTAATAAAAAAACTGTTAAAATAAGTTGGTGATTTTGTGTATCTGTCCAGAATATTCTGTAAAAATGGAAGGATGAATGGAGAAATCGAATGACAGGTGAATATATCTCGGAGAGAAGTTGGATATACGTGGACTATTGCAAAGAATGAAGTAGTATCGAAAGGCGCAAAGATGGCATTGTATAAAAATATGTTAACACCGACATTGTTTTATGAATGTTAAGCATGGGTTTGTTAGTAGAAACAAAAGAGCAAGGTGAAAGTGGTTGGAATGAGATATCTAGGAAATGTATGTGGAAAAACTTGTATGAACAGAGTCAATAATGAATGGGTGATGAAGGAGTGTGGTTTGAAAGGAAAGAAGTTCTTACTTTGGTTTGGGGCATGTTGAGAGGATGGGTGTGGATCGTGTGACGAAGCAAATACATAAAGGTAAATTGTGTGGATCAAAGGAAGGGGTAAGCCATTTAAGACGTGGCTAAATATTGTAGATGAATGTGTTAAAAAGATAAAAATTAAGAGTCTTAGGAATAAAAGAGCATGTATGACTTGGTATATGGATGTTGTTGAAGTGAAGGGAGTATGAAAGGATAGGGAAGTGTGGAGGAAGTTAGTGAAGATGGATTAAGTAAGGGGCTGTTGATTTTTGAGCTAATTTGCGTAGTAACATTTTATTATTATTATTATTATTATTATTATTATTATTATTATTATTATTATTATTATTATATAAACCAAGCGGTGGCATTATAATATAAACTATCCCAATTAAAATAGTTAATATTGATAAAATAATATTTTTGAAGATATTGATATAATATTTCCAAAAAAAACAGATTACATGACTCGACATATGAATATATTAAATAGTTTTAGTATATTGTGAGCATTATATATATCATTATTCCCACCATGTTCTTACTATTAAGAATATGGATACTCTCCTTAAGCTGCACTCTAACAATAGTCATTTCTCACTGTGACGTCATTAAAATCAAAAGTGTCCTGTGATGCAGTAAGCAACAGTATTTTTCTTTAGAATGTATAAATTGACTGTGAGTTTGTTGAATGTGTTTATTGTAGTGGTACTATACGACGCCAGTTTCATACTTGGTGTACGTTGCTGCTGGTAGATGTCTCTAGCTGCTCCAACAAGCCCACATCACATAGTCGCGCGTCGTGCGGCGCTAGCAGACTGAACAGTTGGGTGACGGAACGGGCGCTGCGGAGCGCTTTCTTCACATCTACACCATTCTGAGCAAAACGATAAAAAATTGTTTTTCTTTTGTTAGCATCGCGTCTTACTACCTGTTCAGGTTATACACATATGTACTAATTATGATAATGAGTTTAGTATTGAGGAAGGTTGAATTTAGATGATATGTATCCGAGTTTGCGTAAAGGGAGAGTGGAAAACCAATCAGGGGAAACTATCCTCAATACAACAGAACCCCAATTTCCCTTTCATGGGTGGTCTAGTCCATTACAAGGGTGACACCTTAGACCATACGGCCACATAAGCGGGTAGAAATGTATTTAAAATGACAAAAGTTTGATCTTCCTCTCCAAGGTAAAGAGGAACACACAAATGGCTTGTTTGGAAATTCTGAGGTGATTTTAGTTCTGGGGTGATTGTAGTTCTGAGGCGAATGCAGTTCTGTGGTGATTGTAGTTCTGAGGCGAATGCAGTTCTGTGGTGATTGTAGTTCTGAGATGATTGTAGTTCTGAGGCGAATACAGTTCTGTGGTGATTGTAGTTCTCAGATGAATGAGAAAGTGGATAGATGTTTGTTTACCAGCGAAGGCAGCTATTTTTAAATATAGAATTAAATAATTTTAAATCATATGTTCATGATAAATTGTTTAAATTACTTATATAAATATAATTTAAGAAAAAAATAAGAATATAGGAAGAGTAGACAGTTAACAAACACCAAGTAAAGATTCAATTTAATAACCTTTTATTTTTTTTAAAGTGGCAAAAACTATATTTAAAATTTTTATGATGACAGATTTGTTAAATGTGAATTTTATTCACAAACATACTCTTGTATTATTAAGTTTGAATTATTAATATATTTTCATCAATAATTTAACTAATGTTTCAACAGCTTATTACATTGTTCCTGTAATCATAATTTTAATCTATTTTATGACTTTTTATATGTGTTTGTTTTATACACTTTCCATTATAATTATCTCCATTCATTTTAAAATATATTCCAATCTTTATATATTATTATAAATTGATCAATTTACTTTTGTAAACTAAATAACCAATAAATATAACTTTCACTTGTATCAAAGACTTATCGTACATTAAATTAACACTTGTTATTTAAATTAATTCTTTATCATGTTTACTAAGATGTTAAGAAGTTACTGAGTTCGATCCTACACATGTGACATGTATATATATATACATACATATATACATGTCACATATATATATATGACATGTATATATATACACATATATATGTCATGTATATATATACATATATACATGACATATATATGACATGTATATATATATACATGTGACATATATATATATACACCAAAAAACATAAGAACGACATGATTAGATGAGCAACTAGCACGTTTGCCTGTGACTATGAAGAACGAATCTCTATTATTACCAGATAAATAGGAGCTATTTTAGCTAGGAATGAGATTGGTTATAGTATGTCAAAATCTCTCCATAGGGACGATGGTTCTTAAATTTACTTAAAACTCATTCCTAATCTGTCCATTTTAAAGATAAATATATCAAATAAATTTAGAGAAGTCAATATTGAGGAAAAAAGACGCACTAAATTATTTATCTCTAGTCAAATAGGCCTACACACGACACAATTTTCTGTACAACATTTTGTACAATAAACTGTCCATGATCTTGGCCACAGTGATCACACACAAGTTTAACCAGATAAGATTTACACGCCACATACCATATGATAGCAGACTATTTAAAAAAAATACAATGGCGTTTCCTCCTTTTTATGGTTAGTTATAGATTGAATATTTAGTTTAAAAAAATTGTATTTCCGATTAATACTTTCCTAACCATCACTAAGGACTATAAATATTAATTAAATATTGTTTTCAAATTATATTTATTTTTGTTTATACATATAGTTGAAAACCTGTTTGTTGTTGTTGTTGTTGTCCAACAAATCTTACAACCATTCACACGTAAGAGAGGTAGCCGTCCACCATTTTCTCAACTTACTAGAAGTCGACACGGCACAATATCGTGTACAGTAAGAAAATACCAGAATTCGCGTGAAGGTAGAGCAGGAAACCAATCCAGCTGAGATTTGGGCCCCCGCCTCCTGATCACTGGTAAACTAGACTAGTCATGACCGACGCCTTAATCCACGCAACCACCGGTACAGTTAACACAAGCGTGGATTTGGTGCCTTTTTAAACTGTCAAATAGGGTTCAATCTTTGATGATACCACATGTAAAAGTGGGAATTTGTGGGACGCGAGAAAAGGACAGTGTTTTAGTAATTTTTACATCAAAACATGTTTTTGTCCAAAATAAATAAAATCTTTCTTCAGTACAAACATAAGAGTTTAGTTTTCTTCGCATGTTGATATCAACAGTTGTTGAATATCTGGCATCAGAATGACAAACTTTATAAATGAAGAGAAAACTTTGTCATTAAATTCCAGGACACCCTCGACAGATATTCAACAACTGTTGATATCAACATGTGAAGAAAATTAAACTCTTATGTTTGTACTGAAGAAATATTTTATTTATTTTGGACAAAAACACGTTTTACTTTAAAAATTGCAAAAACACATATTTTTCCTCGCTTCCCCTACATCCCACCTTAAGGGTGCGGCATGGGATAGCAGTGATTAGTGTTGAAGACGCTTAGAGATCCCAGATTATTTATGAAGTGGTTTAATATTCCTTTAAATAGTATTTCACCAAAATGTAAACGAATGCTCAGACCAGTTAGAAAGTTTGAAATTTAATTTAAATTGCTTAATTTGTTTTAAATAATTTACATGAAACCCTGTAAAACCATTCCACATTATCTTAAAATTGTCTGCTGTGACCCTATCATGACTTAATTGATAGAGAAAGGTTAGATCTAGATTTTTAGACTTTTGCTTTAATCTCAGAAGTTCTTATTTTCAATAAAGCATTGTTGAATTATTTGTTTTAACCTTAAACTAAATATTTCAACTTTTTAACTGGCTGGACAACCTGATAATAGTTTTAGCCTAAATTTTATTGAAAACGATATTAAAAAAGAAAAAATTGGGGTGTGGCTGTGTCATGGACACGGCCGTGTGTTGTACGTGAATACGTTTATGTAACGGGTTATATTTTTTAAATAAAATATTTTTATTTATGTATTTAGGATAAAAGCAAGGAAACAAATAATTATTGTGTTACAATATAACTTTACTAATGTTTTATATACAATCGATAGATTGACGACAGCTGACGATTAAAACTTAAACGAACATCGTAGTTTCTCAGAGTCAAAAGTTATACTAATTGCAAATCTCGATACGCAGCAAAATAACCTCAAAATGGCGGCGCTTCCCCCTCCACCGCGCGCGATGCATCACTGTTCTCGCTTATCGTAATGAATTCTTTGATCCTTTAGCTATCCAGTGGTATAATTTAATTTTGGATGTAGAGGAAAGATTCGAAACTACAACACCAAACTGTATCCCCCGATTTTGTTATCATTAGGTTTTTTGGATTGCCCCCGTATGGTAGCAAATTTAAAGACGTATTCACGTCAAAATATGAACGACTTGTTAAATAATGGTGTGTTACTAAACGTGTGTAAGATGTTTCAGTAGCCGCCCAAAGAAGCAGATAGTCACTGTTGCTACTAGAACTAACGAGGTGTTGGTAAAATAAAGACATTCTACCTGTGTTGTTGGTACCACGAGGATGCTGAGGATAGAGATGACACGAGCAGTCTTGAGAACACGCTGCATGATGACTGCTCTCAACCTCCAGCCAGATCTGTCTTCCTTCACTCCTCATCTCACCACATCCTCATTGCCTCATATCCTCCTTCCCTCCACAAACAAATAAGGATGTTCACTATTCACTCAATCTCAAGACGTGTGTTTAGACCGAATGACGTCATTGAGATCGTTCCATCCGTCGTCAAACTGAAGGGAATCACCGAGTATCTGTTACCTTTGTGCGTCACATGCGTTGACAGGTGCACTTCTGAATAGATTTTTACATCAGCATACAACTTACAAACCTGCTTAATCTGACCACACGGTCTAAGACGTCAAGTTAGCAGTGATTTGTCTTCCGGTGACGGGAGGCTGAGGTTCGGATCTTAGTAGGGTACACTGTGGGATGATATACCAGATGTAATCTACGTGGTTTTCCAAAGATAATTGAGGGTGCATTTCCTCTAAGTTGTCTTCTCAAACCCTCCATTATCGGTATATTAAGTCATTAATAAACTTGATGTTGAATGTATTAATTAAAAAAAACTTTTGTCAGCCCAGCCTTTAACACTTTTCTGATTGTTTTCAAAGTAATTAAATATACTTTAATGTATTCATACGCCACGCCACTCTCCTCCTTCGCTAAATAAATAAAAGATATTGATATTATATTCCTACTTGGAGTTATTTTCCGCCCCGCTGTAGTTACGTTCAGGTTATACGCGTAATTACTTTAATTACGATAATTAAATAGGAATGAGGAAGGTTGACATTTTGGAAGATGTGTAGCCTACCTGAATGTTCTTGTTTGGAAAGTGGAAAACTATTTAGGAAAGCCAGCCTCAGTCAGGATTCAAACCACCATGTCAACACGATAGTACCCACTTCGGTGGCCACATGATCTAAGGCGCTATCTCACAATAGAATAGACTGCTGCCGAATACAGGGAGATCGGGGTTCGATCCCGGTCGGATCTACTGAGGGTGGGTTTTCCCTAAATGGATTTCCACTCTCTCTCCACGCAAATGTGTGTACACTTCCTCTAAAAAATGCAACCTTCCTAATCATTAACACATTAGTGTGATTAGTAAATAGGCGTATAAACCTAACGGGCAGTAAGACGTGGTGCTAGCAAAAACACGAGAGTGACGCGTTAGACTATGCAACCACCGATGCGGGTGTCATAAAGCCTAGCATTGTGAAACGCTCCCCCTTTACTACAACCGTAAAAGGAAAGACGAACTTAACAATTGAATACAAAGGTAGGAGGGCATGGTTGAGTCTAACTAAGAATTTGCTAAGAATAAACCATAAGACAAGAAATAATAATTTTATTGGTAAATTAAATAAGAATATAAATAAATAGACAGATATAATTTCGAAACCCAGCAAGGGGAACAACAAGAATAACAATAAAATAAACAACTTTCGATAGACAAATGTAGTAAAGACAGATTATAATAAAGACATTTTCTTATATGAACTACAAGGTAGTTTCAATACAAGGAAGATACAACGTTATTGATTTATAATTTCTCGTAAAACTACTAAAATTGCAATATACATTAAACTCATATCAAACAAAAACAAGCATGGCAAAGAATAACCTCTTCGACAAATCTAATTTGACAATATTCAACAATTAAATTCTGTTCCAAAATAAATAAACACAAAATACTCCAAAATATATTATTTCAAGAATCAACTAACTGGAATTATTCCTGAAGGATTTTTACTTCATATTTCACACATAATGACTTTTACTAAATTCTATCTCTAACAAAAATTAAATGAATGCCTAACATTGCATCAATGTGAAGCTATTTTCCTGATGGGAAAATATTTCATGTTACCAGAATTATTTACAGTATATTCTATACTTACTTCAAACAATTTATTAGATTTAGGACTATTAGTAAATATGGTATTCAGAAATTGAAATAAGTGAGGAAAGTGATACCTAGAGTGTTGTGGACAGTGTCACATATAATGATTCAAGCCGTATAAATTGCAAGTGTACTTGTAAAACCCTTTTCCATGTCTAATTGTTTTTGGGATATATCACTATTTTTTGTTGATAGAGTGAATTAAAAAACCTTTCTCAAATTATTTTTATGTGAATGTGCTTCATTACCAGAATTTCACCTTGTAGATTAAATATAACTAATGAATTCTTTGGTAATTGTTCTCTTTATCCTACCCATAGTTAGTTCAAAAGTCATTGAATGACCACAAGACCTCAAGCTCCACAACAATAGCACATAATATGCACATATCAAGAAACACACATAGCCCAATATCAATAAATGTTAACCTCCTGTTGAACATTACGAGTTTGAAAAAGAAAAATTAATTAATTTACAATAAACAATTTTTTTTATATTACTAATAAGCAGAATAATACTTTAAAATCCCCTTAATATTGTGTATCCGACTAAAGTCTAATTTTCATAGGAAGATATCTTTAAAAGTTTGATGTATTCATACTTCAAATAATACGACCTGCAGCTGCCACTTTTGACGGATATTATCAGTAACTATATAACAACACTAATAATATTTAAACGTTATCAATATTGACCAAAAAAAATTATGTGTTTTTTTAAAAATGGCTTTCCTGTGAAAATTGAGCCTTAAATATTCATGGCTAGCTCAGTGGTTATAGCATAGACGCACTAAATCAAAGATTCCTGGTTCGATTCCCGCGTCCAGGTGTCATTTTTCATCTTAAAGAATATGATATTCAGATGCGGTTACAGCCGTAACTAACAAATATAATAGCTTGGCTATTTAATCCATCATGAATGTTATTGTTATATACAGGTAAATGTTTAATTACAAAAGGTAAAATAAAATGAATAATAAGATATTGGTAACTATGAGGGAAAGTCAGTAGATAGGTCACAAATGATTATAAACAAAGGACGTGTGATATGAACTTGAAAAACATTTATCTTTAAGTCTTGATATAATCTTCATCAATATTGATACACTTATCCCATCTCCAGACCGGTGTCTCAAAACCTGCAACAGACCAGTGCCTCAAAGCCTGCAGCAGACCAGTGCCTCAAAGCCTGCAGCAGACCAGTGCCTCAAACCTGAGCAGACCAGTGCCTCAAAGCCTGCAACAGACCAGTGCCTCAAAGCCTGCAGCAGACCAGTGCCTCAAAGCCTGCTGCAACAGATCAGTGCCTCAAAGCCTGCAACAGATCAGTGCCTCAAAGCCTGCAGCATAGAGTCTTGTGTATGTTGTCTGAGCCACCATCGCACTTCATCTTCAACCTCTTCCTCAGTGAAATGTTTACAACTAGGGTGTTTTTTTTACCGGACCAAACAGGTGAGAATCGCTAGGGGCTATCTTGGAGCTGTAAAGTAAATATTCAAGAAGTTCCCAGTAAACTCTCTCCTCGTTTACTTGAGCTGTATGAGGAATGGCATTATCATGATAAAGTAGTACTCCTCTTGTCAGAAGGCCTGGACTTTTTTTTTTTTTCGGATTGCAACCTAAATCTTTGACAGAACTTTACAGTACAATGAAGCATTTACATTTTCATCTCGATTATAGAAAATGGGCTATGTGAGCATAACCTTCCATGCTGATGGTGTAACATTAATTTTTTGTTTGAAGGTAAACTGGGATGTTAACATTGCAGTGAAGCTTGGGTTGACAGTAATGCACACATGATTCATCCCCGGTAACAACCCTGTTAAGCACATATTCTTCTTCATCTTTATACAAAGGTGTTACAAGGGCAAACCCATTTGGTTAACTTTTTGTTCATGAGTCAGTTTTCTGGGCAGCCACCACGCGCACACTATCAGAAAATTCAAACGATAATGCATTGTGATGTAGGTTAAACCATGATAACACCCTCTTGCAACAATGTCTACCATTACTCTCCTGTCAGCTCGAATCATCTCTTCCACCCGCCTCACAGTTGTTTCTATCACAATCTCAACATGGCGACTAGGTCTTCATCTGCGACTTTTGAGCGTTCATGGGTGAATCTATTTACACAGTTGTGTACCGCTTTACACGACAAAACCATTCTCGTCACACAAAGGCACAGCTATTTATGAATATCCTTTGCAGGAAGTCCTTTCGCCCACAAAATCCAAACACCTGCACTATTCAAGCACAGTTACCATTTTGACACTGAACTGCACATGGATGTGGGGCACCTATACTGTCATCAAGCTGGATTTTGTTGGCTTCAAGTAACACATTTAGAACCTATTAGACTCCGTTTATAGCAATCCCACATACATTTGTGACTTATTTACTGATTCTACCTGGTATCATTAAATAATGTACTTAAATTGTACTTAAATTGAGAACAACTTTCCTGTATCGTCGAACACATAAAAGGACACCTTTGAAACACCTCGTTGGGCTTTCTCTAGGACACAAATTTAACAGAACGAGATTGGGTCGAGTTCTTTGGGCCTACTCGATGACTTCCATCAATGACGTTCAAACCTGTATCAGTAATATTCAGCTTGGTGTGAATTATGTCCAACATTAAAACATCAGTGGTTTCACCTGCGCTCTCAGAGATTACAAAAACATGAACAGGGTTTCACCTTTGGTACTGTCCCAGATCATCTTTAGCTGCAGCTATCTCCCATTTCAAGTTATAAATCTCCTTATCACGCACCTCTAGAACACGGGTTAAATTCTTGTTTGATTCAATATAGAATTGAAGAGTGCCACTTTCTCCATGATGCTGGTGACAAGAATACAAATAATATATTTATTTTGCAAGACCTCCTTAACCCACTATAGCATCAAGTCTTGCAAGTCCACATTATTTTTTAGCGGCCGACTTGTCTGCCATGATGCACTGATCCAATGAATATAATTCTTCAATTTGATATTAATTGAAATTAACTAAGCCTGTGCAAATCAATCATTTTCAATTTCGAATCGAATCTGAATCTTGACTGACTCGAATCGAATCCAAATCGAATCTCACGCTTCTCATACATATCGAATAGTCTCCTAGCTGAATCCCATTCTTAAAAAGATTTTGGATCAAATATTTAATCTTGAAAATAAGTTTGGATCTGAATTTAATAATTTATTGTAGGCTTATTATTATAGTGTTTAAAATCTAATCTATGTTGAATATTTTACTATGCTAAATTTTCAAATCAAACCCAATAATAAAACATTTCAAAAATGTTGATAGACATTTTGGACATATTTTATGTTTATTAAAAAATATAAATAATAAATAGCACTAATCTCTAAAAGTGAAAAATCAAATAAAGATTACACCACTTTTTTAAACATAGTACAAGATATTCACCGTCATAAACAATATTCTCCCGCGTCATTCATTTACGACCTGGAACTCAAGTTAATTTTTTCTATTTACTCTACCACGCTACTGATTCCTGGTTTGAATAGATTAAATTTATTTAATCTGAATAATATATTCGAATTTTGAGCTAGACCCATCGAATCCGAAACTATGATTTAGTTAGATTCAAAATTTAAAATCGAATACCAATCCTATTAAGATTGATGAATTCGAAAATTTGAAGGTTATAACAGGCGTAAAAATAGCATAACAACCGCGAAGATAAAATTACTATTATAATCAAACAATATTACTGAAGTTGTGTTACATAAGAACACTCTTAAACAAGCATTTAACACACTTACTCAAATGAACACTAGTTTAGACAAACATATATCCACCTAGTCCACCATTCTACTACTGTCTGATCACTGGAACTAAACTGTACACTAGTTGAGACAAACATATATCCACCTAGTCCACCATTCTACTACTGTCTGATCACTGGAACTAAACTGTACACTAGTTGAGACAAACATAGACCAACCTAGTCCACCATTCTACTACCGTCTGATCACTGGAACTAAACTGTACACTAGTTGAGACAAACATAGACCAACCTAGTCCACCATTCTACTACCATCTGATCACTGGAACTAAACTGTACACTAGTTGAGACAAACATAGACCAACCTAGTCCACCATTCTACTACCATCTGATCACTAGAACTAAACTGTACACTAGTTGAGACAAACATAGACCAACCTAGTCCACCATTCTACTACCATCTGATCACTAGAACTAAACTGTACACTAGTTGAGACAAACATAGACCAACCTAGTCCACCATTCTACTACCGTCTGATCATGGAACTAAACTGTACACTAGTTGAGACAAACATAGACCAACCTAGTCCACCATTCTACTACCGTCTGATCACTGGAACTAAACTGTACACTAGTTGAGACAAACATAGACCAACCTAGTCCACCATTCTACTACCATCTGATCACTAGAACTAAACTGTACACTAGTTGAGACAAACATAGACCAACCTAGTCCACCATTCTACTACCGTCTGATCACTGGAACTAAACTGTACACTAGTTGAGACAAACATAGACCAACCTAGTCCACCATTCTACTACCATCTGATCACTAGAACTAAACTGTACACTAGTTGAGACAAACATAGACCAACCTAGTCCACCATTCTACTACCGTCTGATCACTAGAACTAAACTGTACACTAGTTGAGACAAACATAGACCAACCTAGTCCACCATTCTACTACCATCTGATCACTAGAACTAAACTGTACACTAGTTGAGACAAACATAGACCAACCTAGTCCACCATTCTACTACCATCTGATCACTAGAACTAAACTGTACACTAGTTGAGACAAACATAGACCAACCTAGTCCACCATTCTACTACCGTCTGATCACTGGAACTAAACTGTACAATAGTTTAGACAAACATATATCCACCTAGTCCACCATTCTACTACCATCTGATCACTAGAACTAAACTGTACACTAGTTGAGACAAACATAGACCAACCTAGTCCACCATTCTACTACCATCTGATCACTAGAACTAAACTGTACACTAGTTGAGACAAACATAGACCAACCTAGTCCACCATTTACTACCGTCTGATCACTAGAACTAAACTGTACAATAGTTTAGACAAACATATATCCACCTAGTCCACCATTCTACTACCGTCTGATCACTGGAACTAAACTGTACACTAGTTGAGACAAACATAGACCAACCTAGTCCACCATTCTACTACCGTCTGATCACTGGAACTAAACTGTACAATAGTTTAGACAAACATATATCCACCTAGTCCACCATTCTACTACCGTCTGATCAATGGAACTAAAATGTACAATAGTTGAGACAAACATAGACCAACCTAGTCCACCATTCTACTACCGTCTGATCAATGGAACTAAACTGTACACTAGTTGAGACAAACATAGACCAACCTAGTCCACCATTCTACTACCGTCTGATCAATGGAACTAAAATGTACAATAGTTGAGACAAACATAGACCAACCTAGTCCACCATTCTACTACCGTCTGATCACTAGAACTAAACTGTACAATAGTTGAGACAAACATATATCCACCTAGTCCACCATTCTACTACCGTCTGATCACTGGAACTAAACTGTACACTAGTTGAGACAAACATAGACCAACCTAGTCCACCATTCTACTACCGTCTGATCAATGGAACTAAACTGTACACTAGTTGAGACAAACATAGACCAACCTAGTCCACCATTCTACTACCGTCTGATCACTGGAACTAAACTGTACAATAGTTTAGACAAACATATATCCACCTAGTCCACCATTCTACTACCGTCTGATCACTGGAACTAAACTGTACACTAGTTGAGACAAACATAGACCAACCTAGTCCACCATTCTACTACCATCTGATCACTGGAACTAAACTGTACACTAGTTGAGACAAACATAGACCAACCTAGTCCACCATTCTACTACTGTCTGATCACTGGAACTAAACTGTACACTAGTTGAGACAAACATAGACCAACCTAGTCCACCATTCTACTACCGTCTGATCAATGGAACTAAACTGTACACTAGTTGAGACAAACATAGACCAACCTAGTACACCATTCTACTACCGTCTGATCAATGGAACTAAACTGTACACTAGTTGAGACAAACATAGACCAACCTAGTCCACCATTCTACTACCGTCTGATCAATGGAACTAAACTGTACACTAGTTGAGACAAACATATATCCACCTAGTCCACCATTCTACTACTGTCTGATCACTGGAACTAAACTGTACACTAGTTGAGACAAACATAGACCAACCTAGTCCACCATTCTACTACCGTCTGATCACTAGAACTAAACTGTACACTAGTTGAGACAAACATAGACCAACCTAGTCCACCATTCTACTACCGTCTGATCACTGGAACTAAACTGTACAATAGTTTAGACAAACATATATCCACCTAGTCCACCATTCTACTACCGTCTGATCACTGGAACTAAACTGTACACTAGTTGAGACAAACATAGACCAACCTAGTCCACCATTCTACTACCGTCTGATCAATGGAACTAAACTGTACACTAGTTGAGACAAACATAGACCAACCTAGTCCACCATTCTACTACCGTCTGATCACTGGAACTAAACTGTACACTAGTTGAGACAAACATAGACCAACCTAGTCCACCATTCTACTACCGTCTGATCACTGGAACTAAACTGTACACTAGTTAAGACAAACATAGACCAACCTAGTCCACCATTCTACTACCGTCTGATCACTGGAACTAAACTGTACACTAGTTAAGACAAACATAGACCAACCTAGTCCACCATTCTACTACCGTCTGATCACTGGAACTAAACTGTACACTAGTTGAGACAAACATAGACCAACCTAGTCCACCATTCTACTACCGTCTGATCACTGGAACTAAACTGTACACTAGTTGAGACAAACATAGACCAACCTAGTCCACCATTCTACTACCGTCTGATCACTGGAACTAAACTGTACACTAGTTAAGACAAACATAGACCAACCTAGTCCACCATTCTACTACCGTCTGATCACTGGAACTAAACTGTACACTAGTTAAGACAAACATAGACCAACCTAGTCCACCATTCTACTACCGTCTGATCACTGGAACTAAACTGTACAATAGTTTAGACAAACATATATCCACCTAGTCCACCATTCTAACTACCGTCTGATCACTGGAACTAAACTGTACAATAGTTTAGACAAACATATATCCACCTAGTCCACCATTCTACTACCGTCTGATCACTGGAACTGAACTGAACACTAGTTGAGACAAACATAGACCAACCTAGTCCACCATTCTCATACCGTCTGATCACTGGAACTCAATAGTAGCAGTCTTAATGTATAATTGTTTTACAACTTTATGGTCTGACACTCCCAGGAAAACTAAATGATATTAAGAGATATATTTACGTTATAAACATTTTATATTAAAGAACAGCGTGGATCTTATTAAAATATTATGATAGCTATGATAATAAGTGACTATTAAATATAGTTTAAACCAATCCTTAAAGTGAAAAAGGTATAAATAGAAAAAATGTGTAGGCGTTTAGAGGTTACAGTCCTTTTCTTCATCGTAAATAGAGGACGTCTTTGTCTCTGAGATGAAGTATTTATCGCTCACGGACTTCCGTCTGTCTTGACCTGAATGGTTTTTCAATTTTTCTCCCTACAATCCCACTAAGCGAAACTCATTCAACGGTCGTCGAGGGTGGAGGAGCGTTTGTACACTACGGAACGAGTGGAGTGGTCTGTGCTCTAAACAAGTGAAGAGTGAAGTGAGGACCACAGAATAATTGTGAGCGCGCTCTCCTCACAAATACAAGCGCGTGTGTTATTGGCTCGACCGACACCAATTAACAGCGCTCATTACCATCACAATCATCACTTGACTTGTACTCGCCGGAACATCTGCGAGAGAATGGACGGCTTCGTTTAATGTTCGTAAATATCTGATTTGATAGGAATCATAGAAAATAAATCAAATTCTGACATAAATTATCACTGATCTTAAACATGATCTAGAATGTGTTTATCTTACAATGAGAGAGTTACTATCAATTCTCCCTGTTTCTCTCAAAATGAGAGGGTTACTATTAATTCTCCCTGTTTCTTTCACAATGAGAGGGTTACTATCAATTCTCCCTGTTTCTCTCACAATGAGGGGGTTACTATCAATTCTCCCTGTTTCTCTCACAATGAAAAGGTTACTATCAATTTTCAAAATGAGAGGGTTACTATCAATTATCCCTGTTTCTCTCACAATGAGGGGGTTACTATCAATTCTCCCTGTTTCTCTCACAATGAGGGGGTTACTATCAATTCTCCCTGTTTCTCTCACAATGAAAAGGTTACTATCAATTTTCAAAATGAGAGGGTTACTATCAATTATCCCTGTTTCTCTCACAATGAGGGGTTACTATCAATTCTCCCTGTTTCTCTCACAATGAAAAGGTTACTATCAATTTTCAAAATGAGAGGGTTACTATCAATTATCCCTGTTTCTCTCACAATGAGGGGGTTACTATCAATTATCCCTGTTTCTCTCACAATGAGGGGTTACTATCAATTCTCCCTGTTTCTCTCACAATGAGAGGGTTACTATCAATTCTCCCTGTTTCTCTCACAATGAGAGGGTTACTATCAATTCTCCTTGTTTCTCTCACAATGAAAGGTTACTATCAATTTTCAAAATGAGAGGGTTACTATCAATTCTCCCTGTTTCTCTCACAATGAGAGGGTTACTATCAATTCTCCCTGTTTGTCTCACAATGAGAGGGTTACTATTAATTCTCCCTGTTTCTTCGCAATGAGAGGGTTACTATCAATTGTCCCTGTTTCTCTCACAATGAGAGGGTTACTATCAATTCTCCCTGTTTCTCTCACAATGAGAGGGTTACTATCAATTCTCCCTGTTTCTCTCACAATAAGAGGGTTACTATCAAGTCTCCCTGTTTCTCTCACAATGAGAGGGCTACTATCAATTCTCCCTGTTTCTCTCACAATGAGAGGACTACTATCAATTCTCCCTGTTTCTCTCACAATAAAAGGGTTACTATCAAGTATCCCTGTTTCTCTCACAATGAGAGAACTACTATCAATTCTCCCTGTTTCTCTCACAATAAGAGGGTTACTATCAATGTCTCCCTGTTTTTCTCACAATGAGAGGACTACTATCAATTCTCCCTGTTTCTCTCACAATGAGAAGGTTACTATCAATTCTCGCGGTTTCTCTCATAATGAGAGGGCTACTATCAATTCTCCCTGTTTCTCTCACAATAAAAGGGCTACTATCAAGTATCCCTGTTTCTCTCAAAATGAGAGGACTACTATCAAGTCTCCCTGTTTCTCTCACAATGAGAGGGCTACTATCAATTCTCCCTGTTTCTCTCACAATGAGAGGGCTACTATCAATTCTCCCTGTTTCTCTCACAATGAGAGGACTACTATCAATTCTCCCGGTTTCTCTCACAATGAGAGGACTACTGTCAATTCTCCCTGTTTCTCTCACAATTAGAGGGCTACTATCAATTCTCCCTGTTTCTTCACAATAAGAGGGTTACTATCAATTCTCCCTGTTTCTCTCACAATAAAAGGGTACTATCAAGTATCCCTGTTTCTCTCACAATGAGAGGACTACTATCAATTCTCCCGTTTCTCTCACAATAGAAGGACTACAATTCCCCTTTTCCTACAATGAAGGGTACTATCAATTCTCCCTGTTTCTTCACAATAGAGGTTACTATCAATTCTCCCTGTTTCTCTCACAATAGAGGTACTATCAATTCTCCCTGTTTCTTCACAATGAGAGGTTACTATCAATTCTCCCGTTCTTCACAAGAAAGTACTATAATTCTCCCTGTTCTCTCACAATAAGGTATATCAATTTTCAAATGAGAGGGTTCTATCAATTCTCCCTGTTTCCTCACAATGAAGGGTACTATCATCTCCCTTTCCCTCACAATGAGAGGTCTATCAATCTCCCGTTTCTCTCACATGAGAGATACTTCAATTCTCCGTTCTTCAAAGAGAGGGTACTATCAATTCTCCCTTTCTCACAATGAGAGGCTACTTCATTCTCCCTGTTTCTCTCACAATGAGAGGGTACTATCATTCTCCTGTTCTCTCACAATGAAGGCTACTATATTCTCCTGTTTCTCTCACAATAAGAGTACTATCAATTTTTCACATGAGGTACTATCAATTCTCCCGTTTCTCTCACAATGAGAGGTACTATCAATTCTCTCTGTTTTTCACAATAAGGTCTATCAATCTCCCTGTTCCTCACAATGAAGGTACTATAATTCTCCCTGTTCTTCACAATGAAGGGTACTATCAATTCTCCCGTTTCTTCACAATAAGGTACTACTTCATTCTCCTGTTTCTCTCACAATGAAGGTACTATCAATTCTCCTGTTTCTCTCACAATGAGAGGCTACTATCAATTCTCCCATGATTTCTCCTCACAATGAGAGGGTTACTATCAATTCTCCCTTCTAATTATATAATCGTCTTCTATTCTCCTCTTTCCTCACAATAAGGGCTACTATCAATTCTCCATGTTTCTCTCACAATAAAGGGTTACTATCAATTCTCCCTGTTTCTCTCACAATGAGAGGTTACTTCATTTCTCCCATTTCTCTCACTTAATGAGAGGGCTACTATCAATTCTCCCTTGTTTCCTCACAATGAGAGGTACTATCAATTCTCCCTGTACTTTCTCACAATAAGAGGCTACTATCAATTCTCCCTGTTTCTCTCACAATAAGAGGGTTACTATCAATTCTCCCTGTTTCTCTCACAATAAGAGGATTACTATCAATTCTCCCTGTTTCTCTCACAATAAGAGGTTACTATCAATTCTCCCTGTTTCCTCACAATAAGAGGGTTACTATCAATTCTCCCTGTTTCTCTCACAATAAGAAGGGTTACTATCAATTCTCCCTGTTTCCTCACAATAGAGGGTTACTATCAATTCTCCCTGTTTCTCTCACAATAAGAGGTTACTATCAATTCTCCCTGTTTCTCTCACAATAAGAGGGTTACTATCAATTCTCCCTGTTTCTACCTCACAATAGAGGGTTACTATCAATTCTCCCTGTTTCTCTCACAATAGAGGGTTACTATCAATTCTCCCTGTTTCTCCTCACAATAGAGAGTTACTATCAATTCTCCCTGTTTCTCTCACAATAGAGGTTCTATCAATTCTCCCTGTTTCCTCACAATAGAGGTTACTATCAATTCTCCCTGTTTTCTCTCACAATAAGAGGACTACTATCAATTCTCCCTGTTTCTCTCACAATAAGAAGGTTACTATTAATTTCTCCCTGTTTCTCTCACAATAGAGGACTACTATCAATTCTCCCTGTTTCTCTCACAATAGAGAAGGTTACTATCAATTCTCCCTGTTTACTCTCACAATAAGAGGGTTACTATCAATTCTCCCTGTTTCTCTCACAATAAGAAGAGTACTATCAATTCTCCCTGTTCTCTCACAATAGAGGGTTACTATCAATTCTCCCTGTTTCTCTCACAATAAGAGGACTACTATCAATTCTCCCTGTTTCTCTCACAATAAGAAGAGTTACTATCAATTCTCCCTGTTTCTCTCACAATAGAAGATTACTATCAATTCTCCCTGTTTCTCTCACAATGAGAGGCTACTATCAATTCTCCCTGTTTCTCTCACAATAAGAAGGATACTATCTAATTTCCCTGTTTCTCTCACAATAAGAAGTTACTATCAATTCTCCCTGTTTCTCCTCACAATAAGAGGACTACTATCAATTTCCCTGTTTCTCTCACAATAAGAAGAGTTACTATCAATTCTCCCTGTTCTCTCACAATAAGAGGACTACTATCAATTCTCCCTGTTATCTCTCACAATAAGAAGATACTATCAATTCTCCCTGTTTCTCTCACAATAAGAAGATTACTATCAATTCTCCCTGTTTCTCTCACAATAGAGAGGTTTACTATAATTCTCCCTGTTTTCCTCACAATGAGAGGCTACTATCAATTCTCCCTGTTTCTCTCACAATAAGAGAGTTACTATCAATTCTCCCTGTTTCTCTCACAATAGAAGGATTACTATCAATTCTCCCTGTTTCTCTCACAATAAGAGGGTTACTATCAATTCTCCCTGTTTCTCTCACAATAAGAGGGTTTACTATCAATTCTCCCTGTTTCTCTCACAATAGAGGACTACTATCAATTCTCCCTGTTTCTCTCACAATAAGAAGTTACTATCAATTCTCCCTGTTTCCTCACAATAGAGGCTACTATCAATTCTCCCTGTTTCTCTCACAATAAGAGGACTACTATCAATTCTCCCTGTTTCTCTCACAATAAGAGGCTACTATCATTTCTCCCTGTTTCTCTCACAATAGAAGATTACTATCAATTCTCCCTGTTTCTCTCACAATAAGAGGACTACTATCAATTCTCCCTGTATTCTATCAAATAAGAGGTTACTATCAATTCTCCCTGTTTCTCTCACAATAAGAGGTTACTATCAATTCTCCCTGTATCTCTCACAATAAGAGGACTACTATCAATTCTCCCTGTTTCTCTCACAATAAGAAGATACTATCAATTCTCCCTGTTTCTCTCACAATAAGAAGATTACTATAATTCTCCCTGTTTTCCTCACAATGAGAGGCTACTATCAATTCTCCCTATTTTAGAGAAATTAGAACAATGATGTTTAACGTTTTTACTCGTTTGTTTTTTTTTTTTTTTTTTATTCATTTTATAACTAGCCAGCGTATTTTGGACAATCATGGAGCACTGACAGCTAGGCCAACACCAAATTTCAAAAGTATCCAACCCGTATCTCTGGTCAGTAGGTCTAAGACGTCAAGCTTGGAATAGAACTTATTGCTGTTGACAAGAATGTCAGGGTTTGAAACTCGCCGTATGATCTGGGGGAGTAAGATTACTGTGAGAAGTTTATAAATATGGTTTTTCCTATCCCTTATTCCCGCTAATGCTGCTGCTTTTACAATAATTTTTCCCCACCCTTTAGTTATGTCCCTAATTAACAAACTTTGTGCTGGACAGTACTAATTTAAAAATATATTGGAATATTATAAATAAATATTTAGTAGGCCTGCATGTTTGAATTAGGAAACGACACTAAAATCATTCAGTACATTTTTTCTTAATTTATTTAGTCTATCTTTAGAAATTTCAGCTCATCCCGGTCCCACAATTTGAGAGATACTCATATTAAGGCTATTCTGGATATTAAATGAGATGTTTATTACAAATATAAAATATTAAAGATTAATGTTTAAAACTTAGTTCTAAGAGTTGCAAATCATTGTTATAATTTCCTATGTATAAAATTTGTATTTGAATTTAAAAATTGTGGATTCTCAGCAAATAAATGATCCTTCCACCTTTTTGTATAGGCCTACACTGATTTTAGCTTCTACGGTAGAACATTCCAAATCCCATACGCTTGAAAGGTAAATGATTCTTCAGCGTGCTGGATTCGATGACTGGGTATTTGTAGATAAGCTAGTTATTGCTGAATGATGCAAGGTAATCTTGTTACCTTACATGGTAAACTAGGAGTACCTCATTTGTAGTTTTAAAATATAAACATCTTATTATATACGCACGGAAATCTAATCCCGACCTCAAAGTAGGACTAGATGAGACATGCAATCTAATAGCTGGTTTATTTCTCTCCAAGAGGAAAGAAAGATCTTGTAAAAGCAATCAATGTGAGGATCCTCCGCTTGCGCGTTGATCGACAGAGATCAGCTGTTAGCATTGTTGGTTGTGTGTTAGTCCCACCAGGGGCTCTACTAGTTGGCGGGAGACGACAAGCGTCCAGTGGACCACGTGCCAGTGCCGCGTCGCTCAGCGTCGCCCATCGTCGTCACGTGTCTCAGAACGTCCTTTGTGAGAGATGCAGTCTAACCAGAGGACCAGATGATTTCCTCTCGAGGTAAGCAATAAACAAATAATCCTAAACACAGAGGATAGATTGTAATGGAGGCTTATGTTATGGAGCTTTTAACAATTTGAATAGTAACATATTAGTAATAATAATAATACATCATACTATTATTATCACTGGACCATTAATAACAATAATAATAGTGATATATTGTTATTGTTATTATGGGTACTATCAGTATTATAAACTTGTAAGTAATACCTTGATACCAATTAAAAATAACACTAAATTTGTATCATATTTATTTGGTATTTTTTTATATTGAAATCGAGATTATTTTAGCTTTAACTTCCGTAAAATTAAAAGATTTTTTCAAAATTGATCCCAAACATAGCACATGAGGTTTGTTTTCAACGGGAGAGTGTCTTTCTTGCAGTTTACCTACAACCAAAACTTCCAAACGATGCTAGGTATCTATTTTCAACATATAAAAAGTGTATTCAAAACTGTCAGGACATAAAATTTCTCTAAACCGCATAAAACACTTCTATATTCATCCGGTTTTTTTATATCTCCGGCGTGGTGAAAGAAGAGAAAGAATCAACAATGATATGAATGGAGTTTATTTCACTCTTTTTGATTGTGTTTGTAAAATAACAATCATTAATATCCTGGTTTTTTTATCACCACATCTCATTACCTATTCGGGTTGCAGGCATATTTACTATTTACGCTTTTTTTTAGGGATGAAGGAGGTTTATTTCAGATAAAGTGTACCCAAATGTGCGTGTAAGTTGAGTGGAACATTTATAAGACCCTCAGTACACCAGACCGGCATTCTTACCCCGATCTCCCATTAATAAGAAGTCAATTTTTTTCTATAGTGATGCTGATGCCTTAGAACTTAGACATTCGACCTCCAAAGCAGATATTTTGGTTTTAAAAGGGTTTTAAGGCGAATTTTTTTTTTAAACTTCACAAGCATAGTTCCGTTAATTTTGAAACAGTTTGAAAAAATTTCAACTTGTTGAAAAATTACACCAGGACAGGGGAATCAAACTTAGAACCCTTGTATTCTTTTCATCATATTGAAGCCGTGAGTGACGATGCTACCCGTAACTTATGTGTGAACTAAGATCAGACCCAAGCGGGATTCGAATCAAAACTTTTTAGAAAAAGGGATGAGCTCAACATTTAAGCGTCTTTAACGTCAACTGATACGAAATATTCATCGTTTTATTTATAAAACTCTTCCTGAGGATGGGATGGCCAAACATGTCGATACAAATCTACAAGTTGGTCACAAGACACTACGTCACAAGGGGCAATGGACACATCTCCACTAGATAGGACTTTGGATTATTATATACTCAAGAATTAAGAATGTTTTCAAAATAGTTTCCATTTATAATGATAAAGTATTTTCTCTTTTCACTGCTTGCTGAACATTTTTTTAAATTTTGCCTGATTTTGAACTTTCAAGTAATCTTTGGCATCAATATCATTCCTAACTACTTTAATAAAAAGTTAGCTATATGTTTCATTACTTGTTTTTAAAAATATTTTAAGTGCTATATCACAAACTATCTATAGAAAAAACTATTTGACAAGTTTTATTGTTTCATATAAGTTTATATTACATGACCCAGTCAAATAATTTTATATTTTAATTTTTGTTGTTGTTCTAACATTGCCATGTTTAATTTATTTGTATATTTTTACAAAAAATGTTCTTTAATTTGTGTCATGCAATTACTTACATTGTTTTTTGTAATTAATAACTTATAAATGGTTTCATGTAATTTTAGTTTTGTCTATATTTTCTGTTTAGTATTTTTTGAATTCATTTCCATTTTTTTATATTATAATTTGATTCATACTTCTTGCTAATTTATTAACCATTAAATCCAACCCAGCCATTTTTTCACATACGTTAATTTTTTTATTGGTTTAAAATTAGCCTATATAAGTCAATTTTAGTTAAAATTGTATCTGAATTTTACCTTATACACAATGCTACTATGTTTGTACTTTTTTCCAACTAGGACTTTTAAGTGCAATTTTAATGTGCATGTCAGTACAACTTTTGAATATTAAATTCTAGGGACTGATTTTAAAATTTAGCCTATGGATTCTACTCGTCTTTCGTGCTCCATGTTTTAATTTTAATAAATATGATTTAAGCTATTATTAAGATTATATTGAGATTTTTTTTGGGGGGGGGGGTAGTCCCTTTTACCCCGCTTAGGGTGCGACACTGGTGTAACATCATCTAACTACACATACACATCTTACACAGTGATGAACATTACAGCTACAATCCTTAAAGCATTTCTTGAATCAATTTCTTAGTTTTAAGCTGCATTTAAAATAAACTTAGTTATAATGTATTGTTATAGCTACACTTGTAAGTATATTTTATATTATGAACATGAAATAATTTGTGTATGGTAAAACACAAAATTAATTCGTGTACAAGCGGTTTTTTTCAAGCCCAAAATAATTTATAATATTAAATGCATGAATATGTTTTATGTGAACGTGAAATATCTAATAATAAGAATGAATCTTAATTATTTTTGCTGGACATATTATTTGTCAGGATGAATATAAAATAGGCATTATCTAAGTGTATAAGGTATTTTGATAGCTGTAAGCTATGGGCCATTTAGGTTCGTTTCTATTGCTCGCGTAACATTACATTATATTCGACTAACCAGAGGAAATTTGTAATAATGAGAGATTTTTTTAAACTATTCTGTACTAAAAATTATGGAATAGATTATTAAAAAATAACGGGTGTTGGGATGTTTTAACATGAGATTATTAAGAGCACAGCCATAATTGGTACAGGGCCACATAATTTTATTTGGATCAACCAATAGCAAGTTTTGCCGTGCATTGACGCACATATTACATTGTTGGCAGCTCAGACCGCGCGTTTATATAGAACTACACAGAACTCACTTTTGATATAATTTCAATACACAGAAAGACAAAAATTAACTTAACTTGGGCTCAAATCAGATATTCTGAGAGGTAATTACTCAACTTCTGAGACAAAAAACTCAACTATTGTTCCCAGGCAATTAATCTGTAGGAATTACTTTGTATTTAAAATTTGGTAAGAATTCAATAAAACAATTTACAATTAATTGGTTGCTCTTGTCAGTTAATGTTGAACATATTTTAAAATATATTTATCTAAATTATTTACTCTTACGGTGTAGTAGCTATGGTTGGCGTATGGAATTGTTGGTAATCGTAAGTAAATTCATCAGATTTTTTAAACCTTCTTACATAACTAAGATGGTAAAGTTTGTAAATCTCTGAATCCAGGATGGAGACCTGGAAGCAGATAACAGACATGACCGGACAGGTTTCCAGTGAAGTGAGTTATGTATGGACATGTTCGGTCGATATTCGTCTATGAGCTCAAAATACATCAAGGATAAAACATCACACAAAACATGATGACCATGCATCAGTGTTCTTAGCCGTCTAATAAGAAATAGGATAAAAAATAAGATCGAATAGCTTAGAGCCAAAATATTTGTTTAACATTTAGTGTATTTGTTAATCCTGTTTCCCATGTAAGAACATGTTGTTTCCTCGGGCTGTACCGTGTTTAGCGCATTCATTTGAACAAAATTAGTTCAGTTGAAGCATTTGTTTGGTTTTTTCATTAGTGCTTTTGTAGTTATTCTATTCTTCACAGAGTAATATCACTGCATAACAGTACTTTCAAAAAAGACTTAAAAGATTTAAACCATATTTTTTAAACTGAAAAGTTAAAGTAAATATTAAGTTTAATTTATACTAAAACAAGAAAATAACATTGGAAATTAAATATAATATATAGAACACCAATAGATCTGAAACTACTATAGATAGCCTACATAGCTTCACTGAAAGATGTTAAAAACCGTTATCTTTCATCTAGAAATTATATTAGATAAAGTTACTTGCACAACAATTCTTTAGTGATTTGTTAGGGCGACCAGCCGCACTACCAGCGACCAGCAAGAATGGTAAATGGGACAGTGTGCACTTGACTGCAACAACCAGCTGACCAATGACCAACCCCTGGGATAGCAAGCAGAGTGCAGGCGACCAGCTGACCAATGACCAACACCTGGAATAGCGAGCGGAGTTCAGGCGACCAGTTGACCAATCAATGACCAACCTCTGGGATAGCGAGTGGAGTGCAGGCATCCAGTTGACCAATAACGAACCCCTGAGATAGCGAGTGGAGTGCAGGCGACCAGCTGACCAATGACCAACCCCTGGGATAGCGAGTGGAGTGCAGTCGACCAGCTGACCAATGACCAACCCCTGGGATGGCGAGTGGAGTGCAGGCGACCAGCTGACCAATGACCAACCCCTGGGATGGCGAGTGGAGTGCAGGCGACCAGCTGACCAATGACCAACCCCTGGGATAGCGAGTGGAGTGCAGGCGACCAGTTGACCAATGACCAACCCCTGAGATAGCGATCGGAGTGCAGGCAACCAGTTGACCAATGACCAACCCCTGGGATAGCTAGTGGAGTGCAGGCGACCAGTTGACCAATGACCAACACCTGGGATGCGAGCGGAGTGCAGGCGACCAGTTGACCAATGACCAACACCTGGGATAGCGAGCGGAGTGCAGGCGACCAGTTGACCAATGACCAACCCCTGGGATAGCGAGTGGAGTGCAGGCGACCAGTTGACCAATGACCAACACCTGGGATAGCGAGCGGAGTGCAGGCGACCAGTTGACCAATGACCAACCCCTGGGATAGCGAGTGGAGTGCAGGCGACCAGTTGACCAATGACTGACGTGACCGGTCGCTTCCTTGGTCGCGGAACAAGTCGCCGGTGTCTAAAAGATCACAGCGGCTGGTCGCCTATTGCGCGGTGGCCCTTATATTTATTTATTAATTACGTCACCACTTCTTACTACCCGTTCAGGGTGCACGTATATGTGCTAATTATTCTAATTTTCTAGGGATGAGAAAGGTTGAATTTAGAGATAGTGTATCCATATTTGCATGGACAGAATGTGAAAAACTATCTAGGAAAAAAACCCTCTCAGTACAGCCGATTGGGAATCAAACTCTGATCTCACCGACATCAGCAGTCCAGTATGCTGCGAAACTGACGTCTTATACCATTTTACCACCGAAGCAGGTTGTTGTTTTGTAGAAAAAAATTAATGTTTTTATTTTTTATTGTTAGCAGCGCTAACCTGTTTGGGTTATACGTTAACAGTATTATAATTATATTCTGAACAAGACTTTGATTCAAGGAAACCTTTCAATCCTCATTATAAATATTATAAAATATCTAATAAAGTTTGGTGAATTTTCCTGGCGGTGATTAAATTAGTGTTTAGTTTTGTAACTCACAGATCATCAGATCATATAAGATACCATGTAGCAGCTTAAAAAGACGTGTGATCAAGGCCGTAGCCAGCCAATAATTTCAGGGGGGGGTTTGGTGGGCCCATTCGCCAATTGACGGAGGCTAGAAAAATTCTAAATAAAAAACTGTTCTAGAAGCCATTTGAAGTGTTTTTATGGCAACACTACCCCCAACTATCGGAGGCTAGGACAAATTCTAATTATTAAACAGATCTAGAAGCTTTCTTAAGTGCTTTTTTATTGGTACCATAACCCCATAAATTCCGGAGGCTATAAGAAAAAGCTCTATATCTAAACAACTCTAGAAGCTCTTTAAGGTGTTTTTATGGTAACATAACCCCCTAACTGCCGGGGGCTAAGAAAATTCTATATATTTAAACACCTCTAGATGCTCTCTACACATTTTTTTATAGTAGCATAGCTGTTGAAGTTAAAAAAAAATTATAAATACTAAACACCTCTAGAAGCTCTCTGAAATTTTTTTTTACTACAACATAACACCATAACTGCCGAAGGCTAAAAAAAATTCTAAATAATAAACACCTCTGGAAGCTCTCTGAAGTGCTTTTTATGGTAACACAGCCCCCTAATTTGTACTTGTACCTTCATTTTGATATTGTTTGAACCATAAATAAAGCCATATATATTTTGTTCCTAAAATTTCGGGGGGGGAGGGGGGGGTTGAACCCCGAAAACCACCCCCCTGACTACGGTCTTGCGTGTGATGTTAAAAAGAAGACGAGTTGACTGCTAGATTGTATGAAAACGTGAGACCATTAAGTGGTATCCGTTCATGAATTCTCGGATAAACTGGTATCTCAAATTCATATTAAGATATTTACTATACAGTAGCCCCATGGCTTCTTTGGTGCTGACTGACAGCTCACAGCTGACGGCTTTGAAAAGTTACCAGACCAAATTATGTATCCCTACGCCGAACCATATGATTTGCAAAAAAACATGTGTTTAGTAGCTGTCACTTCTGACAGTCAAAATTTAGGTATATACCTAAATGTTGACTGTCAACTGTCAGCTGTGAACTGTCAGTCAGCACCAAAGAAGCCATGGGGCTACTGTACTTACCCAAATTATACACAATGAGGGTTATTGGTGGTGAAATCGATTTTATTTACATCTATTGAACAAACTACTACAATCATACCTTCCATACCCGCTTCAGTGACCACATAGTCTAAGGCGCTACTCTCACAGTAGACTAGACTGCTGATTACAGGAGATCTAGATTCGAATATCGTTTCACTTATGATGGTTTTACAGAATACTTTTACAACTCTTCCTCCATGAAAATGTGGGTACACTTCCTATAAATATCACCTTCCTCGTCCCTAAAACTGATACAATTTTTACTAACAAGATATAGAAATGAAATTTGTTAAGAAACCTTGTAGGGAGTACCGATGATTTGCAGGTCACCAACCTGCGAGTCAGGTCGTGCTTGTAAACCCACAGCCCTCAATTTGAGACTTGTCGGAATATTCATAATAAAACATAATAGAACATAAAAGCTTTAAAGTAAAATGTTCTGTTGTTCTATCTTGAGACCACACAGACATGGCCCGGGGGAGGTTTGATAACGGTACAAGTTAACAATTACTTGCCCATATTTTGTTGTTCCCTCTTGAGACCACACAGACATGGCCTGGGGGAGGTTTGATAACGTTACAAGTTAACAATTACTTGCCCATGTTTTGTTGTTCCCTCTTGAGACCACACAGACATGGCCCGGGGGAGGTTTGATAACGGTACAAGTAACATTACTTGCCCATATTTTGTTGTTCCCTCTTGAGACCACACAGACATGGCCTGGGGGAGGTTTGATAACGTACAAGTTAACAATTACTTGCCCATGTTTTGTTGTTCCCTCTTGAGACCACACAGACATGGCCTGGGGGAGGTTTGATAACGGTACAAGTTAACAATTACTTGCCCATATTTTGTTGTTCCCTCTTGAGACCACACAGACATGGCCTGGGGGAGGTTTGATAACGGTACAAGTTAACAATTACTTGCCCATGTTTTGTTGTTCCCTCTTGAGACCAACAGACATGGCCTGGGGGAGGTTTGATAACGTTACAAGTTAACAATTACTTGCCCATGTTTTGTTGTTCCCTCTTGAGACCACACAGACATGGCCCGGGGGAGGTTTGATAACGTTACAAGTTAACAATTACTTGCCCATGTTTTGTTGTTCCCTCTTGAGACCACACAGACATGGCCTGGGGGAGGTTTGATAACGTTACAAGTTAACAATTACTTGCCCATGTTTTGTTGTTCCCTCTTGAGACCACACAGACATGGCCCGGGGGAGGTTTGATAACGGTACAAGTTAACAATTACTTGCCCATGTTTTGTTGTTCCCTCTTGAGACCACACAGACATGGCCTGGGGGAGGTTTGATAACGTTACAAGTTAACAATTACTTGCCCATGTTTTGTTGTTCCCTCTTGAGACCACACAGACATGGCCTGGGGGAGGTTTGATAACGTTACAAGTTAACAATTACTTGCCCATGTTTTGTTGTTCCCTCTTGAGACCACACAGACATGGCCCGGGGGAGGTTTGATAACGGTACAAGTTAACAATTACTTGCCCATGTTTTGAAGGTGACCGATAGGAGTGTTTTCTTGTACTTTGGATTTTCTGGACGCTTTTATATTAAATGTTTTAAATAGTATTGCAACCAGGAAGTGGGGCTCATGACTGGTGCGGTTCTCGCGCTTGTCAGTCATCACACGATTTCGAATAATTTTTATTTAAACTTCCCAAGTTGAGGACTTGTGTTTATTTATTTTCTCACGGGATTAACAAAAAGTACAAACACAATGTACGTCCGCGATAAATATTTAATCAACTTAATAATTGTAATTTCTATTGACGGCTACTCTCAAATTATAATTTACACGTGCCACATATTAATTTAAATAATAGAAGCAATTTAGCGCAATAAAATAACAATTTAAATATATACTGTTTTATTAATTTAATCAACACAACGCATCCACTATACGATCGCTACAGCTAAATTATTTACAAAAATTGAACACTAACCCCGCACCGACCTCATTTCTTTGTCACTCCAGACGGTGGTATACAGGCCAGCCTTCTTTGTCACTTTAGACGGTGTAATACAGGTCAGCCTTCTTTGTCACTCCAGACGGTGTAATACAGGCCAGCCTTCTTTGTCACTCCAGACGGTGTAATACAGGCCAGCCTTCTTTGTCACTCCAGACGGTGTAATACAGGTCAGCCTTCTTTGTCACTCCAGACGGTGGTATACAGGTCAGCCTTCTTTGTCACTCCAGACGGTGGTATACAGGCCAGCCTTCTTTGTCACTCCAGACGGTGGTATACAGGCCAGCCTTCTTTGTCACTCCAGACGGTGTAATACAGGCCAGCCTTCTTTGTCACTCCAGACGGTGTAATACAGGTCAGCCTTCTTTGTCACTCCAGACGGTGGTATACAGGCCAGCCTTCTTTGTCACTCCAGACGGTGGTATACAGGCCAGCCTTCTTTGTCACTCCAGACGGTGTAATACAGGCCAGCCTTCTTTGTCACTTTAGACGGTGTAATACAGGTCAGCCTTCTTTGTCACTCCAGACGGTGTAATACAGGCCAGCCTTCTTTGTCACTCCAGACGGTGTAATACAGGCCAGCCTTCTTTGTCACTCCAGACGGTGTAATACAGGTCAGCCTTCTTTGTCACTCCAGACGGTGTAATACAGGTCAGCCTTCTTTGTCACTTTAGACGGTGTAATACAGGTCAGCCTTCTTTGTCACTCCAGACGGTGTAATACAGGCCAGCCTTCTTTGTCACTCCAGACGGTGGTATACAGGCCAGCCTTCTTTGTCACTCCAGACGGTGTAATACAGGCCAGCCTTCTTTGTCACTCCAGACGGTGGTATACAGGCCAGCCTTCTTTGTCACTCCAGACGGTGTAATACAGGCCAGCCTTCTTTGTCACTCCAGACGGTAGTATACAGGTCAGCCTTCTTTGTCACTCCAGACGGTGGTATACAGGCCAGCCTTCTTTGTCACTCCAGACGGTGGTATACAGGCCAGCCTTCTTTGTCACTCCAGACGGTGGTATACAGGCCAGCCTTCTTTGTCACTTTAGACGGTGTAATACAGGTCAGCCTTCTTTGTCACTCCAGACGGTGTAATACAGGCCAGCCTTCTTTGTCACTCCAGACGGTGGTATACAGGCCAGCCTTCTTTGTCACTCCAGACGGTGTAATACAGGCCAGCCTTCTTTGTCACTCCAGACGGTGGTATACAGGCCAGCCTTCTTTGTCACTTTAGACGGTGTAATACAGGTCAGCCTTCTTTGTCACTCCAGACGGTGTAATACAGGCCAGCCTTCTTTGTCACTCCAGACGGTGGTATACAGGCCAGCCTTCTTTGTCACTCCAGACGGTGTAATACAGGCCAGCCTTCTTTGTCACTCCAGACGGTGGTATACAGGCCAGCCTTCTTTGTCACTCCAGACGGTAGTATACAGGCCAGCCTTCTTTGTCACTCCAGACGGTGGTATACAGGCCAGCCTTCTTTGTCACTCCAGACGGTGTAATACAGGCCAGCCTTCTTTGTCACTCCAGACGGTGGTATACAGGCCAGCCTTCTTTGTCACTCCAGACGGTAGTATACAGGCCAGCCTTCTTTGTCACTCCAGACGGTAGTATACAGGCCAGACTTCTTTGTCACTCCAGACGGTGTTACACAGGCCAGCCGCGAAGGTTGTGGTTGCAGTTCGTGACCGTTTTGGCGCGTAGCAAAACCATTAGCGTAATTAGTACATAAGCTTAGAACCTGAACGGGTAGTAAGAGAACAGGTGGTAATATGTGGTGCTAAAAAAAATCTTCCTTGTAGGTGTAGGTGTATTATCAGGCTATGACTATTGATAGATTTTACATTACCAATATCTCTTAATAGAGCTCACATGGCTTCATCAGGCTATAGCTATTAATAGAGTTTACATTTCTTCATCAGGCTATAGCTATTAATATAGCCTACATTCCCTCATCAGGCTATAGCTATTATCATAGCTTACATGTCTTCATCAGGTTATAGCTATTAATAGAATTTACATTTCTTCATCAGGCTTGTAATGATATTGTTTTTGACCCCTCTCATAAATTTAAAAAGTCTTGGATGAAGTGTTTTTTTCTTTAAAGAACTGTATGTAAAATATCCTTTTAATACTTCATCCATGGAGAATGACGCGCTTTTAGAAATGATTTCAATACACTACGTTTTAAAACTTCTTTTTTTTTAAGTAAATATCAACTCCGTTGTATTGTAAAAATGCATGTGACATGTTGGCTCCCTCTACCCAATAGGAAGCCAGCCTTCACAACATCAGGTTTCCAGGAGTTATTCCATTAGTTAGTTTTAACACTGTAGACAAGGGGTCCAAGAGGCAAGGGGTAGGTCATATATAAGCAGCTTGTGCTCATGAATCCATATAATGATACACAAAAATACAGTTCTAGTCATCACGCAGCTCGTTAAAACAATGCCGGTAATATATCAGTGAAGTGCTAACACAAATCTACACAACACGCAGTACTCAGAACGCGAAACATGTAATATCACATAAAAAAACTCGTAATTTAACATTAACTGTGTCATTTTATCATATCTTCAATACCGAAGGTGTAATCATTTTAATAAATCGTGTGCAACATCAAAAGTCTTGATCATTTCATAAGAACAAGTATCACATATAATCAGGTAACATAACCGTGTGATAAGTGCGTAGTAAAGCACCTAAGCGTCATCATCATAAAACTGAGATATAATTATAAATAGTGCTCAATCAGAGAGCAATATCTCAATATAATCCCGTATCACTTTAATTAATGCCCAATCGCGGGGCAAACATCATATAAAGACAGAATATCTCCATGATTGGCGCCGTATCGTGGGTCAAATATGGCAATAAAATAACCATATAATAATTGGCGCCCAGCGTGGGGCATCATTAGTACATTAACTTTAATATCATCATAGGCTATAGCTATTAATAGAACTTACATGTCTTCATCAGGATATGGCTCTTAATATAACTTACATGTCTTCATCAGGATATGGCTCTTAATATAACTTACATGTCTTCATCAGGATATGGCTCTTAATATAACTTACATGTCTTCATAAGGATATGGCTCTTAATATAACTTACATATATTCATCAGGCTATAGCTATTATTATAGCTTACATGTATTCATCAGGATATAGCTATTATTATAGCTTACATGTCTTCATCAGGATATAGCTATTATTATAGCTTACATGTCTTCATCAGGTAATCAGGTAATAATCAAGTTAAGTTTGTTTTTACGGTTTAACATACATACATACCTAATCAAGCCGTTCCCTTACGAGGTAGGCAAGAAACTGTGCATATAGTTTTAAAAAAAAATTCCGCACTTACACTTCTCTATCCTTAAATACGCCCTTCGCTTCAACAATTATTATTCTTAAAACTATTAATGTTTATCTTTTTCATACATTCATCTACAACATTTAGCCACGTCTTATATGGTCCACCCTTTATTTTTAATCCACACACACTCTACCTTCATATATTTGCTTCGTCACTCGATCCAAATTCATCCTCTTAACGTGTCGAAACCAACTTAAGAAGTTTCTTTCATATCGACAAATGTGACTGCCTTTCAAAATCCCCTCCATTAGCACCCATTCATTACTGACTCTGTCCATACAAGTTTCTTCACTTATATTTCTTAGATATCGCATCCCAACCGCTTTCACCTTGCTCCTTTGTTTCTCTTAACAAAACCATGCATCACATCCATAAAACAATGTTGGCGTTAACACACTTTTATATACTGCCATCTTTGCATCTTTCGATATTATTTGAGACACAATATGAAATGTTATACATGAAAACGCATAGGAGAGAAAAATATGATTGCCATTCACAATTTAATTACATGCTCTCCATTCACAATATTTTCACAATCTTTTCCACTACATTCCCCGTGTGTTCTCATAATAATCGTATATTTTTTATACAAGCCTATTCTTATTTATGTATCAAATCATTATTTGATAATTTTGATTTTCCACTTTAGTTTTTGGTTGCCTATTTAAAAATAATTGTGTTGCACTCTACTCATTCCCTCCTGAATATTACCTACCAGTAGAATTAAACCTAAGTCGACCTATATTTCTATGAGATAGCCACTACCTCTTTGTCCGTTAGCGGCAGTGTAAAGTGTTAACCGTGTCCTTATTTTAATTGTAAAAATCATTTTAAATTAGTTTCTTTAATGTTTGCACCTTCCATGTAAAATACAACTTTATTAAAAATTACCAATCAACACGAAAATATTCATACCCGACTAAACTGAGCTTAATGAACACTTTCTTCTGTCATAGTAGGAGTTAATTTGTCAATATTTACTAAACAAAAAGAGTGAGAAAGGTTGGAAAACATTAAAAATGATAAGTATACGCAAATACTTACTCGCGTGTAAAACTCTATTCTCACCTTTAAAAAATCTCTCAAACCTTTAATTAACTTTATTGAATAAAACATTTTGGCTTCTAATCTAGATTAAAATATAACAGAAATTTTAACAAAAGAACTGCTGGGTGTTAATTGGGGATGAAACAATTAAAATATATATCTATTTTTAAAATCATTAATGTTAAGAAACTGCTAAATTTGTTACTAAAATTCTTGAGCAATCTTAATTTTCATCTTTTTCAAAGTATCGTCATAACATTTTTCCATACTTTATTCGCCATTGAGTTTGCTTGATCTCGAGCTATGTGATATTGGGCTATATTTTCTCTTTCGTGCAATTGGGCTCTCTGGTGAGGAGCTGTCCACACTCCTCCTACCCACCCCTGGTCAAACATGATCACCATTTTATGAACCCCCTTTCTAGTATTTCGTCACGACAACACGCACCCTTCTCCTATCTAGATAGTATTTTAACCGTAGACCCTATATAACCCTTTTATTGAAACTTGCTCCCCTCGATTATCGAAGTCGCTGAGTCGATCAATGTTTTTCTATACTAGGGTTGCCAGCCGTCCCGTGTATACGGGATTGTCCCTTTTTTTAAGGAAATGTCCCAGTGTCCCGAAAAGTGTCATCGGGACACCCGATTGTCCCGTATTTTAGAAAAATTAAATGAAATTGTGTGAAAATAATTAGATTACAAAATTTAAATATGTACATTCAGTAAACTAATGAAATGAAATGACAACGGTTATGATTGCATGCTGGACGTGCTGAGATCAGTGGTCTTCACTCGAAGGGAAACTAAACTATAGGCCTCTCTTCCCCCTCTAAACTCTTTGGAACTTGACTGTCTGCATTCAGGGTCGTGTCAAGCCAGTGTCAGTAGTGTCTGAGCTGTCTGAAGTACAATAGTCAATACCAGGATTTTATTTAGCATTTGGGTGACTACTGACGCAGAAATAATTGTGTTTGTGTTTAAATGATTCAAATAATACGCCAAAACTCAAATGTTCATTTAGTTTGAGTACACAAAGGAGTGGGATTTCATTGGAAGGGGCAACAATGACAATGAAGCTTTGTGCAAGTTGTGCAGTTGTACATTCAGCATCTCTCATGGCGGGAAAGCGGACGTTATACAACACGTTCGTACTCAAAAACATAAATTGCAGGTTCCATCTTCTTCAAAAACTGTAGCTCTTTCTTTTAAAAATGATACAGACGAAGAAGACAAAGTAATTGCAGCCGAAATAGCAATGGCTTACCATACTGTCAAGCACCACCAATCCTTTAATACACGTGACTGTAACAATAAACTTTTTCAAACTTTATTCCCCGATTCAAAGATTGCTGCAAAGTTTTCCAATGCCCGAACTAAATGTACTGCTTTGGTAAAAAAATGTAATTGCAATTCAATTTGTAAAACAGGCTATCTCTGATATCAAAGAATAAGCCAATTTATTTGCGATTTCTAGACTCATTTTTTCATAACAAAGAAAATATTTCCTATTGTTGCACGGTACTTTACCCATAAAAACGGAATGGAAGTAAAGTTGTTTAGAGTTGCTTCGCTGCCAAATGAAACATCTGATTCTATTGTGGAACTGTGCATCAACACATTGATTAGATGAAAAAAATCTATTGCATTTTGTGGCGATAACTGCAATACTAATTTTGGTGGGCGTGAACGTCGGGGAATTAGCAACGTTTTCTTTAAATTGAAAGCTGCGTTAGATGATGCCATGGAGAGTGTTGGATGCCCTACACATTTGGTAAATAATACTGCGTACTGCTGCAGATGCTTTATCAACAGATGTTGAAGTCGTTGTCATGAAAATAGTTTCACATTTATTATATAAACCGTAGGAAATGAACATTAAAAGAGTATTGTGAATTTGTTGGCGTTCAATATCAAACAATTCTTTCTCATTCCAAGACACGGTGGTTGTCTTTGGTAAGTGCTGTTGAAGGAATTCTGAAACTGTTTGAGGCTTTGAAGACATATTCCTCTCACCGGGAAACCCTCCAAAAAGGTTGTTGGATTTCTTTTCCTCTCCTTTAAGTGAAGCTTACTTTTATTTGGTACAGTCTACTACATGCCCTGAGTATCAAAATATTAGAAATTTAAGGGGGTTACAAAAGCATTATTGAGGTTCTGAGTTTCTATTAAAGAAACAGAAAATATCCTAAAGGAACGATTTGAAGCCAACTTTCTCCTTATCAGCGTAAAAAACATTTTAATGGCAGAAGATGTTTCACCGGAATGTGCTGAATCCTTTTTGGTAGAAGTACGAACATTTTATAAAACTGGTCATGATTACCTGGTGAGCTGGATGAATGAGATTGAGAAATATGATGGTTTTTCATGGATGCTTCTCAACAGTCCACCAACATGGCAACAACTTGAAGACACTGTTGTTTTAAACCAAAAGAATGTTACAGTTAATGACAGTGAACTTTTCACACAGTGGACAAATATTCGTGTATTTGTAGAAAATGAGCTGGAGAAAAACAAAAAGTTTGGAATGAAATGCTCAACCAACAAAAGTGGCACTATTACATGAATACATGTGAAAGTAAGTCTCAATACACCGAACTACTGATAAAATGTCAGTACATTCTCAGTATCCCATCACCCAACGCACATGTGGGACGAATATTTTCATTGATGACCAATCATTGGACAAAAGAAAGAAACCGAATGGAACTAAACACAGTGGAGGGAATTTTGCAGACCTTAGTCAAAGAAAATAAGACTTGTTCTTAATTTTATTCCTATGTATTAAATGACAAACACTTTTTAAAAGTTGCACAAAGTTCAGAGAAGTACTAACTTATGTCTACCAGATCGTTAAATCGCTGCCCAAACTTTTTTAGATATTTTGTTTTTTCGAAACACTGTGGGGTCGAAGTCTATCAGTCTTCGCGTGGTAAGCTAATGGGTGTGGTTATTATTTTCCAATATGTTATTTTGAAGGTTATAAACCAAATTTAATAAAATTTTTAATCATTTGTGTGACTTTAATAAACCCATAAATTCATATAGTACATGATTCCCATTTTTTAATTTTGAAAATCTAGCAACCCTAATCTATACATGCGTGCAGTCAAGTTTATGAATGCAAAACGGTGCCTGATACTCTTAATTGTAATGTGACGTCACACATTATCTGACTCCCCCTCGTCCTCTCGTCACGTTTGGTCACGCCGAGCACCCCCCCTCCCCCCCCTCTTTCCGCTCGATATGCGTACGCAGTTTATGGACAGTCCCTAAAATGTATATTTTATTTATTTAATACAATTAATTTTAGAATATGTATATAAAATTATGATAATATGAATTTTATTTTAATTTATATCTACAAAACTAGGCCTTATAGTAATTGGTGTAATGTCCTCACTGTGCCTACCGGTAAAAAAAAAAAGCCCAATAACTTGTAAACAAAACTAAATTTATTGGTAAAATATATTTAATTACGAATTCTTTTTATTACAATTTAAATGTTGAACCATCACATCAACCAATCCTAATATAAATTCACGCTATTTTTATATCGTGTTTTTATGTTAGTGGTTTTAGAGGGAGTCCATCAGAACCAAAATGGAGAGAGGGTGGAAAACCACTATGTTAAATCACAGATGGAAAATTACCCCAAGCTATCACTGTAGAGGTTAATTTTTCGACCTCCCCAAACGAAAATCTAATTATATTTTAAATACACATTAAATATAAGTTTAAAAAGATCCATAAGGTATGTAATATATAATATGATACCTGCGCGGGGCTGTGTACAAATCAGAGCGGTATCACTTTGAAGTGGAGCGGTCGAGATTACTGATGAGATAATCGTCCTTTTTAATTAAAACATCTACCCACGTCACAGTTGGGGGTTGTGTTACATAGCACTACATAGCTAAACTTGGAGGCTTTGTTGTCAGGGGACTGTATTATTAAACATAAACATATTTTAGTTGGATATTTGGGATCTTAATTTATAATATATTCCAATATATTAGGAAATTTACAAAATACATAAATAAAATTAATATAAAAATACGATATTAAGCTATTTGTAAATTGGAAAAATTGAAATATGGAAACGGGAATTGATAATATTAGATACGACTACACCTTGAAATGAAAAATCATATCTATCTTCTAATTCTCGCTTGCCATGTACAATTAACTGTACAATATTTTGCTTACCTCCATAGTATTAATCGTTCGTCTTTGTGTGTTAGAACTCATTTATAATGGTTATTAGATAGGAATTTTCACATAAAATATTCAACGTATAGAGAGAAACTGGTTTATTGTGAAGGAGCTTAAGTTATTAGGCTTTTTACCTTGAAACCCATGTACGTGCTATTTTTGTTACTTTAATAAAATAAGTTTGGATAAAGTTTTGTGATACTGATGATATTAACTACGAGGTTGTGAAGAAAAAATTCCCCTCAATTCAAAACGTTGTTCTTCATGTGTTTGTGTGCATGTGCCCAAACGATTGGGCTAATTTTGTATTTAAGATTATTCCTTGTATCAAAATCTTTATCTCTAACGATTTTGATACACTTCGTTCACTATTAGAGAGTAAAGTACAAAAGTAAAAATGAGTCTACTATCAAGATGACAATAAGATTATTTGTTATATTTACAACCATCACGAGATGTATTTTTAATATGAACAGATTAGCGAAGCAAACAAGAAAGACTACAATAAAGGTGGTTTCCCACAAGGTCAATTGTGTATTTCCTGACCAAGCTAATCGAGACACTGCCTGGTCCCAATGAGTACTTTCTCAGCCTCGGTTTCACTTTGTCACAACGAACACACCTGGGACAGGTCTACGCTCAGACAAATGTACAGTACATTACTGAAGAAGTCGTGAGTTTTCCAACCTGCCGGATAATATACGATCACCGTCCGTAAGAGTCGTGAGTCTCCCAACCTGCCGGATAATATACAATCACCGTCCGCAGGAGTCGTGAGTTTCCCAACCTGCCGGATAATATACGATCACCGTCCGTAAGAGTCGTGAGTTTCCCAACCTGCCGGATAATATACGATCACCGCCCGCAGGAGTCGTGAGTTTCCCAAGCTGCCGGATAATACACGATACCGCCCGCAGGAGTCGTGAGTTTCCCAACCTGCCGGATAATATACGATCACCGCCCGCAGGAGTCGTGAGTTTCCCAAGCTGCCGGATAATACACGATACCGCCCGCAGGAGTCGTGAGTTTCCCAACCTGCCGGATAATATACGATCACCGCCCGCAGGAGTCGTGAGTTTCCCAAGCTGCCGGATAATACACGATACCGCCCGCAGGAGTCGTGAGTTTCCCAAGCTGCCGGATAATATACGATCACCGTCCGCAGGAGTCGTGAGTTTCCCAACCTGCCGGATAATATACAATCACCGCCCGCAGGAGTCGTGAGTTTCCCAAGCTGCCAGATAATATACGATCACCGTCCGCAGGAGTCGTGAGTTTCCCAACCTGCCGGATAATATACGATCACCGTCGGTAAGAGTCGTGAGTTTCCCAACCTGCCGGATAATATACGATCACCGCCCGCAGGAGTCATGAGTTTCCCAACCTGCCGGATAATACACAATCACCGTCAGCAGGAGTCGTGAGTTTCCCAAGCTGCCGGATAATACACAATCACCGTCAGCAGGAGTCGTGAGTTTCCCAACCTGCCGGATAATACACAATCACCGTCCGCGAGAGTCATGAGTTTTTCTACCATTAACTCCCACTACTGATGCGGTCTTAAGTCGTACAATTGATCCCGTGCAAACCCAGCTTTTGAAAACTTATTTGATATTTTTAATTATGTATCACACATTAAAAAATATAATGGTTTGTGTTATAGAAACATAGGCCTATGTCTTTAGTCTTATCACTTACTTCCCCATTGCATTAAAAGTTTGAGAATTTACTGACACATTTATAAAAGTATGCCACGTATTCCTATCCTGAGCTAGTTCTATCCAGTCCCCCTCATTACACACTATCTCTTTCAGGTCCATTCTAATGTTATCCTCCCATCTACGTCTAGATTTTCCCAATGGTCTCTTCCCATTGGGTTCACCAGTCAGTACCCTGAACAAGGTTCTAGAATCTCCCGTTCCCGCTGCATGTCCTTCCCACCATAATTTGCGATATTTGATTATCATAACAGTGTCTTGTGATGAGTACAGGATATGTAGCTCATCATCATGTGCTCCACTTCCCAGCATCTTCGTCCCTTTTTTGGACCAAACATCTTCCTAGTACCTTGTTTTCGAACAACCTGAATCTATTTTGTCATGTATGGCTTTAATTTGTGTTTTTTTAATTGTGGAAACGTGCAATTAAATAGTATAGTTGATAAATGGCTACTTATATTGATTTACTTTATATTATGTGATATTTTTAAGTATATTTACAGTATAAAGCGTCTACAATAAAAATGACACAAGAATAGAGATGGCCATACCATATATTTGTGTGTAGTTTTGTTTTTGGGAGGCAGCGGATTTTGTCAGCATCAGTAAAAGGATAATTTTAGAAAAATGATTCTTTCATCACTTCAAAAACTTCACAAGGTAGCCATTTATTTAGAGTGTGCCACCTCGATAAGCGAGAAATTGTCATGCAAACGTTCAGCTCTAACTCAATATTCAATTCTACGATGCCTTATTTCAAAATATGCTTCATGCCAAAATAAAGTCGAATGATTACAATAGAGCTCTTTTTTCTTAACAACTCTATATTTGGAGTTTTATCAATAGATATAATGTGTGAAAATGTGAAAGTAGCTCATTTGAATCGACTATCAAAGCACATTTGTGGATCTATTTGATTAGTCTTGATGAAAAAGGGCCCTATATTCAGCCTTTATCTAACAAATACAATAATTTTGTTTAGGCTCGCCACAGAAAATGTTAAAATATCTTAGAAATACCAGCGCGCTTCCCTCTTTACCTTGGGATAAGAATTTTGGTAGTTTTATTTCCTTTTCTTATTAGTGACATCACAAAGAGTGATTGTAGGAGAAGGGCGAAATGGAGTGTAAGCTTAGACAGACTAGAGAAGTAGTTCCAGAGAACGACACAAATTAATATACTTTAAGCTGTGTGATCTGACAGTGATTGATACTTTCTCACTGACCAGGGCGGCCGCCTTAAGCAGAACTTAAACTGCTTAGGAAGGTACAGCACATCCCAATATCCTTAAAATAACTTACAGTTTAGGCCTAGCCGGTGCGGTGTGAATGGCCCACGACCCCCAAGCTATGTTACAAATGAAAGATTATTTAAATATTGAAATTACTCCATCTTGTTCAACAAATACAGTAACATAAATATTAGAAACTTCCCTGGTGGCACACAGATGTGGATGCTAGTCTCATCTGCTCTGGTCTGTTGGTGGGGTGAAGGTGAGAGCTCAATTTCCAGTGGCTTTCAATCAATTGTTTCCCATTCTACACCCCCAAAATGCTGGTACATTTGATCTCAGTTAGTACTGTTGCACACGTACCGATATTATCGGTGTCGGCGCTTAAGAGGTATAGGCAGTTTTGTGGATGGTGGCGAGCAAACAACATGGCTCTCATGTGGAATAGGAGGTTTTCTTTTGTTGTGTTTGCTTCATCTCCGGAGGAGGCAACGTCGTAACCGGAGAGGAAGAGAATTTTGGGTGCATCTTATAGTAGCCGCAAGGACTCTTAGCACTTACCAACTTTTATTTGCTTCTTTCTGTCTAGTTGTAAGAAATTTGGCTTCAAGAAGAAATACACTTCAAGCCAAAGTTTGTTTTTCATCTCCCGGTCCTTGATTTCCTCACTTGTTTTGTCCCATAAACACCCTCTGTTCTCCTCTAATTCAATTAAGGTCACTATGTCGTATTTACTAGACATTTTACTCAAAAGTAGAACGGAGGAAACGAACGCGCAAGCACCTAGCCTCACGAAAGACAAAACCAAACAGTGCAAGATGACAGCTGCAGACTAGTGACCAACTGTTCTGAGCACTGATATCGGCGTATTTATCGAGGGGACCGCTGACATGGCTCCGACATGTCTGTAGTCGTCACAATAAAGCTGTCGTGTCGGCATTGTGTGCAACAGGGCCATAAGATTACATAGAATCTCACTACCACCGATATCGGCGCCGACACCGACACTGATATTATCGGTACGTGTGCAACAGCACTTTTACTGCTAATTAATTTTAGCAACGCGTCTTACTACCCGTTTGGGTTATACGCTTAAGTACTAATTACACTAATGGATTAGGAAATGGGAAGGTTGAATTTAGAGGAATTGAACCCGCATTTGCGTGGAGGGAGAGTGGAAAACCATTTAGGAAAAGCCACCCCCAGTTCACCCGACCGAGATTCGAACCTCGATCTCCCCGTCCTCGGTGGTCTGACTCAACACGACTAGCGCGTTAGCCAACTACGCCACCGAAGCGGGTCTTTTACTGCTGTTCTCCCTATCTCACTAGAGTAAGTATGCGAAGAACTTGAAAAATAGAGGGTGGCAATAGCGGGATGTATCCCCCCTTTGATGAAAATGTAAATTAAATATATAATTGTCAATAATGTAAATAAATATTGTTAAAACCGTTCAGTCCAGCACTGATGTCAGCGTCTGCTGTTGCGGGATAACACTCTCTCCAGGATTCTTATGTACCAGGGAGTCGAACCGAAACACTTATTGGGTCTGGTTCCTGATACGGTTCTCGGAAACAAATTTTAAAGGTTTCAGTGCTGGTTCCATTTCTTTAAAGTTTATACTTACTACTTTAAAGTATCATTAGATTATTTGTAAATAGAACATAATATAAAACATGATTTACTACAAAACGAGTTATTTGAGTAAAATACAAGTAATTCAGAAGCTCGTAATTGGTCAATTTATTTAAAATCTAGGGGCCATTTGACAGGAGATCATTTTATTTTATTTTTGTTTGCCAGAACTTTAAAAATTAATAAAAAGACCGCCTTTGTGGTTTATTGGTCAGCGTTCCTACAGATCCAGAAGTCCCGGTTCGATTCCAGGCTCTTTCATAATGTATATGATGTCGTAAGAACTTCAATGACTTACCGATTCCGGTTTGGTGTTAAGCAATTTAATTTTGTGAATCTGGTCGGTTTCTGGTTCCTTAAAAATAACTTTAATTTCTTATATCGGTTCTGGTTCCATTTCGACTCCCTGTTATATACAGTCACAACCTGGATGATTATGTCTCTCTGCCGAAATTTGATGTTATATCCCCTCCAAATAAAAAATACTGTATACGCTCCTGATAGTACTAGAAAATGTTTGTAATATGTATTTTACATCTTTTTTTCTGATAAAAAAAAACCTGCTGAGTTTTACTTGAGAGCTTCCAAAATCACGCATTCTTCCATCCAACTGATCTTATCAGAGCTAAAAATGGCTTAGGTCCTAGTATTGATATTATTTTATAGAAGAGGACAAATTCAGAACCCCCCTCCCCCGTGCCACTTTTCAAATAACAGAGAGAAACATATTTTACTAACGCATAGCCGCCCATCCAAGAAATATCGCCGATACTAAATCAGTGATGCTGAACAATCCCTGTCTCTAATACTCGAGGTCCGTGCCATGTGACACAGTAGGGAGAAATGGCTCGGCTGTCAACATACCAGTTAACAGAGGGGAGAGCTATTGCAATATTATTAATAGTGACCTATCATGTATATGATCGCCAGATCGTAAGTTCGCCATTCAATCATATCCTGAGATACTGATATATCCTTAACTGGACATTTAGCCTTCTTCACATACATTCTCACACTATCCTCTCATCAGAGACTTGTTTCTTCAAGTCTGCCAACTAAAGTGTTGTGGACGCCCGCCATCATACATTCACACTCCATGACCACCCCACCTCTCACTCTTAGCTTGACGTATTACATTATGGCCCTATATTATAGACTGAGCCATTGTGGAACTATGTAAGGTAAGCCTGTTACTTTTCAGGGTCAATCAAGGATACTAATTTGAGTAACAGGTGTTTCACTGTTCATTTTTAATTTCCACCACTTAAACCGACTAATTAAAAGAAAACAGGCTTACAATGACTTTTTAGAAGATGAATATTTATTTTCCTGGAGAGAGGACAATAAACTTTAATGGGAAAATTGATTCCCATGTGCATCCTGCCAGAATTGAACCCTGGCCTTCCGAGTTAGAGTCTGTAACGCACACTGCAACACCAACTATTTTGGAAGCTACTGCTTACACTCAAACTAGTTGCGACTGGAATTTTAATTTCAATTGACTCCGAACATTACAAGCCGAGATTCAAATCAGAGACCACTCCACTTTTCTCTTACCAATATTATTAGTGTAAGATCGTGGATAACCGGGGTGGTTGTAATACAGGGCGAACAAAAAGTTGTCATACTCAAACTTAATATGTGCCCGACTCGAAGAAACAACTATGTTGTCTAAGGTGCTAGATTCACATGCTACATTTACAAGCAGACGTTATAGAAGGGTGATTGGCGTTTAACTCCTTCTGGGTCCATATATTAATATTTGCTAAGATAGGTTATAAAAATCTTAGATCCATTTTGGATCTCACACGTCTAAATGTCAAGCTCAGTTAGTTTGGCTGTCTGATGAAGGGAGGTTTGAGATAGAAGCATATATTTATTTAGGACTCAGCAAAAAATAATTTAAAAATAAATTGTTTGAGAAATGTGTCCATGGTTTCAGAATGTGCTCCCATATAGGACAAAACAAAAGTTTCAAACATATCCTACTAACACAATAGCTTAGAACCCTAAATGATCCATTTCTAGGCTGAAAATATGTTTAGGTTTATTTGAAATCAGACCAAAAGAATTAGACTATAAGAAATATTGAGGGTTTAACTCCGCTTTAAAGGGCTTCCGTCCAAGTCTCTAAACGGAGAAGAAAGAAGGAGCTACGTTAACAACTTTAGTTTTATTCAATAACAGGAAAATTTAAAGTATGTGGAACCAAAAGAATAAACATAATTTATACAGGCAGTGTGATGACTCGGGTAAAATGCTAGCTGAGGGCTATGTTTACAAAACAATCTGAAAATGAGTAATCGCCCGCTGGCAGTACACGAAGCAATAATAATGTCTTCAACCAACAAAACTTATTGCAACGCCCTGCGAAAAGGACGCAGATAAATATATTCAAAATATAGTATTCAAGGATATACAATAAGAACGAATCCTCCCATACAAAACACTCGTAGATATTCATTAATAATTAAGGTCAAGACACATTCTGGCATCGCCTACAATAACATTTACTTCCAGAAATGTAAAAAGACATAAAAATAACTCTCAACTGGGACCCCCACAATGGAAAGTTTATCACAATTAACTTTTATAAATGCCTGGTTAAATTAGAGCAACCCATAGCTTGATCGTAAGCTGATGACAAGATTTTCTGGAGTATTGCACTAACCTTGATACAGTCGGTTCACACAGTAGCTCTCGTGGGGTGGTTGATGAAGTTCCACGACCAGGTGCAGCGGTGATTGATGACCATTGGGAGCCGCGACCCCCTTAGCGGCACTACTTCCATCCAGGTATCAAGGTAATGTGCTCAGCACGCTTCCGTGTTTGCAAGGATGGTATGGAATGGAGAATCATGAATCAACGTTAGAATGAAAGTTGTCTCACAACCTGTCTTATTATGTTTGAACGTACGTACCACATATTATAAAATCTTGTGTTCAAACATAAAAGACAGGTTGTGCACCATGATCATCTTAAAATAAGTACTAGTATTCCGTACTCAGCTCACGTCCAAAAGCAAGAACGATTAGTTGAAAACCAGGTTAGCTACCAGCTCGGTGCAGTAATGACATTAAAAGAGAAGAAATAATTAAATGCCCTCCCTTTATTCTGGAAGGAATGATAACAAAACCAGTGGAAAGATGAAGAGAAATAGAACTAAGTGGAGATTTCACAACAACAACCCAAGCGGAAATTATAGTTCCTTAAACCTCTCCAGGTGGGTGGCAAGCAACAAATTATCCAACACATATAGATTGAGAGACAAGGGTCCATGATATTGTCCACTCATGAAGCTTTGGGAGTGGTTTAGCCTTAGGTATACTGGAAGATAAACGAACACCTAAAACATGGAGAAGTATCTTTATTGGAACCCCATCTATGGATGACTGTCCAACCACTGCCCAACAGTGATTGATGGGACAATACAACTACTGCTGAATAAATTGAAATAGAAGGTGAAACATCGAGTATACCAAATTCAGGAGCTGAAGGAAGCACCGCTAACGAAGACCCATTTTTTCTCGAGGCAGTACAGGGAAAATTTGGGTTTAGAGAACAACTACCCTATATTCTGGATTTTCAACTCAAGGACAACGAGATTTCCTAATCGCAGAATACTTGGTTTGGGACTTCTTCATATTCCCTTGGCGCGTTTCGCGTCTTGCGTCTCGTGTCTCGAGTCTGCGACGAGCGACCGGACTGGTTTCTATAGTTTGTGACCAATTCTTTCGAGGCTTCTGCGACTGACGACCAGATTGCGCGTACAGCGCATCTACATTGCGTTTCCGTCCACACTGCTTTTAGTTTTGTCATAATTGCTTGCCAACACAGGAAATAAATAGGAGTATTTCACAACAAATACCGTACTTAAAAGAAAAAGTTGCTCAAAGGAACCGCGCCATTCAAGTAAATCTTAGGTCCCAGTCGGTATAAGCATACAATGATAATAATTAAGGTGGTGCTTACAATTTAGGAACATTTAAATATATCAAGGGAATGGGGTCCTCAGTCCGTGTCACAGTTTTATGTTTGATTGGGCTGGTTTCGAAAATGGTCCAAGATTTCTCCACAGAAGAGGACGAAAATTTAATTGTAGGGGTGGAAAAGCACCCCTTAATTTTTGACATATCTTTGCCAGTATACCGGGACCAACATGTGAAGGACAACACATGGAAAGAGATCTCAGGAATAGTTGGTCGATCAAGTTAGTATTTTATCCACACAATTCCAAAAAACAAAATAACACGAAACATTAAATAAAACACAATTGAAAAACTCCGATAAGTGAGAAAAGATCAGTACTACTCATAAAATTACCCACGACTGGCGACAAAGAGACCCACACTGTTTCCCGCGTCTGCCATTCCCCACCCCACTTCTGCAGTCGCAGACGCAAGACGCAAAACGCGCCGAGAGAATCTTACCTTAGGAAGAAGCGGTTTTAAAATAAGGAAAGTGTAACGGCTGTCCATTTATTTGTAGACTTTACATACTGCTATATGCATAAAATGTCGAAAATAGGATTTGGATATTACGTGATTCTTTATTACATGTTCTTCAAATCCCACTAGGTTTCAGGTTCCAAAACGAGCTATAATTGCCTTTAAATCGAAATACAAAACCTATAAGTTTGCATTAGCTGTTACATGCATGGATCTTACGTTCGCAAAACCTGTTAAATGTACGGTGCAATGATTAATTTTACAAAAGCTGCTATACTCAAATTACCTAGCACCTTCTTTGAGTTAAATTTGCAAAACCTGCTACTTTCATCTCCATTACAATAGATAAAGATATCACATAAATTATTTTTGATATTGTATAGCAATTTAATGGAAATCATTAGCCTGGCTCTACCACTTAGTTTAGAAAATTGACTGTGCAATTCTGCCTGCAGTTGGTTCATTCTCGCTCGAATTCTCCTAACTTTATTGTGAGCTCATTAATGTTATTGTAAGACTGTCGCTACCTATCTCCAGAATATTGTATTATTGGTGTTTATTTGATTGCAAAGAAATAAAAATTGATAAAGATAGTGATAGTAGCAGAGGAAATATTGCTGAGACTGAACCAGGTCGATCAAGGAAGAGAAAAAGATGCCCTGAAAAATGCAAACGTTTACTTAGCAACAAAAAAATGTATTTTTGTCAGTATTTATAAGAAATAATTTTGAACACTTATTTGTTGGGCTAGAACGAAAAATATTATACGTGTGAGAATTGCAGTCTATGAAACATAGCAAACTGTGGACATCGGGAAGAAAATTTCAATGTAAGAAATTGTCTTTGCAAGATGTTAGAAGGATCCACCAGAAATTCTATCAGCAGCTGAATCATGGATGGCAGAGTAATGACACCCTTCAAGCATGTTTCTATTACATCTCCAAAGAAAATGTATACCTGCAGGTACCTCAAGTAGACGTCGAGTGAATACACATTTTCACTTACCCAAGCAAAGAGAAAATGTAGTAAACAGTGTGAGAGTCTGTAGGGAGGCATTTCTTGACATCCTACATGTAGGTAGAGATCGAATTAAAGATATTGCCAAAAGCTCCTTATGCAAGTTATTACGCCACCTGAATCTCAAGGTGGTGATAAAAGATCACAGAAATACGAACAGAATTGAGAGGCTGTGAAAAACCACATTCGATCACTTAAACCTCTGCAAAACCATTATTGTCGTGGCACCAATACAAATCGCCAGTACTTACAGTAACCTCAGTACCTATTCAAAAAATGTGGTCCATGTACAAAGGACAATACCCCGATGAAGATCTTCATGTAGAATATGATTATTACAGAACAATTTTCAATATTGCATTCAGCAGCCCATGTGTAGATAAATGCTCGAAATGTCCCCTTATTGAGAATAGGGTTTCGGCTGAAAAGAGTAAGCTTGCGAAAAAAGAATTGGAAACTCCAGCTTAAAACTCACAATAAACGAGCTGATTAAAAAAAATGAAAATTGCGATAAGAAATGAAAAATGAACTCATTGTCAAAAAGAACTCGTCCTACCAAAAATATCTGACCAGGCAGCATACTATGCAAGACAACTGTATCTGTATAATTTTACTATTTACCAAGGATTATACAAATCTTCACAAAACAAAGACAACACTTTACTTACGTATGGACTGAAAACCAATTCAGCAAAGATTCTAAGCAGATAGCATCTGCTGTTCACCACCACTTTCTTAATATGAACCTGTAAACCGTCACCACAGTCAGATTATTCTGTAATGGCTGTAGTGGCCAAAATAAAAATAAGACAATGATAGGAATGTTATTACACTGGTTTCTATTTGAAGCACCTCGTAATATTTAAACGATTCAAGTACTATTCCCTATACTAGGACATTCATTCATCCTACCAGAAGACAAGGTATTTGGGAATCTAGAGAGAAAGTTTAACACACACAGTGTCATCGAAAACCCAGAAGAATATTTGAAAGTTATGAAAAGGTATGAAACATAACATCTAGGAAAAGACTCTCCTGTGAAAGATTGGAAGACCTATCCAGATGACATTCTTAAAAAAACCTGGACAATGGCATTTCCCATTTCAGAAATTGAAGACAATTTTAATCACAAGAAGCAAAAACTATAAATCTGCACTAGTTCAAGGAGAGCCTTTTTACCACTTTCGCACTGAAACCAAAGAGTTTGTGCAAGAAGGGGAAAAAATTCAAGAATGATGCCATCCCTGATGTTCCAAAGGGTGTTGTAGTGAAGCCAGCTAAGATCAAGGATGCCAAAAGACTTCTTGCCCTTCACTTTGGAGGAGAATGGGACAGTAATCCAGCTTTGAAATTCTACGTTGATGTCTTTGAAGAACAGGACCCTGTTTCTCAAAGTTTGGATGTAGGTAGAAGCAGGTGATGATGGTCCTTTGGACTTTGAGATAATGCAATGTGATGATACAAATAGCCTAACCCCTTATTTGGTTGTGCTTTCAAAGTATTTCTTTATAATTATGCTGACATTACTCAATAAATATTTTTATTTTCATCTATAAAGTGTTTTTTTATGAACTATCACTACAAACATTGCCAACAATAATTATATAGCTTGGTTTGAAAACAAATACGAAATAAAAATGGCTACCACTAGAGTTGCAAAACGTGCTTTCTGAACAATACAGTTGTAAAACCTGCTATCTGCAAAGAAAATAACATCATAACTGATATTTTAATAATAATATTTTAGAGGTTTGGTAAATAATCTTAAAATTATTTTTGTGATTTTTTTACAAATTCACCTATCTATCACATTTGAGTAAGTTTCTATACCTTTTTCTAGATTTGCCAAAAATTGTTTATCACACATTTAGCAGGTTTTGCATATGGGCTACTCATTTTATTTTATATGGTCATGGTATTTCTATGATCAAAATTGTTCATTAAGTGTGGTCATGGAATTACCATGGCAACCAATTTGTGTTATTATATGTTCTTGATGGATATAGTTTGTGTATAATCCTTACTATTATAAATGCGAATGTGAGTTTGTTTGTTTGTTTGTTTGTTACGCTTTCACGCCTAAACTACTCGACCGATCATCATGAAATTTCGAATAAACGTTGTCATGGGTACATAAAAAGACATAGGGTACCTTACATCCAGAAAAAATACGAATGTGAGTTTGTTTGTTTGTTTGTTTGTTATTGTTTGTTACGCTTTCCCGCCTAAACTACTCGACCGATCATCATGAAATTTCGCATACACGTTGTCATGGGCACATAAAAGGACATAGAGTACCTTTCATTCTGAAAAAATGCGAGTGTGAGTTTGTTTGTTTGTTTGTATATTTGTTATTGTTTGTTACGCTTTCACGCCTAAGCTACTCGACCGATCATCATGAAATTTCGCATACACGTTTTCATGGGTACAGAAAAGGACATAGGGTACCCTTCATCCAGAAAAAATGTGAATGTGAGTTTGTTTGTTTGTTTGTTTGTTTGTTTGTTATTGTTTGTTACGCTTTCACGCCTAAACTACTCGACCGATCATCATGAAATTTCGCATACACGTTGTCATGGGTACAGAAAAGAATATAAGGTACCTTTAATCCAGAAAAAATGTGAATGTGAGTTTGTTTGATTGTTTGTTATTGTTTTTACGCTTTCACTCCTAAACTACTCGACCGATCATCATGAAATTTCGCATACACGTTGTCATGGGTACAAAAAAGGACATAGGGTACCTTTCATCCAGAAAAAATGTGAATGTGAGTTTGTTTGTTTGTTTGTTTGTTTGTTTGTTATTGTTTGTTACGCTTTCACGCCTAAACTATTCGACCGATCATCATGAAATTTCGCATACACGTTGTCATGGGTACAGAAAAGATAATAGGGTACCTTATCCAGAAAAAATGTGAATGTGAGTTTGTTGTTTTTATTTGTTTGTTATTGTTTGTTACGCTTTCAGCCTAAACTACTTGACGATCATCATGAAATTTCGCATACACGTTTGTATGGGTACAAAAAATAATAGAGTACCTTTAATCCAAAAAAAGTGAATGTGAGTTTTGTTTATTGTTTTATTGTTTATTACGCTTTCACGCCTATACTACTGACGATCGTCATGAAATTTCGCATACACGTTTTCATGGGTACAAAAAAATATAGGTACCTTTCATCCAAAAAAAGTGAATGTGAGTTTGTTTTTTTTGTTATTGTTTTATTACGCTTTTACGCCTAAACTAAACGACCGAATCATGAAATTTGCATAACGTTGTCATGGGTACAGAAAAGGAATAAGGTTAAAAAAAAATGTGAATGTGGTTTGTTTGTTTGTTTGTTATTGTTTTTACGCTTTTACGCCTAAATTAAACGACCGATCATCATGAAATTTGCATAACACGTTGTCATGGGTACAGAAAAGGATAAGGTTAAAAGAAAAAATGTGAATGTGAGTTTGTTGTTTTTTGTTTGTTATTGTTTGTTACGCTTTCACGCCTAAACTATTGACTGATCATCATGAAATTCGCATACACGTTTCATGGGTAATAAAAGGACATAGGGTACCTTTAATCCAAAAAAAGTGAATGTGAGTTTGTTTGTTTGTTTGTTATTGTTTGTTACGCTTTCACGCCTAAACTACTCGACCGATCATCATGAAATTTCGCATACACGTTGTCATGGGTACAAAAAAGGACATAGGCAACTTTCATCCAAAAAAAGTGAATGTGAGTTTTGTTTGTTTTATTGTTTTTTACGCTTTTCACGCCTAAATTAACTACCGATCATCATGAAATCTTGCATAAACGTTGTCATGGGTACAGAAAAGGACATAGGTACCTTTCATCCAGAAAAAATGGAATGTGAGTTTGTTGTTTGTTATTGTTTTTACGCTTTACGCCTAAATACTCACCGATCATCATGAAATTTCACATACACGTTGTCATGGGTACAGAAAAGACATAGGTACCTTTCATCCAGAAAAAATGAAATGTGAGTTTGTTTGTTTTTTTGTTATTGTTTCGTTTCCCCACTCTTCACGACTAAACCATAACTTGTCATGCAGATCCTCGAATGAAAATTTGCTTATTTACACTTGCAACATACGAGTCATAGTGTCAGAAGAAAGGAAATAGGGTACCTTTCATCCAGAAAAAATGTGAATGTGAGTTTATTTGTTTATTTGTTTGTTATTGTTTGTTACGCATTCACGCCTAAACTACTCGACCGATCATCATGAAATCTCGCATACACGTTATCATGGGTACAGAAAAGGATATAGGGTACCTTTCATCCAGAAAAAATGTGAATGTGAGTTTGTTTGTTTATTTGTTTGTTATTGTTTGTTACGCTTTCACGCCTAAACTACTCGACCGATCATCATGAAATTTCGCATACACGTTGTTATGGGTACAGAAAAGGACATAGGGTACCTTTCATTCAGAAAAAAAGTACTGTTCCTGACGGATAGAAAAAAATAACTGTTAGACGGTCGTCCAGCCTAACAACTCGGCCTACTGATATGAATAAATAATTTGCAACATGATGCCTGTAGTACAGAAAAAGGGATCTGCGGTATCCCAGAAGAAAATCTGATACCCCGAATAAAAATCTGTTCCCGAGTTATTTTAGGCACATCTATCTTAAAATGATTTAAAATTATTATATTCAGCTAATTAAGCTCTGTCTGTTCACCCTGTTATGGTAAATGACAAAATTGTCGTAAGAAGTTTGGTATTTTTCATTTCAGCAAAAATAGCTCTCGAGGTATGATGCTACGACAATGTAAACTTTTAGTGTGGGACGAAAGTACGATGTCCCACAAAAAAGTTCTAGAGGCGTTAAACCAAAATCTTCAGGACTTGCGAGAGAGGAGGAATGGTAGTTTTACTGGCTGCTGACTTCCGACAAACTCTACCGGTGATCCAGAGGGGCACACATGCAGATGAAATCAAAGCCTGTCTCAAGTCATCAAGATTATGGGCAAAAGAGAAAAAATTCAGCCTAACAACGAATATGAGAGTCCACCTTTATAATGACGTTGATTCAGGACATCACGCAGACACTATTGAAAATTGGCTATGGACGTTTAGACACGGATGCTGAAGGCTGTATTTTACTTACAGGGGAATTCTGTAATTTGGTGGAAAATGATGTGGAGCTCATTGCTAAAGTTTACCCAGACTTACAACTAAATTTAAATTGTGATCATTGGTTGTGTTCAAGAGCAATTCTTGCACCAAAAAATGAAATCGTTAACAAAATCAACACTGACATTTTGAAAGAGGTGCAGGGAGAAATAAAGGAGTATTTGTCAATAGATACAATCATGGACACAGAACAGAGCACTTCATATCCCGCTGAGTTTTTAAATTCTCTGGAGCTATCGGGTGTACCCTTGCAAAAACTACAATTGAAATTAGGTGTACCAGTTATGCTTATGCGAAATTTAGATGCACCCCGTTTATGTAATGGGAGAGGCTTCGAATTACACAATTAGGGCAAAATATAATCTGTGCCACCATTTTAACAGGTGTGGGAAAAGGGGAAAGTGTAATCATACCTCGAATCCCAATAATCCCCACTGACCTACCATTTCAATTCAAAAGACTCCAGTTTCCAATCAAACTTAGTTTTGCTATTACTAATTAACAAAGCGCAAGGGCAAACATTGCAGGTAGCAGGGCTGCATTTGGAAATGCCATGTTTTTTCCCATGGCCAGCTATATGTAGCCTGTTTGCGTGTGTCCAATTCCCAGAATTTGTATGTATTTGTGCCAAATGGAAGGACATACAACATAGTATATAGGAGCGTCCTAAAATAATGATCTATTCTGTGCCCATGATTGCAACGGTCAAGAACAAGCGGAGTAAATAAGGGATTTTAATTAACTGTAAGTAAAATTTAAGATGGAGTAGGATCTTCCAATTCGTGGCAAGGCATAACCTATGACTCTACTGACACACACTCCGCTACTTATTTTCTACTCCTACACTTAATCCTGATTTATATTGTGTAGTTTGTTTTTTTCTTTATCTCTACCTCTATTGACTAACAACCTCAATATGTTCATTGTTTTTATTGTCATATTCCCTGTGTCAATCGACAACCTGAATTTATTGATAAAATCTACATTAACGCGAGCGAAGCCGCGGGCAAAAGCTAGTATATATATAAATTAAAGTATTATTAAAATAATTTGTAAAACCGCAATACTCCATTCTATGTTTCAAATAATAACTAATTATAAATATATTTTTAAACTTCCAACACAACTTCTATTAACGGCCAATCTAAGAGGTACGGGGTAGTGAATAGCTAGGATATAGCGTTTATCCACTATAGCTACAACACTAGTTAAACTCACCAAGCTGCTGCCCCATTTCGCGAGACCGATTCGATAATCAAAGAGGACGTATTAACTGGATACGAAACAAATACTGACTTAGGGTCCACGCCGTAGCTCGTTGACCCAGTGACACGTAGCGGCGATTCTGGCAATCTACTTCTCCAGATAACTTGATATATTTCATTATCTTACATGGCGATGTTTTTGAATCTCGGTTCCTTATTGGTCCTTCCCAACTCATATGAGCACTTATTGGTTTTTAGACGTTGTTATATATTTGGATACCGCACGGTAAGTATTGTATAAATTTGTATGCGCGGCAAGGGACTGCACTGTGCTCTTGTACATCTATTATTAGGTTCAAAATTTCTGTTTCGGACTTTAAAATAACTTTTATTTATTTATTTTCCTTTGACTTTGCAAAATTCACCTTTAGTTTAAACTCATTGCCCTTCTGGTCATTCTAGATGTATATCTCTGTAGGATTAGAGCTGTATGATAAGTTTAAATTAATATATAACTAATATTATTTTAATTTCTTTGTATATCGAACGGTGCTCCTTTTAAGAATAATTTTTGCTCTTAGTTTTGAATATGTCCTAGTCATATCTTAATTTAACTAAGTGCTTGAGGCTATATTTAACTGTACAACCTCTCGCGTTGCTTTGTAAATAATATTTACATGAAGGTATAATAGTCTTAATCACCCTGGCCAACTATAATAGTACTAGTATAATAGAGTTGCTGTCTTTAAGATGGTTTTCTGCATTGTGTGGCTATGTTGAAACCAATGTCAGCATTTTCCCTGGTCCTTAAGATGGTGTTTTGCCTCGTGTGGCTTTGTTGAAACCACACACTTAATAAACAAACGTGACTTATGCATGCAACTACGTCATAGTCTATGTTCGTCCAAAGACTTTGTATGCCTTTTCTTTGTAATTATTATATGTATAATTAATTAAATAAAATCTTACTTTTCCACTGAATTGTTTCCGGTTTCTGATTGTGGTACAAGGAGGATAGTTTAAATTTAAGAACAAACTCTATACTCACTCACCTAAAAATAAGATGATTAAATAACATATTCAAAGGGTCCTTGGTGTGATTCGTGGAATGAACTAAGTATTAATCATTGCTGAAATTATTGATGAGCTATTAGTTCTGTGTCTGTTCCAGAATTAAGTAATTTTGTAACTCGTGTATGGATATAATTTTTCAGTTCATAAAATGCATGTTAAATACCTCTAACTAAATAAGTGCACCCAACAGACCAGTGTTCCAACACCACGCTCCCTATTAAAGTCAACCAAATGTTCAGGATTTCGCTAACGCTGAGAGTCCAATTTGGTCGTAGTTTAATTTTTATAAAGCCTATTTACTTCCATCTCGTTTTACTACATGTCCGTGATATACGCATTTTAATTAATCTAATGGGGTAAGAATGAGGAGGGTAAAGTGTAGAATGGGTGTACCAACATTTTCGTGTAAGAAGAGTAATAAAACATTTATTTTAAACACCTTTACTAAACCCGGCATGGATATGAATCACTATCACCATAAAACTAGATTAGATGAACCTTACTCCAAGCCCGCGCACCCACCAATGTGGGTTTCATTTTAAGCTCATGGTTTTAATTATGGGTCATTCATTAATTATCTTTCAAATCCATTTAGGACACAAAAGCTAACCTAAGAACGTACTCATGATGAGCATCAAAAAGGGCACCCCTTTGTGTGGTGGGTTCTGCTACTATCACATTCTAGTGGGTTCTACTACTATCACAGTCCAATGGACTCTACTACTATCACAGTCCAGTGGGTTCTGCTACTATCACAGTCTATTGGGCTCTACTACTATCACAGTCCAGTGGGCTCTACTACTATCGTAGTCCAGTGGGTTCTGCTACTATCACAGCCCAGTGGGTTCTACTACTATCACAGTCCAGTGGGTTCTGCTACTATCACAGTCCAGTGGGCTCTACTACTATCGTAGTCCAGTGGGTTCTGCTACTATCACAGCCCAGTGGGTTCTACTACTATCACAGTCCAATGGACTCTACTACTATCACAGCCCAGTGGGTTCTGCTATTATCACAGTCCAGTGGGCTCTACTACTATCACAGTCCAGTGATTTCTACTACTATCACAGTCCAGTGGGTTCTGCTACTATCACAGTCCAGTGGGCTCTACTACTATCACAGTCCAGTGGTTTGCTACTATCACAGTCCAGTGGGCTCTACTACTATCACAGTCCAGTGGGCTCTACTACTATCACAGTCCAGTGGGTTCTGCTACTATCACAGTCCAGTGGGCTCTACTACTATCACAGTCCAGTGGGTCTGCTACTATCACAGTCCATGGGCTCTACTATATCACAGTCCAGTGGTTCTGCTACTATCACAGTCCAGTGGGTTCTACTTCTATCACAGTCCAGTGGGTTCTGCTACTATCACAGTCCTATGTGGGCTCTACTACTATCACAGTCCAGTGGGTTCTGCTACTATCACAGTCCAGTGGGTCTACTACTATCGAGTCCAGTGGGTTCTGCTACTATCACAGCCCAGTGGTTCTACACTATCACAGTCCATTGACTCTACTACTATCACAGTCCAGTGGGTTCTGCTACTATCACAGTCCAGTGGGCTCTACTACTATTACAATCCAGTGGTTCTGCTACTATCACAGTCCAGTGGTTCTACTTCTATCACAGTCCAGTGGGTTTTGCTACTATCACAGTCATGGGCTCTACTACTATCACAGTCCAGTGGTTCTGCTACTATCAAGTCCAGTGGGCTCTACTACTATCGTAGTCCAGTGGGTTCTGCTACTATCACAGCCCAGTGGGTTCTACTACTATCACAGTCCAATGGTCTACTACTATCACAGTCCAGTGGGTTCTGCTACTATCACAGTCCAGTGGGCTCTACTACTATACAATCCAGTGGGTTCTGCTACTATCACAGTCCATGGGTTCTACTTCTATCACAGTCCAGTGGGTTCTGCTACTATCACAGTCTATGTGGCTCTACTACTATCACAGTCCAGTGGGTTCTACTTCTATCACAATCCAGTGGGTTCTGCTACTATCACAGCCCAGTGGGCTCTACTACTATCGTAGTCCAGTGGGTTCTGCTACTATCACAGTCCAATGGGCTCTACTACTATCACAGTCCAGTGGGTTCTACTCTATCACAGTCTATTGGGCTCTACTTCTATCACAGTCCAGTGGGTTCTACTTCTATCACAGTCCAGTGGGTTCTGCTACTATCACAGTCCAGTGGGTTTTACTTCTATCACAATCCCGGTCTTACTACCGTCCGTGATATTTGAACTATTTGGTTAGGGATGATAAAGGTAGGGTTCAGTAAATTTTACCCACATTTGCACTTAAGAGCTTGGGATAAAAACCATAGTTAAAATAACACCCTCTTATACCTGGTCGTGGATTCTCAACTCCAAGCTTCCTGTCACCAGCAAACCAAACTATGGGAGCTTGACGTATAGTCCGCTTCTTCACCGACACGGGAGTTTAGAAGCAGTGGTAAAAGAAAAAAATTCTGACCACAAAAAAGGTTTGTGGCTTATAAAATCTTTCTTCCTACCAAAATACTAATATTTTTAGGCAGGCATTACAAAAACATTTCGAAATGTCCTAAATTTACTTGAATACATTTAAATAAATGTAATAACTGTATGATAATATTACTAATATATAAATTGTTCACATAAAGTCTTACTAGCCGTTCACACTATTCACATTTAAATAAGCTAGAGAAGGTATAGAAGAAGACGGTATATTTTGGAATAAATGTACCAGCATTATCTTTGAAGGCGACTGTGATACAATTTAATAAATACCATATTCATTTTACTAATCCGGAATTCAAGCTCTGACCTCTCCTTCAACGACAAACCGAACTAAATGAGTCTGACGTTTATTCCACGTAGACAACCATGTATATTATTAAATCTTGAATCCAAGCTACACATAAAAGCTAAACATGATCCCATAGTTTGGGTCCCTTTTAAAAAATTTAAAAACAATTCTTAAAAGCTACATTTTTGGGTCCTGCTGAAAGTTGAGATCTGTATTATCATTTGAGAAGTCAGAGACTCAACCAACCAAGACAAGTTATAGGAAAATAATAGGATAAAACCCACATTTAACCAATGATATATTTTACTGCCATGGCTAGAGTCGAACCTAGTACCCTTAACATAGTAGAAAGAAACGCTACTCACTGAGGACTGAGCTAAGGTGTCGGACTAAGAATTCATTTATGTTCGTTCATATTCGAGTTAGGCTAAAACAAATAAAAATAACTGTTTAATTTCGGCCTTAGATCCGGGATTATTTTCATTTCGTGATTGGGTTCTCAGCGTATGATATCGAAATTCCACTTAACCTAGCAGGACACAAGAAACCAAATGGTAAACAGACGATTCAGCAGTAAAACCACTGAGATCCATGGCGGGAAGATACTTGCATGATGTGTCAAGGTCTGTAGGCCTAATGATGATAGCTAGCCTTCCTATCTATCAAAGGCTAACATACGCTTGTTTTCAATTAGCCATTGTTACAATGACAAGACTCGTCACATACTTACTGGATCATCCAATTAGCCATTGTTACAATGACAAGACTCGTCACACACTTATTGGATCATCCAATTAGCCATTGTTACAATGACAAGACTCATCACACACTTATTGGATCATCCAATTAGCCATTGTTACAATGACAAGACTCGTCACATACTTACTGGATCATCCAATTAGCCATTGTTACAATGACAAGACTCATCACACACTTACTGGATCATCCAATTAGCCATTGTTATAATGACAAGACTCATCACACACTTATTGGATCATTCAATTAGCCATTGTTATAATGACAAGACTCATCACACACTTATTGGATCATTCAATTAGCCATTGTTACAATGACAAGACTCATCACACACTTATTGGATCATCCAATTAGCCATTGTTATAATGACAAGACTTGTCACATACTTACTGGATCATCCAATTAGCCATTGTTATAATGACAAGACTTGTCACATACTTACTGGATCATCCAATTAGCCATTGTTATAATGACAAGACTCATCACACACTTATTGGATCATCCAATTAGCCATTGTTACAATGACAAGACTCATCACACACTTATTGGATCATTCAATTAGCCATTGTTATAATGACAAGACTTGTCACATACTTACTGGATCGTCCAATTAGCCATTGTTACAATGACAAGACTCATCACACACTTATTGGATCATCCAATTAGCCATTGTTATAATGACAAGACTTGTCACATACTTACTGGATCGTCCAATTAGCCATTGTGGACTCAATGTTCTGACACAGATATAGCTACGGTGACCATATTTCTGACAGTAAAAATCGGGACAACTTGGCAACATTTTTTAAAAGTAGCATAAGTACATTAGCATAAGGGATAAGCATGATTAAGAACAAACATATTCCAAGATTTTTTATTTTTAGTAATTTAAAAAACATAAATTACAATAATATGTCATAGCTATAAAGAAATATGGGCTACGTAAAAATGTTAGTCAAAACTACTGGACTTATCTCAATCTCTAAGACTAAGTGGCTCACAGTAACGAGTAATTTTAAAGTTTAAACGATAAGAGTTTAGAGAAAATTATATTTTGTAAAAATATAATAGGCTATAAAAAATTAAGATGTTTTTCTGTTCATTTTCCTAATTCTACTCGTTTTCAGTTGATTCAATAATTTAATTTTAAGTTGGATATCTATTTGTGACTTATAAAAGCTGCCATTTTTAAATTCCGTATATAAAATCTATGTGCATTGAATAACATTTGCTTTGTCCAGAGGGATAGCAACAAGCCGCCCCAATACCACCGCCACCGGTGCAAAGGCAAAAACACACGGAGTTTATTCAGATACTCTCAATAAAAGCAAAATATTATAAATGTAAGGATTTCGATATTTTTACTTTACTGTAGAAACTTTTTTCATCAGTCAGACAATTCGTGACATTTTGGTCGTTATTAGGGACGCCGGGACACAGCCCTTAAAATCGGGACGTATGGTCACCGTAGGTATAGCTCTCTTTGGTAAGACGGGAATCGATAATCTGACCTGAGTATAGATCTCACGACCGTATCGAGGATACAGGGCTCCATCCGAATTTTGTTTCAATCGCGTCTTACTACCCATCTGGAGTATCCAAATTTAATCATACTAAGCCGAAGAGATAAGTTGAAGGAGGAATACTATAGAGTCAATCTGGCCGCATTTTTAATAAGTCATTTACCAGATTCGATGGTAAGATTTATTAAACTAAATAGTATACATTGTTGCAGAAACATTCCGCCAAAGAACATAACAATCAATTTCATTTTTCAAAATACGCCATAAAAATATGTTTTGTAATAGCTCAAAACTATTGGCTTTATAAAATTATATTTCAAACATGAGTTTTATATTTAATACTACATCTTTATATTGATGGTTTATTTCGTATCTTAAATAATTATGGAGATATAATCAAAATTGGAAATTTCTGCATATGCATGCCCTCAAAGGCCTTTTAATGGGAAATTGAAAATTTTCACTTGGTTTTTAATACTAAACGTTATTCTAGATTATAATCAATCAAAATCATTAGAGTAAATTTTTAGAAAATAATTTTTTTTGCCCCTCAGTAAACTATCCCTAATTTTAAGGATACTTATCTAGTTATAAAAATTACTTGAGAGGACCTTATTAAAACCCTCGATACAAGTATCAGTAAAATTGTTACGGCTTTAGTCCTAGATAGTGACAGAAAAACGGCATCGCAAAAACACTTTTTAGGTTTCAGGGAGTCATGAAACTTCAACAACTATTAAAATCTAGAGGTTAATATTTTTGACGATCACAATACTTCTCTCTCCGAGAGATCGAGAGATAGTAAAAAATACATAATTATAAAAAACGCCTATTATAACAACAACAAATTGAAAATACCATACAAGTGGCTTATTCTAAAGTTCAAATATACCACTAAACAATATCTGCCAAGGAAATTCCTCATTCATTTGTGAGTTGGAATGTGCTCGCAATAACATCACATGTAATCAGAATATTTTGCCCAGTCAGTTCAATAGTAGGAGCTGTTGTTACTAATTAAAAATAGTATTCAAAACAGAGAACATGTCAAGAATAGTTATAAGGACGGTGAATATCCACCATGAATGCATACATTTGCACATTGAACAGGAATATATTCATTTTGCTTGTATTCATGGGAATTCAAATGGAAAGGTAGTAATTTGAGATTTTGGAATATAATTGGTGAATCCATTTGCTGAGGGCTTCAGTGGATATACATGATGGTTAAATTTAAGTTAATTTAATGTTGATCCAAAGCTATTGCCAAGTTAGGCAATTTTTTTAGACTTAAGAACAATATTTTATTAATACACTATTTAGTCAATGGAATTAGCTAATACGACCTATAATTTTATACATTGTAAGAGGGTCTGACTATGAATCAGTAGGTAAGGATTAATTGGTGACCGCACGCACAAAGGTTGATTTTTTCACACATTAGTTACTTATTAAAGTCCTGAAAAGTATTTAGAACGTTCTTCTTAATTAATCTCATATCCTTCATGTTAAATTATTCCGACAGTAAACTCACTTCAAAAGAGGCATTGATTGAGAACTAGGTCAAGCATGTGCAGAACTTTTCCTATATGTTCCTTTAGCGTAATTATGTTCAAGAGTGTAAGTCATTGGCTCCAAAGTCAGATCGGATGAATGCTAAAAAACTATCTCACTAACGAACCGATTTTGGTGAAGAATCTCAATTATATCCTGCATCATAAATTATAGTGAAGAAGGATTAAAAGCTAGACATACATAAAAAAAACACAATACTATGAATAGAAAACTGCTAAAATTGTCTAATTAAATAATGTATTCAGCAGATTCATTAAAAAACACTAAAAAAATTGAAAATCACAAAAAAAAGTGTAAAATGAACTTTAAGTGGGTTTAGTTGAAAAACACTATCTTATTTGTTTGAATATATAATGTCATGCAATGTAATAAAATGTGTCATTACCTAATTGGTCTTAAATTAATTCTAAGCACATACACAATAAAGTTAAGGCAATTCACATGAAATTATTGAAAATTGGACAGTAATAATCCCACTGAGAAATACTATTGATTATGTTATTTAAAATATAAATTTAAATCTATCATAACAGTTTATTATTCTATGATGAGGTCAGATGACTCTATGGAATATTCAAAATAAAATTAATTTAGTATTTATATAATCCTCATTAAAAGTGGAGATAGTATGTGTAAATTATAATGTGTAAATTAGTCAAATAGACAAAGTTTGAAGAATAAATAGTCAAAATTAAGCTGAAGCAAATGTATGTTTTTAAAACGAGATGTGTATTTATTATGTTCATTCTACATATCGTACTAATTAAAAACAAACTTCAATTCTACACTCGCATTTGCTCTATACCTGCCCAAAAATTTGTTAAATTAATCAGTGAGCACACAAGATAATACATAAATATAATTATATCACTGAATATATTCTAAAGCAGTCAAAATGAACGAACGTGTTTGCTACAAAGCTAAAGGAAAGTAATGATACTTTGAAATCAGGCTTTGCTCAATCTTGATGCGTTATTGCAACTGATACATTCATTTTGTTAATTCTATGCTAATGCTTCTTGCCACAGAGGATTGATATGCATGGAATAATTAAATTCACGATGCACCTCTATGTACCGCCCTCTACTGTGGAACGAATCAAATTAGTAAAGTTGCAAATTTATTTGTATATGAAAAGAAATGCATTAATTTATAAAGTTTGAGAGTTGACGCCACAGCTCTAGGGAAAGGTTTACACAATAACGTATAACCATTACATTTACCAACATAAATATTAAGGAAACAAATTCTCAGAAGGATTTCAACAACTTATAAATAATGATGTTTGTTGAACCGAGGAAGAAGAACCAAAAACTCTTGTTTGGTGTGCGGTTATATACCCTTAAAACATTCGTTTAATATGTTAGATTGGTTTAGTTGCAGTACAATTATTGAAATCTTGTAAGGAACCACCTTATTTTAAAGTTCAATATTCTAAGGGATCAGTAGTTAAATTTTTATACACAATTAGAACACATTCCAACTTCTCTTATTTGGACATCTTGAGTCATGTTTGATTTAATTTTCTTATTATATTTTAAAACGTGTGTGTAGATTATTTACATTGCAATTTTGTAAATAATAGCATGTTTGGGCTACATCTATCTGTAGCTCAGTTTGGGGAAAGACTAGCCAGTACTAATATAGCGTTACCCAGGTGACAACCGAATGTACTAATAGTACATCCTTTTCGTGGAGGAGCTGTCCATGTCCCGAGGAGATGAGGGGATGATGAGGGTGAATATAAGGGTGGAGTTAAGGAAGTCTTTAACCTAATTTGAGCCGAATTATTCCCCTTTCGAAAAAATCCCCTGGTACCAGCCGGGGATCAAACCCAGAACCTCTAGGTCAGCAGATATACCGCCGCTATATTACAAGGCAGGTTAGTTTTGTAATTGATGTGTTAATTTAAAATATTTAATAAATCCTTTCTATTAAAACAATTACAAAGATACATTTTGTTTATCCTGTAAATCAGCAAAGCTTACCTTGCTTTATTCCCACGATGGTGTAACTTACAAGATAGGGTCATAATCAAGGTAAGGCGGGCTTTCAGGATAAATGGAGCGTACATATGCCCCGCTTTCATCACCAATTGACATTTTTAAGAGCTGGAAAAATATACTTGTTCTACTTTTATGTATTCATACGTCAGGCCATGTGGTCTCGCACCGCCATTTTTGAACATTTATAGAAAGACACAAATAAAATAATTAAATTTTATCATTGTTGACCGCAAAATAATATTTACTTTTTAGAATTCAATATAAAATATTTGGTGTGATAAAATATATGAGAAAGAACTAAAGTGAAATTATAGAATTTGTACTATATTAAGTTTATATAAATTAATAAGGATGGTTAATTTGATCAATACATATATGATATTTGATATCAGAACATAATTATAAATTACAATTTAATTCATTCTGTAAATAAATTGATTAAAATAGAAGTTATTATTTACACACATATGATTAAAAAGATATCAGTACATAATAAATTAACACATTAACATGTGAGTCAAGTTTAAAACATGTTAAAAGTAAAATTATAACAAAAAAACATAAACAATGTAACATAACTAAACTCTGAGATAATTGTTTTTTAATGACTAGAGTATAATGTTTGAATTTGATGTACTTTATGTGAATTATATAGAAAATTAAATATTTTGAAGAAAGGTGAAATATTGAATATATCATAGTTTATTGAATTCTATTATCTTATCTGAAATTCCCTTGTTCCTTTTATAGGCATCGTAGAGATGACCTTAGAGTTCTACATGTTTCGGCACATTTACGGCGCCATCATCAGGACATTTGACTGTGCCTGTTTGATTTGCTCCAGTGAATACTAGAATCAAAATAATATGTTTGTATTTTCTAAAAGGTGCTCCAAATGTCTATTCATTAGAAAATTAGGGTAAACACTCAACAATGTTATATTATGGAGACAAAGATTTACAGTTTAATAAGTGTTTCTTAAAAATTAAATAAATTGCTATTTAACAACTTTATGTTTTAATATGTAATACATAGGCCTCTACAATTAAATACGCGTTAATTTTTTTAATTATTGTGTATAAAATCACCTTTTTATAGATCAATATTTTATATATTGGATATATTATATTATAACACAGATGGAATCTCAAGACCAACACGATCAGGCATAGAAAGATAAACATTTTCTGATCTATAACTACCCGCCTCGGTGGCGTAGTTAGCTAACGCTCTAGTTTAATGTTGAGCTAGACCGTCGAGGACGGGAGATCGAGGTTCGAATCTCCGTCGGGTGATCTGGGAGGGGCTTCCTAAATGGTTTTACACTCTTCCTCCACGCAAATGCGGGTTCACTTTCTCTAAATTCAACCTTCCCTATTTCTAACCCATTAGTGTAATTAGTACTTAAAGCGTATAACCCGAACGGGTAGTAAGACGTGGTGCTAAATAATAATGATCTACATTTATTTATAAACGTTTGACCTTAGGCCACATATGCAGCATTCCAGGTGATATCATATTGACGCAAGTGTGTGTGATCATTTACAATGTAATACGTGTCAAAATATACGCGGGCTCTCTTTAACAGACTGCATTCTCACGTCATATTTAATCATTTTCACTTTTTGTTTCATTTTCTACGACGTATAATCATCACTTTACATGGACAATGTTGATCGAATTGTTTTTAAAATACATTACATAGACTTTTATTCAAAGAGGGGGAAAAAATAACACGAGAATTTTCTTTTCCAGTCTCTTGAATATATTACCGTCATCCAACCACAAAGTTGAGAATCTCTGCAAGGAACAACATAAAAATTCTTTGAGGGTGGTTTGAGGGGTTCTTATTGATTCAAAGAACCCGAAACGAAACAAAAGAGTGGTAAACTGAGGGTGGTTTTTGAGAGACTTGCTTAATAACCGGATGAGATGGCGGGCTTGAGAGAAGAAGGAAGTTTTTAAATAGCTTCTTTTAAGACAATGTTTCTAGATTTTTGCTCCAGTCTCCATGGCCCACTCACGTATTTAAATTAAAGCAGCTTCTTCCAACTTTATAGATGATTGAAGTATTACATTCCTTTAAAAAATATGCATTTTAAGTGTCGATATTCTTGAATATTAGCCAGTATCTCAGCTGTACATATAAAAAAACTGGAAATTCGTCTGTTCTTTCGATTTCATTGTTACGCCCTCTCTTTTACCTCGTAGTTTAAGGCCACCGTAAACAACATAACGAGTATAGAGGGGCATAAGCTATGTGAAACATAAAATAAATAAATAAGGAAATAAGCAGAGATTTTAAAGTAAATAGTCATTTAATAAGCAAGTATTTTCAACAACATCAACATTGTGGCCTCGACAACCCTAGCAGCGAAAGTATTTGCGAACATAGATTATAGGAAAACATTCTTTGGTAATACACCCTAAACATTATTATTATTTATTAATAATGGTTTAGTAAAAGAAAACCTAAGTTTTACTATGGAAATTTTTCTTGTTACAACAATAAGAACTGGATTAATACCAATGATAAATGATAACTGCATTTCAAGCTATTCTTACAAGATATATGCAAACGTAAATTTGACTATTCATGAAACCAAGTAAATACATAATATGATTCTACACAGTATAAAGTTCATTACGTAAAGTCTCTCAACAATAATATTTAAATAGTCCAATAAACAACGTCAACTCCATTAGTTGACACGTCCAATATTTTAGTTTCAAAAATATATAATAACATAAGACATGTTCTCATTACCGAGTCAATTGTTGCTATTTCTCCTCGATAGAGATGAGTCCACATTTTCACGCGATGCTGGTGAACATCCACGTGGACGACGACAGGAGCAGTGGTTGTTGGCAGTGATAGAGATAGAGCACAAGCGTTCAGTTAGGCGAGACATTATACGTCTTCTTATTCACGACGCAGTATAGTGTTGCACTTCTATATAGATATAGTCTATCCATTGCCTTCGGTAGTCGCACTTCGGACCGTATGACCACCAGTGCCGGTCATCAGTCAACATAACAGTTTAAACGCACATTCAGATCTAATTACGTGAATACGGAATAATTCTCGTACTGAATCAATCCCGTCGACTCTGGACTATTCACGTACATAATTATATAGCGAACCGAACATTTAAAGAACATATAACTGCTAATTTCTTCTTTACTTTTACTCGTACAGCACAATGACCACACGGGTCACATGCAGAACTCCGAATAATCTTTCACAATAATGGACATAGGTTATATACAGTGCTAGTTGCGTATCACTAAACGGGGGGGTGGTAACCTTCCAGTTGGCCGGTGACGTTGTTGGGCAGGTGGAAGTCTCGCCATCTCTTGGGAATTCAGCATGCAGGTCTATGATTGGATGAACCGCTCGGTCCAACGGATTTGGTGTCTTGATTTTCAAATCCTCCCCGGACGATTGGCTTGCTACGTATAGTGGTCTGTAGTTAGCCCCGGCGAGGTCAGGTGACGTCATCTTGTCTTGATAGAATTATTATCATGAATTTGCGCCCTCTAGTATCCAACTAGACGTTCAGCTGTAAGCATCAATTGCGGGTACTCTCGGTACCTTTGCCCCACTCGCCGAATTAGGACGTTTATTTAACTTGCGAGCAATCTTCGTGTCTCGGACAGCAGATCCAGGTGGTAAGTAATAGAATGGAATTATTATTTGAAATTGAATTGTGGTTGTTGAAGGAGTATAGGGCAGAAAGAGACGTATTAATTAAAGAACTGTATTAGGACTGGATTTACAATAGTGAAGATTACTATTGTTTTGTGGCTATTCTTCGTAGTTTCTTGGAGCGGGTAGTAAGATTGATCAGGTGGAAATAGCTGAGGCGGGTAAATGTAACATAACAATGTTACATCATTTGTTTGCTCCCAGTGAAGTCTAAAAGTACTCATTGGATCGAGATGGGACTTCTTCTGTTCTACTCCTCAGCCTTAAGAATAAAGAGTAGGCTAAATACCATATCGTTATACAATTAGCGAGTTAAACAGTGTCGAAAAAAGCGACTGTTTGTAAGGTTACATTTTCATTTTAAATTATTTTGTAAATAATTCATAATAATAATAATAATAATTTTAATGCATACATTTTCTTTATAAGTCTTCTTGGACACGAGAGGTTTGTAAAATCAACAAACCATGAATGTAGAATTCATCTTTTTTTTCTATCTAACTTGATAGCCAAATCAACTGCAATCCAAAGAGTAAATGCATAATATAATATTTCAATCTTAAATCCAAAGAGAAATAATGTTTTGTGTTGGTTATTTTGTATTCACACTATTAGGCAAATCGGGAGTCGTTAACAAATAAAACTTACACATAGGTAACGTTTAACAACTTTATGTGATTTTATATTACATTTACATGAATACATATGCAGAGAAGAAGATTAATTATCCCATATAAAGACTGTAAATATTAATTAAAATGGCATACAGCAAGCAATAGCACATAGCTGACTATTTAAATGTTAATAAATCGATTCCAATAATGTATTCTAATTGTTATATTAGGTTTTGGTTACAGTTAAGTGGAAGCACATTTCGGTTTTAGTGAACTTTGGACATTGAAAGTCAAATAACCGGGCTCATAAGAGTTGATTGTATATTGAGATGTTGGCGCTGTGACGCTATGATTCCAAACCCAAGAAAAATAGAAGGGTGCCACTTTTCAAGTATACTTATTAAATCCAAAGATGTGCACCTTGAGTGTATTAAATAAAAAATAAAATATGTCGAGTCTAGTGCCTTGGACCGCGTGTCAACTGGGAGGTGGATTTTTAAACTCAATTGACCAAACAAATTTAAACTTTAAATAAATAGTTAGGGAAATCTTTACCTTCCCCTCTTTATTTTATAACTTGGATGTCTGGTTAACATACAGGCTAATTATGTCTGCCATTTTGTTTCAAGAAAGCGGCTGCAAAACACTTCTTTTCGGGTTTTTTCTCGGCTTATGCTTATTAAATATTCATTGAATCAACTTTTAAAGGTAGTAAGTAGGACGCGGTGCTAAAAAAAAACTTTTAAAGATTTATAGATAGGTATTACGGCCATCTTGAAAAAATGTTGTGGCTATATAACATTATTTTTATCCTGTCCAAAGCTCATGAACTATGGACAGCCTGACAATTGGAAACGATAATCAATCGTTATATAAATAAAAATATATACCTCAGTTTTAGCTTCTGTGGTGCTGACTGACAGCTCACAGCTGACTTCTGTCGGCTTTGAAAAGCCACCAAACCAAATTATGTATCCCTACGCTGAACCATATGATCTGCAAAAAACATGTCTTTAGCAATTGTCACTTCTGACAGTCAAAATTTAGGTATATACCTAACTGTTGACTGTCAGAAGTCAGCTGTGAGCTGTCAGTCAGCACCACAGAAGCTAAAACTGAGGTATAGCTTGTGTATTTGTATGTTTGTATTGGGTGAAACGGGGTAATTAGAAATTTCCAATACTTTTGTAAAAAGCTACTCAATGAACCTACTTTGTTGGACGCATGGTCTAAGGCTTCAGTCTCGCAACAAACTAGACTACCGATGACAGGGATATAGGGGTTCAAATCCTAGTCAGGTATACTGAGAGTGGTTTACCTAAATGTTTTTCCACTCTAGTAGCTCCACTCAAATGCGGGTACACTTACACTAAATTCAACCTTCCTCATCCCTAACTCATCAGCATAATTATTACAAAAGCATATAACCTGAACAGGTAGTAAGAAGGGTTGTTAAAAATTTACTTCTCACTGTGGTAGAAGATTAAAATCTGTCAGACAGGTATAAGAGCTACCCCAAACACTCAGAAAATAAATAAAATTAATATCCAGAAAGGAGCTTAGGGGTCCTCCTCAAAAACTTCCCAAACTAATATAATATAATTTCTCCGTATATTTGAATAGTGAAATATTTAAACACGTGTAGAGGGACATCCTTAAGCAACCAAAAATTTCTCACCAGTTATGTTCTTTGCTAAGCTGAGAGGCTCTTATTTCCCATATGTTTTTGCAACGATGTATATAATTTACTTGCACATATCATATGATCGCTCTTAGGCAAATATTGCGTTCTATAGACTGCATTCGCTTGTAAGCTCAGTTTATTGGCTGACTAATGTTTCGTTTCAAAGATTTTTTTTTAAATTTACTGGTTGACATATTTGTTTTTGGATTGGAAATTATATAAAAAGTGCATCTAAGATGTTGAACATCAAAATTAGATATAGTTTTGATCTGTCTGTCCACACCAATTATTCGAATATTTTTAAACATCTTAGAAATCTAAAATTAGTCATGCCGATTGGTCTTAAAATAATGATCTATAGAAAAGTCTTAAAATCAAAAATGTAATATGGCAAATTATAAATAGTGGATTGAAATAGGTCAAAAATATATAGCTTTCATTTGTTTTAACTTTTACAATTAATTATTTATAATATATTACTCTTGTTTCTTTTTACTTTCTCTCTATCTTACAGGTAGAGAAAGTATGGTGATCGTCAAAAAAATCGAACTCGAGATTTTGATGAATTTTGACGTTTCATGACTCCCTGAATCCGAAAAAGTTGTTTTTGAATTTCCGTCTGTCTATCTGTCTGTCTGTCTGTACCTCCAACTAGAGCCTAAACTATTTTACCGATTGAGCTGAAACTTGATATCTAGGGTTTTCATAGGGTTGCCCCGAGGGGTTTTTGGAATTGGATATCTACCCCTAAAATTAAGGGTAGTTTACTGAAGGGAAAAAAGAGAAAAAGTCTATTTTCTCAAAATTGGCTCTAACGATTTTGATTAAATTTCATTTATGAACGTTAATAAATATTCCAAACAAAATGGCTACTCTCAATATTTCGGCAAAATGGCTTTAAGGGCTCCGGTCTGATGCGTAAATTAACATTTTTTATAATAGCTCCGAAACTATTTGAGATATGAAATTACTTAGCATTACAAATATGTATATATATTTATAATACAGATATTTTATTCGAAACATATTTTTATAAAATCAATAATTTTCAATCTATACACAATTATATATATATTTTTAACTTTTTGGACATTAAAGCTTAAGTATTGCTATCGTAAAAAAAAACTAACCTGAAATGTTGATGAATTTCGACGTCTCATGACCCCCCAAACCCTAAAAAATAGTCTTTGCAATGCCGTCTGTCTGTGTGTCTATTAAAACTTAAAATTAAGGGTAGTTTACTGAAGGGCAAAAAGAGAAAAAGTCGATTTTCTCAAAATCGGCTTTAACGATTTTGATTAAATTTCATTTATAAACATTAATAAATATTCCAAACAAAATGGCTACCCTCAATATTTCGGCAAAATGGCTTTAAGGGCTCCGGTCTGATGCATAAATTAACATATTTTATAATAGCTCCGAAACTATTTGAGATATGAAATTACTTAGCATTACAAATATATATATATATATATATATATATATTTATAATACATATATATATATATTTATAATACAAATATTTTATCCGAAACATATTTTTATAAAATCTATAACTTTCAATCTATACGCAATTATATGAATTTTTTAACTTTTTGGACATTAAAGCTTAAGTATTGCGACCGTAAAAAAAAAACTAACCTGAAATGTTGATGGATGTCGACGTCTCATGACCCCCCGAACCCTAAAAAATAGTCTTTGCAATGCCGTCTGTTTGTGTGTCTATAAAAACTTAAAATTAAGGGTAGTTTACTGAGGGGCGAAAAGAGAAAAATTTGGTTTTCTCAAAATCTGCTCATACGATTTTGATTAAAATTCGTACCTAGGCGTTGATTAAGATTATAAATAAACTGGCTATTTTCATTATCCTATGAAAATGATTTTTAGGGTACTTTACAGAAACGTTAATTTCCGTATCTCCACAACTGTTTGAGAAACTAAACAACTTATCATTGCAAAATTTTAGGACTATTAGAAATAAAAAACTTTTATTTGACATATATTTTTATAAAAGCAACCGTTTCTGAGATATTTGCAAATATATTAATACAATTTTGTGAGCTTTAGTTGTAAACATATACTACTTAAGTCTTAACGCAATAATTCTCCAATGCCATAGAGTAATTAAATATAAGTAAGTGTCTAAAAAAAGTATGTTATTTTCCCTTAAAGCTCTTAGGATAAATGTTTGCACAGCAATGATCTATCTCCATTTTAGACTCAATATTCAATATTTACATTTTTTATTGGTCAAAATGTATAAATTAATAATTAAATATCAATGCGATGACTTGAAGATCTGCAACACCTTATAAAATGTTAAAATTTTAACCAGAAATCTAAATTTTAATACGAAGTGTTGACCCTTGTGGAAGACATTAAACTGTTTGAAATGCTCTTAGGTGGACAAAGATGCGCCTCTTTTCTCATTGATTCTATATCATGGTATATTATTATTATTATTATTATTTAGCACCGCGTCTTACTACCCGTTCGGGTTATACGCCTAAGTACTAATTACACTAATGGATTAGGAATTGGGAAGGTTGAATTTAGAGGAAGTGAACCCGCATTTGCGTGGAGGGAGAGTGGAAAACCATTTAGGAAAAACCACTCCCAGTTCACCCGACCGAGATTCGAACCTCGATCTCCCGTCCTCGGCAGTCTGGCTCTACACGACTGTCATGGTATATTATTTTATGCGTGTTCTTATGTGGAGTGGTGATGATACAATGTACATTATTCCGTTCAGAAATCTTACGAGTTTATAGAAAGAGAGAGAAAGTCTGTGCGGTGAGCCGTACCATTTATTTTATTAGCACCAATAATCGAGCGTCTAAATATTGTGTTTAGAGAAGTTATAATTTGATCTTCAAAATAAATGTTAACTTTTAACATTTACTTTGATTACAATCTGTATTTTGATGTTGTAAATCTACTTTCCATGTTTTGTAACACAATTTTAAACGACAAAGGAAACATTCATATATAATTAAAGATTTATTAATTCTCCCTCTAATTGATTTTTATACTATAGAAGAATAAATCTACTTTAGAAATTCCACGTGTACAGAATGGGTACATAAGCTAAATTTTCTGAGAATTGAGAATTTATGTGGTGTTTTCCTTTCCTTTTGGGTATTATAAACTATAAGAACACCAAAAAAATCTATTTTTATCATACTTGTTTCTCTGTCAATTAGTATATTTCCAGTAAACGCCAAAAGTACTCATTGGGTCGAGACGAGACTTGTTTTGTTGTACTCATCGGGTTGAGACGAGACTAGTTTTGTTGTACTTATTGGGTCAAGACGAGACTTGTTTTGTTGTACTCATTGGGTCGAGACGAGACTAGTTTTGTTGTACTTATTGGGTCGAGACGAGACTTGTTTTGTTGTACTTATTGGGTCAAGACGAGACTTGTTTTGTTGTACTCATTGGGTCGAGACGAGACTTGTTTTGTTGTACTTATCGGGTCGAGACGAGACTTGTTTTGTTGTACTTATTATTCATAGAACCATTGTAAGGTATCAATACACCATCACCCTAGCTCATCAACGAGCGAGAACTGTTGAAAAAACTGGGCTTAAGCAGTGAACATTCGTCGCGGCTGGCATTGCAAGTACATAAGATAGCACGAGATATGAGCTCGGTTTTGGAGGTTGAGGGAATGGGGGTGAGTCCATGTTTCTTCTTTAATCTTCTGACGGACATAAAACACTGCTCTTGAAGTGTTATTCTTTTCTAACATTTGGACTTGTCGAATGTGTTGATGTATTGTTTAATGCGCGCTAAGTCGTGGGTAAATACTAGTCACTGAATATGTTCGGGGACAAAACATCTGACAATATTGAAAAATGTTTGGTCTTCGTGTATTGACTTGTTAGTTCATAAGATTGGATTTATATTAATGCATAGCACATACAGGGGCGGATTTACACATAGGCCTAGTAAGCACGTGTCTACGGGGGTAGATTTTAGGGGCGTCAAATTTTGAATAACGAAAATAATACATACGTTTCTCTGCCAGTTAAAATAATTTGATGTTTTCATCGTGTGTGTTGATTGTTGTGGTTTGTTGTATCTGCGTACCAACATAACAGAGGATCGCCTTAATTCACTGACAATCGTCTTAATTGAAGGTCACTTATTGGATAAAATGGTTTTCTGTCATCATCAACCAGTTCCCCCTACAGAAATCAAAGCAAAATAAATGATGCACTATTTTATTATTGTGTACATGCTAATGTTTTATTTGTAGTAACATGTTCTACAGTATACTAATGCAGACTTTATATTTTTAAATTATTTAATATCTGAATTTGTGTGTTGTGATAGTGTAAGAGTATTTATTTCAATTTTTAAAGTATTTGCTTAGATCCTTACAACTTTCAAACCTCACTATTATAAATAATAAAATAGTGTAAGCACTTTTTATCTGTCATACCACAGACGCACTTGTGAATATGGTATATACGTGTTGGTGTATGAGGGCTAGCAGGGGGAAAACAGGGATTTATAAGGTTAGAAATTAAGGTAGGGAAAGTGGGCGGCAGAGTCGTAAATCCACCCCTGAGCACATAGTGCACAATTCATAATCAAAATAGGCTACATTGGTTTGTAATAAAACATAACGCTAACGTCTTACTTCAATCGATGTATTTATTAATAGAAATTTACCTAATCTCTTTGCTCTATTAGATAAGGGCTTTAAAAATATTTCACTTAGGACTTCAATAAAAAATTATAGAATCTTTTAAAATATAGAATTAACATAATTTGTTGGTTCCTCTACTATTAAATAATTTTTTTGTTCAGATTTTACTATTGCCATGGTATAACGTAACCCCCAATAACAAAGTAAATTGTAATATTTCCCCATTTTTTCATCTGTACAATTTTTGTAGTCATTAAAGCTGAAACAAAGAAATTGGTTAATAACAAACATGAAGCATAGCTACCACAATGCAATTCAAACATGATCAGAAGATAATTTCGTCCGCTGTGTGTATCGGCCTTTGATTACAGTCTGTTCTCTAATTGACTTCTATGGTCAAAGTTCAATGGTTTGTCTATACTCTTCTATATTCATAACACTGGCCATAGTAAGAGAGAGAGGTTTAGAGAGATAGTAATGGTAAGTGTCCACTAGTCCGCATTGGATGTTAGCAATGCCGATAAGGATTCCGGGAAACAGATTAAAATACGATCCACAGAACTTGTTATTTTTGTCAAAATTACTGTGGTTAGCTAAAAACCAAAAAGCAAAATATACTTAAACAATATTAAAATTATTTTTTTATCATAAAGATAATACGTTAATCAAATTAGATTAGTTTCGACAGCAACAGCTGTTACATTAATGATAGCTTTATAGGGTACAGCTAGGAGTATGTTCTGTATACATCCTAACGACCACCCGTGCCACTGGTGTCATCATGGACACGTGACATGATAGAACTGAAGGATGGATGTTGGGAACCGCCTTCTTCAGAAATACGAATGCTGTGGATGCAGTAAACTAAATCAATCCAATTCGTGCCGTCCATCCGATGCGGATAAACCTAAAAAATATGTAAAGAATTCAATTAAATGTTTAAATTTTGACAAATATATTAGAACATAAATTTTAAGTGAAAGGTATGGTCTGGGCTCTCTATCCTTGCAGTCATAACTACCATTTCCATCGTGTTTAACTCCTCTACAAATAGGAATTTATAGCCAAAGCTATGCTTATTAGCGGGAATAACTCCATCTAGATATCATATTCTGAAAATTAAAAATGACACCTGGCAGGGAATCGAAGCCGGGACCTTTGCTCAGTACGCCAATACTCTAACTACTGAGTATCCAGGATTTGTCCCTGTGACCAGGTCATTCTTCACTCATATTTATTCCCGTGTCCAGGTGTCATTTTTAAATTTTCAGAATATGATATCTAGATGGAGTAATCCTCATTAAAAGCATAAATAATAGCTTTGGCTATTTAATTCTTAATATGCAATCCCGTACAATTATAATAATTGTACAAATGGCAGCAATATGCCAACTACCGAGTCGAAGATGGCTGCGTATCTGATAGCTCGTGATCTTAATATAATCAACATTTGTAGCCGACGATTTCCGCACGTCCATCATAGACTCTGCCTTAAAATATGAGTGAAGAATGACCCTGAGTATGGGACGATTCCTGGATAGCTCAGTGGTTAGAGCATTGGCGTACTAAGCCAAAGGTCCCGGCTTCGATTCCCGTGTCCAGGTGTCATTTTCAATTTTCAGAATCCTCTACAAATGTAGAGCTTTGTTACGGTTTTTTAGGCGCTTTGACAAAATCTATGGTTGATTAACGAAGGGGACTACCTTTTATTTTTCAACCCCGCCCCTTACTACGCATTTGCAAAACTACGCTAGTGTGCTAAGGATGAAGTAAGGATGAATTCAGAGGAATTGTACCCACAATTGTATGGTGGGAGCGTGTAAAACCATTTAGTAGAAACTATTCTCCGTACACCTGACTGGGTTTCAAACCTTGAGCTCCCCGTCATCGGCAGTCAGTATATTACTAGAGTAGGGCCTTAGACCAGGGGTCTCCAAACTATTAGTCAGAGGGCCACTTAAGACTGGAAGGTCCTAGGTGGGCCAGATAGAGAAGTTCATATAATTGTATTATTTTTTACTATGTAGACGAAGATTATTAAAAGAGAGATATTTACTAAAAACTCGTAAAATTGAGTTTTATAAGCTCTAAATTCCTTGTACTTACTTCATCACTTAAAAATAGCCGCATCTAGATATATTCTTTAAATTTAAAAAGGCGGCTATAACTGTAAATAAAAAAATAATATCTTTGATATTTAATCCATCGTATTGATGGATATTTAAAAAATAAAATTAGTGTTAAGTGACAGCAAAAACTTTATCTTTGACAAAATTTCTTCGCATGCTTCAAGCTTCACTTCAACTTCATTTCGCATTTAAAGGGTGATAAAATGTAATTGGTAAAATCTTGAGATTGAAAAGGCTATACTTCTGGAGGTACTATTAAAATAAGCTATTAGTATTACCACCGACGTCTTACTACTAGTTTGGGTTGTACGCATATAAGACTATTATTGACTACATTTTTTAATTTCGCAATTTAAACAAATAATCAAGAATGTAAATTAAAGCTGAGAAAATCTTAGGGGAAGAAGGAATGTTTGATTTGTAACTCTTATAATAGACCGGTTGTATCTGCTTGTACAGTACACAGCTCAGTAGAAGGTATCATTAGTCCCTGTAGTATCTGCTTGTACAGTACACAGCTCTTGTAAGGATTTCATTAGTCCCTGTAGTATTGCTTGTACAGTACACAGCTCAGTAGAGGATTTTCATTAGTCCCTGTCGTATTTGCTTGTACAGTACACAGCTGAGTAAAGGGTATATAGTATGTAGTACATGCTATAGGTATTGTTGTCCCTGTAGTATCTGCTTGTACAGTACACAGCTTGTAGAAGGTATATTAGTCCCTGTAGTATCTACTTGTACAGTACATAGCTTAGTAGAGGGTATCATTAGTCCCTGTAGTATCTGCTTGTACAGTACACAGTTTGGTAGAGGGTATCATTAGTCCTGTTGTATCTGCTTGTACAGTACATCAGCTTAGTAGAGGGTATCATTAGTCCCATGTAGATCTGCTTGTACAGTACATAGCTTAGTAGAGGGTATCATTAGTCCCTGTAGTAGCTGCTTGTACAATACAAAGCTCAGAAGAGGGTATCATTAGTCCATGTGTATCTGCTTGTACAGTACAAAGCTTGGTAGAGGGTATCATTTAGTCCAAGTAGTATCTGCTTGTACAGTACATAGCTTGTAGAAGTGTATAATTAGTCCTGTAGTATCTGCTTGTACAGTACACAGCTCAGAGAGGGTATCATTAGTTCCTGTTGTATCTGCTTATACAGTACATGCTAAATAGGGTATCATTAGTCCATGTTGTATCTGCTTATACAGTACAAGCTTGTAGAGGATATCATTAATCCCTGTAGTATCTGCTTGTACAGTACATAGCTTGTAGAGGGTATCATTAGTCCCTGTAGTATCTGCTTGTACAGTACATAGCTTAGTAGAGGGATCGTTTGTCCCTGTAGTATCTGCTTGTACAGTACATAGCTTGTAGAGGGTATCATTAGTCCCTGTAGTATCTGCTTGTACAGTACATAGCTTAGTAGAGGGATCATTAGTCCCTGTAGTATCTGCTTGTACAGTACATAGCTTAGTAGAGGGTATCATTAGTCCCTGTAGTATTTGCTTGTACAGTACATAGCTTAGTAGAGGGTATCATTAGTCCCTGTAGTATTTGCTTGTACAGTACATAGCTTAGTAGAGGGTATCATTAGTCCCTGTAGTATCTGCTTGTACAGTACATAGCTTAGTAGAGGGTATCATTAGTCCCTGTAGTATTTGCTTGTACAGTACATAGCTTAGTAGAGGGTATCATTAGTCCCTGTAGTATTTGCTTGTACAGTACATAGCTTAGTAGAGGGTATCATTAGTCCCTGTAGTATTTGCTTGTACAGTACATAGCTTAGTAGAGGGTATCATTAGTCCCTGTAGTATCTGCTTGTACAGTACAAAGCTTAGTAGAGGGTGTCATTAGTCCCTGTAGTATCTGCTTGTACAGTACACAGCTTAGTAGAGGGTATCATTAGTATCTGTTGAAGTAAATTTCAAGTTATCATCACCCAATTTATATCCTTGCAAACAATGTCTTTTTTACTTTATATTTTGTCATGTACGCTTTTATTTTTCATTTACAAGTGAATGGACCAAATAAATGTGGATATATATTTCTTACTGTGGCATTTTCTGTTCTTGTTCTATTTTAAATAGGAAGTAACTTTGATAGAAGGTATAAAAGTTATTAAATCAAGTTTCATACGTTTATGCATCAAGTCATCGGAACTACAGATGTAAATTTTTTTATAGATAATATCATTAAATATATATAAATGCTAAAATATTATCAATGTTGAAAACAAAAGACATGTTTGTATTTTATAAAACCTCGTTACCAACAAAATCCTCCTATAGTTTGTCAAAGTATGGATTTAAAATATAAGTGGATTCCAAACTCGTGAGTAGACCCCTCTCCCTCGCACATTTCCCAGAATCTTCCATCCCCCCTGTAATTTATCCTGAACATATTTACCGAACTTATTTCTTCCCATTGAACCAAACCATTGCGGTGATGTGTAGTGTAATCCTGATATGGTGCATATGCATACATAACATACATAAAACAAATATGTCTACATTGACAAAATGTAATTCTACACTTATTAATTTATCAGCATTGATGCCTTCTAGCAAAAGTAACAGCAGCACAGTGTTTTATGAATTGACGTATGGCTGGATGATATCAGTTCTAGAAACTGTCAAATACCCACGTTGAGCAATCACGGTATGGGCTTAATAAAGAAAGCTTATATTAATTACAAGGTATGATGAATGTAACCATTTTGGATCATTATTCATTGCTATGTGTGAGTTCACTAATTACACGCCGAATAAAGAATTATGTTAAATTGAGGAATGGTGAATTTCCGACTGCAAATACGCCATTAAGAGCTATTCCAAAGATGTAAGCCTCAAATAAATTTAAGTGGTTTTAGGTTAAACACCTGAAGGTCACTTTTACTTGAACTAATCAATGGGGGGCCGCAAGGTGTGTTTTATCATCCACTCCACCCCCTTCACCACCCACCTAACTTTACCGTCTTAACCTAAACTTAACCTAATTTTACCAATAGTAATTTTAGTGAAAAATGATGCTTGCTAAGCAAACTTATAAAAAACATTAAAAACGCACCCAGTTACTCTTGAATTAGCTCTATTAGGCTATTAAGTAGGACAAATGAATCATACCTCAGAAACATTTGAGGCAAGAGAAGAAATAGCTATTACTCAAATAGAGATTTAATTAAAAACAACACAATTGCAGTAAAATGATTTATTTGAAAGAACGCAAATGTTTACAAAATAGAAACCATAAAAAGGCCGCCAGTAGTGTTCACTAATAATAGACCTTGTGATAGACTTGACAATGTAGGCTATTTATATTAGTCTGTCAATATCGGGTTCGATGTTTATTTTAATATCGAGTCTTACTATCCATTTGGGTTATACGATTATGTATTAATTACGCTGATGATTTTAGGAATAAAGAAGATTATGGTTATATTAAGTGTACCCACATTTGCCTGGAGGGAGAGTGGAGAACCACTCTGTAAAAATCACCGTCAGTACACTTGACCGATATTCGAACCTTGATCTCCCTATCATGGCAGTCTAGCCTACTGCGATAGTAGCGCCTTAGACGATGCGGCCACTGAAGCGGTGGGTTCAATGTTGGACTCAGCGATTCACTAGTTTCCCTCCTAATGTTCATCAGTCAAACGGAACCACCTCTTGATTTGATCTGTTTCATCACAGAAAATGACCGTTCTCATAAGTAGGTGCTTCCAAATAATATTTCCATATTTAAAGCATGATTATGCAATGCTTATATTTATTTAAGAAACTAATTTTTATATAAGTCCAGTATAGGAGCCTTCAAAAATTTTATCCTCAATTTAGACTTACATTGAAGATCATTTAGATGCCTCTAGAAATCGTGTGATACAATATCAGAAAATGTGAGGTTAAGGGCAGCATGCTGCCCGCGGGCCGTTGGTTGTGAATAACTGATCTAAAACATTCACACATTTAAGTAGACCAAATATTATAATTATTTTAGAATGGTCTTTTTAATTTATTTATTGCTTTTAAAATGTAATTGCAATGGTCAAAATGTCATTAAAGATGTTACATTCATAATAAAATATCCAATAATAACTATAAAATTATAGCATTTATTATTGGGACAATAGAGTAGGGGCTAGGATAATAAATAATTTGAGCAATTTGCCACAAATATTTTGTCAGTAAGACTCAAGCATACACAATAATAAAATATATAGTAAAATGTTAAATAGTTCAACTGCTCAACTCTTCTCAATTTCAAGACCGTAAAAAAAATTTCGAATTAATGTAACTTATAGTACCAACATCAAAGTTACCAAAACTTTGGGCACTAAACTCTTAGCAAGTTTTCCATAATCATGATGGTATTTATAAATGACACAAATTAAATTTTGATTAATTTTATAAAATTTAATTTTAGACAACAGGCTATTAGTTTAAGTTCTAAAAATCTGTAATTAGTTAAATATTATATAGCTACATAATTTTACATAAATTGACGCAGCATCTTTAGTTAACTTATCAAAATGTGATTTATTGATATAGAGAGTAATTTTTCCATATTAAAATGTTATAAATTTGAATTTAAATGCTAATATGCACGGAACGCCCTTTAAGGTCAATTATAACATTGCAATACTTTTTTTTAATGCTATTTACTTTTATATAAACCCTCTTTTATGTTTAAAAATTATTGATAGCTTTAGATGTTAAAATCCCTCTAATCATTATAATGGTATTTCTTTATGTCTATAAAATATAGCCCTAATGCAAAGTTAATTTAAATCGTATTGGTTGGAATACACTGTATTATGATAAATGGAGTTATTCTACTAAAAATAAGAGAATACTGATCTTGTCTATGAGTAAGTTCTTGGGACAAGAATCCGCAAAATGTCGTCTGGATGAGAGTCCTAATAGGAAGAATTTCATTGTGCATCGCTTTTAACAATGGTCTGTTCTCTATTGTCGGGGAACATGATATAATGGGGCTTATATACCTCATGAAAGATATAAATCTGGTAATAGAAAATTATGTTATGGAAAGGAACAATTTTGGTTCGATATTTCAAAAGGAGTTAAATCCAACCTTGGTAAAAATCTAAGTTAGTAAAAGAGTATTGGAGATTTTTTTTCAGAGCTATGTTTACAAAAATAAAGCCGTGTGTGTTGTATAGGGTTGACATGTTGGTTCTGTAGCTTCGAGAAGGTATTTGAACAACTCTTATTGTGGTACAAGTTCTTTTGATGCTAAGAGTTCTATTAAACATGTAAAATTAAATATTTGGAATATCTAGTTTATTGTGAGAGAGAACACTTCTTACATGACACATTTTAGTCGTTCATTTTTTGTTGAGTGAATTTATACTTTTATAAAATATTAAAATAAACAACCCTTCACTTCTTTCAATAGATCAGATAGTGTTTTTTAAAACAAGTCGTTTAAATACATGGTAGCTTTACACAGAATTTAGCTTCGTTAAATATTTATATATCTCCAGGAATAGAACATATTAATTTTATAAACATGATTATTTTCTAACATGGCCGCTAAAAAGTGTATTTTTAAAGATTGGATGTTTTCCTTGTACTGTATTTCAGCTTTCTAACATTTTTATAAGTGGTTATATGGTGGAAGATTCAGTAAATAAATGAAGACATTATTCCTATCTTGAGCTAGTTCTATCCAGTCCCCCTCATCACACCCCATCTCTTTCAGGTCTATTCTAATGTTATCCTCCCATCTTCGTCTAGCTCTCCTCAATGGTTTCTTCCTATTGGGTTTGCCAGTCAATACCTTGAACTATTCTTAGAAAATAATCTATTTTGTATTAACGAGCTGGGGAGGGGGGTGAGAGTCTCTCCGTGTGGTGACTTGTGGTGAAGCCCCCGAACAGAAATAACAAGTGATGTTTTTAACATTACATACCCATAAAAGCAAATTAAAATCATTTTAAATATAGTTTATGAAACAGCCTGGTATTTGAAAACTGGAAACTCATTTCGTCACATTGTCGGGGAGATAGAGGGAATTGCAATCGTATTTACATTTGAAGTCCGTTTAGTTGATGACGTAAAGAGAAACCATACAGTAATCCACTAGCAAGTATTATTGGAAGCATTCCATATTTTTTAGATTTACTTTATAACTAACAAATCAAATAAAACCTATTTCTAGAATACCAGGTTTTAGTAACCTTCAAATAATGTTGGGGGTCGAAAGTGGTGCTCTATAAAATCAGGGCTTAGATTAGAAACGTCATAATATATTCATCGAGGGGAATAAATACATATAGTATTATAGTATTAATAGCCGTTTGGCTGGGAGGGTCAAACCGCTAAAACACTCCCAACAAAGTAGTCCATCTATCTAGTTGTGTCTGGAGCTATGTGAGGCTTGGTGACCTTAGTAAATGTGGGAAGTCGTGAGTCGCGCGGTGACTGAAACCCCTTCCCATTGCAAACATTGCTAAAACTGTCAACTGCTTTCAGATAGGCCTACATCAAGCTCAATGACACTCCACGGCTGAATTATTCTTTTCTGCTGAGTCGGCCAATCAATATCCCGTGGACTACCTTGACACTGCTTTGCAGGTACAGCCTCACATACAATAACTGGGAGATATATTATATGTACAGCCTCATATACAATAACTTGGAGATATCTTAAATATACAGTCTCACAATAACTTGGAGATACCTTACATGTACAGTCTTCCATTAAATAACTTGGAGATATATTACATGTACAGCCTCATTTACAATAGCTTGGAAATATCTTAAATATACAGTCTCACAATAACTTGGAGATACCTTACATATACAGTACAATATCACGTGCACTAACTGGGAAATATCTTACATGTACAGCCTCATATACAATAGTTTGGAGATATCTTAAATATACAGTCTCACAATAGCTTGGAGATACCTTACATGTACAGTACATTCTCACGTGCAATAACTTGGAAATACCTTACATGTACAGTCTCACACACAATAACTTGGAGATATATTACATGTACATTCTCACATACTCTACCTGGGAACTGACTGTATGTACAGTCTCACATAAATAACCTTGACACTGCTTTGGATGTACAGTATAAAACAGAATAGCCTGGAACTTCTTTTCAAGTACAGCATTACATACAGTATATTTGAAATAATTTGATTGTGGAATCTTACACACAATACCTTGTGACAGATTTTCATGTACAGTATTATTACACTCATTGTGATATTACACTTGGACTAAATAGGGAACATACATATTATATATTAAATACGCTATTAATTCTCAACCTAAAACAAAGGCATACAGTATTATACATCTTGCCAAACAAATTATTAATAAAATTAAACTTTTACGAGAATAATGAATGCTATCATAATAAACAAAAATGTCACCATTTTACTCGAATGTTTTAGTCTAATAAACATAGTCCATCCTAATAAACTTTTAAATGGTGGACTTTCTGATTTTAGTGGAGTACAAATCCAAATGAACAACTTTGTTAGTCCTTAGAACTACTTATAATTACCGTTCAATATATTATTTATTCATTTAGTATTAACAAATTGTGAAAGAGAGTAATCTTATAGCTATGCGTTGACTTGTTTAACCAAAAACCTTCTCAAGTGGCCACAGATTCAACAATCAAGCTTATTTCTTAAATTATAAAAACAATAGCTAAAACTCGTACTGAGCTTCTGACTAAGTAATAAAACCATTTTAATTTTGTATTTATAAAAGGACTTGCTAGCAGACAAAAAGCGACATAGAAAATTAATTAATATATATTATTTATCACAAGTATTTTATATATAATTATGATTCAAATAACTTAGGTGTTAATTACCTATTTCGGGGATCTATCAAGAGATATATTTCTAGAACAACGAGTACAAATATAATGTGTTGGTAAATATTTTTTTTAAATATTTTCATAAATTTCCCGGCGAACATTTCAATTCTCCCGGTTAACCATCTTTTTCTCAAAGTGACGTGGTGATATTTCACTCTCTTGGTAACATGTTCTCTAAAGACTAGACATCAGTTAGGCAGTGTTGCCACCCTTGCTTGTCGCTTCTAGCCCCTTTCAAAGAGGTTCCACTGGCCCGCGGCTCTCAGATAAAACGCACAAGATTCGCTCGCTCCCACAATGCACCTCCGGGGACAACACTCATCCCTATAATCAGGGCAATCGTTGTAAAATGGCAAGACACTCATGAGTTACATCGGTGTTGGCTATGGTAGTTGTAAGATGGCAAGACACTCATGAGCTACATCGGTGTTGGCTATGGTAGTTGTAAGATGGCAAGACACTCTTGAGTTACAACGGTGTTAGTTATGGTAGTTGTAAGATGGAAAGACAATCATGAGCTACATCGGTGCTGGTTATGGTAGTTGTAAAATGGCAAGACACTTATGAGTTGCATCGGTGTTGGTTATGGTAGTTGTAAGATTGCAAGACACTCATGAGTTACATCGGTGTTGGCTATGGTAGTTGTAAGATGGCAAGACACTCAGGAGCTACAGCAGTGTTGGTTATGGTAGTTTTGTAAGATGGTAAGACACTCATGAGTCACATTGGTGTTGGTTATGGTAGTTGTAAGATGGCAAGACACTCAGGAGCTACAGCAGTGTTGGTTATGGTATTTTTGTAAGCTGGTAAGACACTCATGAGTTACATAGGTGCTGGTTATGGCAGTTGTATAAGACTGCAAGACACTCATGAGTTACATTGGTGTTGGCTATGGTAGTTGTAAGATGGCAAGACACTCATGAGTTACATAGGTGTTGGTAATAGTATTTGTAAGATGGCAAGACACTCATGAGTTACATAGGTGCTGGTTATGGTAGTTTTAAGATGGCAAGATACTCAGGAGCTACATCAGTGTTAGTTATGGTAGTTTTAAGACGGCAGGACACTCATGAATTACATCGGTGTTGTTTATGGTAGTTGTAATATGGCAGGACACTCATGAGTTACATAGGTGCTGGTTATGGTAGTTGTATAAGACTGCAAGACACTCATGAGTTACATCGGTGTTGGCTATGGTAGTTGTAAGACGGCAAGACACTCATGAGTTACATAGGTGTTGGTAATAGTAGTTGTAAGATGTCAAGACACTCATGAGTTACATAGGTGCTGGTTATGGTAGTTTTAAGATGGCAAGATACTCAGGAGCTACATCAGTGTTAGTTATGGTAGTTTTAAGACGGCAGGACACTCATGAATTACATCGGTGTTGTTTATGGTAGTTGTAATATGGCAGGACACTCATGAGTTACATAGGTGCTGGTTATGGTAGTTGTATAAGACTGCAAGACACTCATGAGTTACATCGGTGTTGGCTATGGTAGTTTTAAGACGGCAAGACACTCATGAGTTACATAGGTGTTGGTAATAGTAGTTGTAAGATGGCAAGACACTCATGAGTTACATAGGTGCTGGTTATGGTAGTTGTAAGATGGCAAGACACTCAGGAGCTACATCAGTGTTAGTTATGGTAGTTGTAATATGGCAGGACACTCATGAGTTACATAGGTGTTGGTTATGGTAGTTGTAAGAAGGCATAGCAAGGTCACATTAAAATTTTCTAGAGCAAAATAGTAAAATAATGTTAAACTACAAAAATGATCGAACAGAAGAAAATGTATATTTACTTATATTTTCATTTCAACTTATTTTTACTAAATAACAGGCATAATTCTTTCATGTTTTGCAAAGACCTTTTTTTCTACTCCAGCTTACTACCCTTCCTAGCTTTATATATTTAATCATAATAATGAGATTGGGATTGAGTAAAGTTAAGAGGAACTGTACCCACATTTGCATGGAGGTATAAGAGGAAACCATTTAGGTGAATCACCCTCAGTACATCAGTGTCTGAGATTTGAACCCCAACCTATGAATTAATGAAAATATTTCAAACTAGGTAACGTGTAGTAATGAAGGGAAGGACTAAATTGGGTAAGGTCTAATCCAGTTTAAGTTAGGTTAAATAAACAGGATCATGCTATGTTAATTTAGTTTTAACTATAGGCACCGTGCAGGGGCGGATCCATATCATTTTCATAGGAGGGGGGGGGGTCATCCATATAAATAACATAGTTACTTACAATGTTAGGTTTCTGTTTGAAGCCATTTAATAATTTATCATTCATATTTGATCTTATGCATGTTTTAAACCGTGGTCATCGTTTTCAATTTTTAAAAATCAGATTGTTTTTATAAACCATTTGGAGTGGCCTTCCCTCTAAACAATTTTTTGAAAAATTGTTTACTCTATTCATTTAGTATAAACAAGCTGTAAAAGAGAGTAATCTTATAGCTATCTGTTGACTTGTTTAACCAAAAACCTTCTCAAGTGGCCACAGATCCAATAATCGAGCTTATTTATTAAATTATAAAAACAATAGCTAAAACACGTACTAAGCTTCTGACTAAGTAATATTAGTAGTCTTTGCCTTTATTTTTTTTTAAATTAGATTCTTTTCTAGATTATAAGCCACCATTTAAAGTGTTCCTCACCTAGACATTTTTGAAATTTGGATGCCCCTCGAAGCTATTTAGAGTGATCCTCACCTAGATTTTTTTAGGATAGTTAGATACCGCTAGAAGATAATCTTTGAAGTGGTCTTCCACTGACAAAATTTTGAAAATTGAATTATTTCAGAAAGTAGACTATTTGGGGTGGTCTTCGCCTGAAAACGCTTCAAAATGGCATGTATCTAGAAGCTATTTGGAGTTGTCCTCCCCTAGACATTAATGAAATTTGGATGACCTTGGTAACTATTTAGAGCTTTCCCCCTTGGCGTTTTCTGCTAGTTAGATAACTCTAGTCTCGTAGTTATTTAAAGCGGTCTTATCCGGCAAATTTTTGACAATAGAAAGCATCTAAAAGTAATTTGGAGTTTGATTTAAGACCATCTTTCAGCTTCACATTCTATAATATCAGAGGATTTGAAATATATCTAGGGGGGGTAATTTATTTCAGGGAGGGGCAAATTATTTCCAGAGTCCCCCACAGTTCCGCCGCTCCTGCTGTCCACACATATTCTATATTCTGTATTCGTGGATGAACTGCTCTCAGGCGATGATTAGTCTTCTTTGATGTGTGGTAGTCTACCGTCTCTATGCGGAGCAATGTTTGTTGCTTGCTATGCACGACAAATATTCTTACATGAAAATGAATATTTTTTTCGAAAATTGAATAAACGTGGACGAATAACGCACATGTGAAACCGGCTTAGGAGGTGTCTGCGCGTAAAAAGACAAAAAAATTGTATAATTTATCTGTGTTGTATTTTCTTTCGAAAATTTGAACTTTTATTTTGTTTTTTGTATTAATTTTCTAACTTTCACAGGTGGGTCAACTGACCCTTTGACCCCCACCTCTGAATCCGCCCCTGGCACCGTGCAAAGTGCAGACTGCAGACGATATTTTGAATTCACGACACGAGCGCGCAAGACAGCCACAATTTTAAGTTCTTGAAGGGTAAATCCGAGCGGCGTCGTGTTTACCTCGATCAAATATTCGAAAATACTCAAACACAGCTCACTATTTCTAGTAAATTACTTGGACATCACAGTAGTTGGTTAAGAAATTGTTATAAAAACCTTGAAAGACATGAGGATATTATTAAAATTCCCATACTACATTTGGTTTGCTTTGAAAAAATTGTTTTCTAATGAAAGAATTATAATGAGGTTTTTATTGCAGACATATTTTCACTTTGTGTAAAAGGTTTTTTTCTAGTTGAAATATATATGTAGTACAAGAGTACGAAATGATCATCATGAACTGAATTTTATTTTTAAATAAGACTCATTCCTCTAACACCAATACTTTTTACAGTTTGATGTGTTTAGCTATGAGCTCTTCAGTAGGTCAAAACAATAATAGAAACTACGATGGTACAAAATTCGGGTTAATAGACGATGGTTTGTTTAGTCCTAAAACAATTTGTGACCCAGTTATTAGTGAATTGTCAATTAGGCTTTTGGAGGCAACAAGTATTTCAATTTTTAACAATGATTATTAAGTGAGTCATAGGCGTAAATTGTTATAAACATAAGAATCACCGCATTCGAATCTATTCAATAGTTCTATGGTTATAAGCGAACGTATAGGTACAGAAACTATCCTTTATAATAATCTGTGAATTCAGAACAATCAACTTAACTAAAATATGATTTCTCCTTGTATTTATTATTGAAATGTATTCTGTAACTACTCTTTAGATTTGGTGATCGAGTTAGACAGATAAAATATAACACATTCTACATTCATTAGGAGAATTCATCATTGATCAAGCGTTTTAAAACAAAATCTTGAAAAACATTAACTTAATTTAATTTAATTCATTTGATCAAACGCCTAAAATCTTTAGTAGTAGAGATATTGCCTTGATAATAATGTATATAACCATTGTAAATTTAATTATAATATAGCGTAACTATCAGAAATATCTTCTTATATATAATTTGATAAGCCCGTTTCAGGTAATAGAAATTACGAGGAAATGACTGAACAGATTTTGACAAACTACCACTCATTTTAACGGTTAGGAGTCCAGAATGTCGGGGGAAATAGTAGTTTTCCACGAAACAAGGCCGTAGCCAACCAATCATTTCACAGGGGGTTTGGTGGGCACATCCTCCAATTGCCGGAGGCTAAAAAAAATTCTAAATGATAAACAGTTCTAGAATCTATCTGAAGTGTTTTTATATGGCAACATAACCCCCTAACTACCAGAGGCTAAGAAAAATCTATATATTTAATCACCTCTAGAAGCTCTCTGAAGTGCTATTTATGGTAACACAGTCCCTTAATTTGTATTTGTACCTTAATTTTGATATTGTTTGAACCATAAATAAAGCCATATATACTTTGTTTATAAAATTTCAGGGGAGGTTTGAACCCCCAAAACCCCCCCTTGACTACGGCCTTGCCACGAAAGCCCGATTTTCACAGAGAATTTTCAGTTTTTAATTCTTTGTTTAATCACTATGGAAATCGTTATTTGCTGCATGGCTGTAAATCTCTAAATAAAATATATCTCTTTGGTTAAAAAATAATATCTCAGTCTTTATTTGTTGGTCCGAACACATCACAATTTTCTCTTTGGATAAATATTTCTCTTTGAATGCTCATAACACATCTAAATTGAGATGCCTAAACTGGGGAAACATTTAATGTTTATTGGAATGTTGATATCGTTAATTCGCATTTAATCAATAATATTGAGCATAATTCGAAAACTAAAAGGTTAAGTAAGTTATTAAACTCATGAAAATATTGTCTACGTTTTGTTTTGCACATGATAAAATGATGTTTAGATATGTTTTAGTATGTATTATAAGCTCAAAGACAATAAAATGATCTGGAATAATGTTTAAAAATTGACATTTTAACTATCTAAGTATGAGTTTTGGTGTTCATTCTTTTCAAATAATGGGTTTTGATGTTCATTTTATTCAAATAATGGGTTTTGATGTTAACTTTGGCAAATAGCAACACAATACAAATACATAAGTAAAGCTATGTTTTCATTTTACCGCTTAATTTTGAGGATATGATACTTAAAAGTAATGGTTTGTGTTTCCCATCTAGCTTTTCACATTCTTACAAATACAGTAAGTTCATGTATGTTTTCATGTTGATACTTAATTTTGAGGGAATGATATTTCAAAGTACCGTAATGTTTGGATACCACATCTATATATTCACATTCTCTCTTTCTATCAGACTCTCTCCTGCTCTCACACATACTCTCTCTCACACTTTCTCCCCTCATACACACACATACACATACTCACTCTATAAAACTCTATCTCTAGTATAATATCTTCTCATATCTCTCACACTTTATCCCTCTCTTTCACACACTCTCTACCATCACATATACTCTTTATCACAAAATATCTCTCACATTGTCTTTATTATACTCTCTCTCTCTCAAACGTTCTATATCTTGAACGCTCTCTCTCTCGCAAACTACATATTATATCTCAAACTCTCTCTCTCTCTCTATCTCAATCTCACTATCTATCTCACTCTATCTCAAACTCACTCTCAAACCCAATCTCACTCAAATTCGCTGTCTTAATTTCTCTCTCTAAATATTTCCCTAACTCTCTCTCAATCTGATTTTCCTTCTATAAACTAATCTCTCCCTCTCTAACTTTCTCTCTCAAACTGTCTTTCACACAATATCTTTCCCAAAATTTTACACTCTCTCTTTTACATACACACTTTATCACGCATTTATCTTACATATTCTCTTTTTCACACACTCTCTCTCCTCCTACACACACATTCTTTTTCTCTTCTTTCTCTCTCTAACACATACACATACTCTCACTATCACTCGCTCACACTCCCTCGATCTCTCGCAATTGCTCATTTTCAGTCTATTACACTCACTTTCTCTCTCACTCACACACTCATTTTCACACTCATCCACACACTTACACAATCACACATTCAAACACACTCTCATTTTCACCATCAAATTTTATCACTTTCTTTATCATATGTCTTAATATATATCTTATTTGATAAGCCCGTTTCCAGTCATAGAAATTACGAGGAAATGACTGAATTTTTTTTAACAAACGACCACTCATTTTAAAGATAAGGGAATCAGGATGCCGGTAAAAATAATGGCCTAAAACTAAAACCCAATTTTCCTAGCGAATTACCCATATTTCCTTCTGCTTGGACAGTGGCTCATCTGTACAATCATTCTTTGTTTACATCACCATGGAAACCATGATTTGTGTATAGCTGTATATTGGTAAATACAATATTTGTGTGTGTTTAAAAATAATATCAGCTCAATCGTTACTTGAGTGGTTTTGTGCAACGAATAGATAGAGATCTGTAAGAAGGGTCATTTTAAAGTTCTCATCGGGGCGTGAAGGGGGAAAATTACGTTTTTATTCAAATTACACACACTAAATATCTAAATAAAGTTGGTAGCCTTTGACGAGTAAACTTTTAAATAAAAAGTGAATGAGGGCTTATTACATAGATACTTTTCCATTAAAAAGTTTAAAATACATTTTAGTGCAATCATCTGCAGCCATCGCTGCAACGACCCACTACTACCATTTTGGAAAGAATTGCATTAAAATCCAAGCTTGGATTACAATTTTGTTTGATAAAGATCAAACGTGATACTTTTTATAGGCTAATATAAAATTGATGATTAACTCACTAGTATATTTATTAAAATAGCTATCGAAATCTCCTGTAATCTACCTCTTTTTTTTTTCAGAAGCTGTCCCTACGATGTGACGTCACATACCCTCCACAATGACGTCATCGCTCGCAGGTTTTATGATCTTGGTTGCCTTGGAGTTACACAAGTAAGACCCAGGTTGGAAGTCCACGAGCATAGTTGACTATAGTTTTTAGGAGAAGTACTAGGTGAGGTGATCTGTAGACAAGGTTCGACACCAACCGGCAGCACTGGGTTTATTGTTTTTCAATTATGGTCTCCCCTCAGGTAAATGATCATCCAACTTCTTCATAATTATCTCCATTATTCTAATTATCAACTTTATCTTCTATTATGATTTAAGGATTGTAGTTAATAATAGATAAACATTGCAAAATAAATTATGTATCATCTATAGTGCAAATATGGACATACCTATATAAATATATGGATACAAATAACATATATGAGGGGTATTGAGACCTTTCCCGATCTACTGTTCATTGGATCACGTGTTGATGTAGTGTTTTAGGCAATATTTATCCAAGTTTTAAATAAAATGAATATCTTATTGAAACTGCAAGCTACAGATCCAATAAAAGGATCTACAATTACTGGCCAAACGCTCAAGAGGCCACGGCCAACACCTTAGCTCAGTCGATAGTGTATCTTTCGGCTAAGATAAGGGTCCCAGGATCGATTCTTGGGATGGTCGTACAGATTTGAGGAAATGTAAGTTTCCTCTTTCACAGTGTTTAATTAACGGTTGGGGTCTGGGTCTTTTGTCTGTTATAGATTTACTTTAGGTAATTGATAAGTTTGCTGATATAATCAGTAGATACAGAGAATGCACGCTACAGGAAATAAAACAATGATTAATTAGGACGCTACTGTGGAATCTTGATACAGTAATTGATATGTTTCGTTGGACACCAATTATTTGACTATAGATTTCGCATTAATGGGCATGAGGACAAAGGTGTCACTTTCGTTTTTTTTTATTAGCATTGAAGTTGGTGTTCGGTTTAAATTATAAAGCTGTTTTCCTAGGCCAGATTCGAACCATTGTCTTTCTGTGGTGGTTTATCAACTTCCTAGGCTAAAGATGTATCGGAGCTCTTGACCACGACAAGTTTGATTTATTGTCAGTTGGATGCTTCCTTTTGCACCACGTCTTACTACCCGTTTGGAACAGTTTGGAATGACACATTTAATTGAATCGTATTCACAGAGGGTCTATTTAAAAAATAATCCTAATAAGAACTGGGTGATGATTTCTGGGAACAAGATAGAGGATGAATCCTATTGTTCTGTATCTTAGTACTTTTATACTACAAATGTAAAATTAAATCAAAGTTATTCATACTTATACTATTGAAAATATTCAATTGTTTTAAATGTTTATTATGGACCTGGTCTAACATACTACTCTCGCAATAGAGTGGACTGCTGATGATAGGGAGATCGGGGCTCAAATCCCAGTCGGGTGTACTGAGGGTAGTTTTCCTAACTGATTTTACAATCTCCTTCCACGCAAATGCAGATACACTTCCTCTAAATCCAGCCTTCATCAACCGTAGCAAATTAGCCTCCTAATCCTAGGCTGACAATTCAGCAAAGATTAATATATAGCATATCGGGAATCAAACCCGGGACCCTTAACACAGAAGTTAGACGTATTAATGACTGAGCTGAATTATTATTGGATATAGTGAAAAACAATTATAAATTTAAGATTTATCTATTCCCTAATTTACAAGAAAGGTAGAATATGTTATAAATAGAGTGCACAAACAAAAGTGATTTAATTGATTTATTATTAATATTATTATTATTATTAGCACCGCGTCTTACTACCCGTTCGGGTTATACGCACTTACGCTAATGTGTAACGGTAGGGTCATTGTGAGATGAAATGGAGGACCTACAGTTAAACGTGGAATCCGAACCACGGTGGAAGCCTGGCATTCCTCACATTCACAAGTTGTGATTAATACACGTCTTGTCAGAGGTGAAGGAAGGGTTTGGTAATCAGATAAATCTGTGCCGGGACCGAGGATTGAACCCCGGACCCCCAGTACAGAAGTCTGACACCTTACCCCTAGACCGCCAGGTCTCCCAAGTGATTTAAAGTACTTAACATAATAATTATTATTATTGTAAAGCTAGTAATAGTAGATCAGGAAAAATAAATGTAGGAACGGAATGACGGGCCGGTCTTTCTGACAATCTTCAGTTTGTCGAACAAACCCTGGCTCGTGTGAGGAGCTCATTGCTAAACACATCAAAGTGTGAAAAGTATTGGTGTTATAGGAATGAGTCTTATTTAAAAATAAAATTCAGTTCATGATGATCATTTCGTATACTTATACTACCCCTCCATCTTAATTAGGAAAAAACTTTTACACAGAGTGAAAATATGTATGCAATAAAAACCTCACTATAATTATTTCATTAGAAAACAATTTTTTCAAAGCAAACTAATTGTAGTAGGGGAATTTTAATAATATCCTCATGTATTTTAAGGTTTTTATAACAATTTCTTAACAAACTACTGTGATTTCCAAGTAGTTTACGAGAAACAGTGAGCTATGTTTTAGGATTTTCGAGTATTTGATCCTGGTAAACATGATACCGCTTGGATTTACCCTGCAATAACTTTAAAATGCGGCCGTCTTGCACGCTCGTGTCGTGAATTCAAATATCGTCTTCACTTTGCAGCCCTCCTAATTTGTGTATCACAACCTTTCACTGAGTTTTGCAATAAAATCAAGAGTTCGTCGAAATAATGTACAGATATCCTCGTTTAATTAAACAAACTTTTCTTCATATTGCTTAAGTTGAGTAAGATCATGATAAAATATCACAAATGATCCCTTCTCACCACACGTTCTTAGCATAGGATGCCCTCAGAATCTCTTCTTCCTTCTTTTTCATCATTCGTAGCATAGGGTGCCCTCAGAATCTCTTCTTCCTTCTTTTTCATCATTCGTAGCATAGGATGCACTCAGAATCTCTTCTTCCTTCTTTTTCATCATTCGTAGCATAGGGTGCCCTCAGAATCTCATCTTCCTTCTTTTCCATCATTCGTAGCATAGGATGCCCTCAGAATCTCTTCTTCCTTCTTTTTCATCATTCGTAGCATAGGATGCCCTCAGAATCTCTTCTTCCTTCTTTTTCATCGTTTGTAGCATAGGATGCCCTCAGAATCTCTTCTTCCTTCTTTTTCATCATTCGTAGCATAGGATGCCCTCAGAATCTCTTCTTCCTTCTTTTTCATCGTTTGTAGCATAGGATGCCCTCAGAATCTCATCTTCCTTCTTTTCCATCGTTTGTAGCATAGGATGCCCTCAGAATCTCATCTTCCTTCTTTTTCATCATTCGTAGCATAGGATGCCCTCGGAATCTCTTCTTCCTTCTTTTTCATCGTTTGTAGCATAGGATGCCCTCAGAATCTCTTCTTCCTTCTTTTTCATCATTCGTAGCATAGGATGCCCTCAGAATCTCTTCTTCCTTCTTTTTCATCGTTTGTAGCATAGGATGCCCTCAGAATCTCATCTTCCTTCTTTTCCATCGTTTGTAGCATAGGATGCCCTCAGAATCTCATCTTCCTTCTTATTCATCGTTTGTAGCATAGGATGCCCTCAGAATCTCTTCTTCCTTCTTTTTCATCATTCGTAGCATAGGATGCCCTCGGAATCTCTTCTTCCTTCTTTTTCATCGTTTGTAGCATAGGATGCCCTCAGAATCTCATCTTCCTTCTTTTTCATCATTCGTAGCATAGGATGCCCTCAGAATCTCATCTTCCTTCTTTTCCATCATTCGTAGCATAGGATGCCCTCGGAATCTCTTCTTCCTTCTTTTTCATCGTTTGTTGCTAAGGATGCCCTCAGAATCTCATCTTCCTTCTTTTTCATCATTCGTAGCATAGGATGCCCTCGGAATCTCTTCTTCCTTCTTTTCCATCGTTTGTAGCATAGGATGCCCTCGGAATCTCTTCTTCCTTCTTTTTCATCATTCGTAGCATAGGGTGCCCTCAGAATCTCATCTTCCTTCTTTTCCATCATTCGTAGCATAGGATGCACTCAGAATCTCTTCTTCCTTCTTTTTCATCGTTTGTAGCATAGGATGCCCTCAGAATCTCATCTTCCTTCTTTTCCATCGTTTGTAGCATAGGATGCCCTCAGAATCTCATCTTCCTTCTTTTCCATCATTCGTAGCATAGGGTGCCCTCAGAATCTCTTCTTCCTTCTTTTCCATCGTTTGTAGCATAGGATGCCCTCGGAATCTCTTCTTCCTTCTTTTTCATCATTCGTAGCATAGGGTGCCCTCAGAATCTCATCTTCCTTCTTTTCCATCATTCGTAGCATAGGATGCACTCAGAATCTCTTCTTCCTTCTTTTTCATCGTTTGTAGCATAGGATGCCCTCAGAATCTCATCTTCCTTCTTTTCCATCGTTTGTAGCATAGGATGCCCTCGGAATCTCTTCTTCCTTCTTTTTCATCATTCGTAGCATAGGGTGCCCTCAGAATCTCATCTTCCTTCTTTTCCATCATTCGTAGCATAGGATGCACTCAGAATCTCTTCTTCCTTCTTTTTCATCGTTTGTAGCATAGGATGCCCTCAGAATCTCATCTTCCTTCTTTTCCATCGTTTGTAGCATAGGATGCCCTCAGAATCTCTTCTTCCTTCTTTTTCATCATTCGTAGCATAGGATGCCCTCAGAATCTCATCTTCCTTCTTTTCCATCATTCGTAGCATAGGGTGCCCTCGGAATCTCTTCTTCCTTCTTTTTCATCATTCGTAGCATAGGGTGCCCTCAGAATCTCATCTTCCTTCTTTTCCATCATTCGTAGCATAGGATGCACTCAGAATCTCTTCTTCCTTCTTTTTCATCGTTTGTAGCATAGGATGCCCTCAGAATCTCATCTTCCTTCTTTTCCATCGTTTGTAGCATAGGATGCCCTCAGAATCTCATCTTCCTTCTTTTCCATCATTCGTAGCATAGGGTGCCCTCAGAATCTCTTCTTCCTTCTTTTCCATCGTTTGTAGCATAGGATGCCCTCGGAATCTCTTCTTCCTTCTTTTTCATCATTCGTAGCATAGGGTGCCCTCAGAATCTCATCTTCCTTCTTTTCCATCATTCGTAGCATAGGATGCACTCAGAATCTCTTCTTCCTTCTTTTTCATCGTTTGTAGCATAGGATGCCCTCAGAATCTCATCTTCCTTCTTTTCCATCGTTTGTAGCATAGGATGCCCTCGGAATCTCTTCTTCCTTCTTTTTCATCATTCGTAGCATAGGGTGCCCTCAGAATCTCATCTTCCTTCTTTTCCATCATTCGTAGCATAGGATGCACTCAGAATCTCTTCTTCCTTCTTTTTCATCGTTTGTAGCATAGGGTGCCCTCAGAATCTCATCTTCCTTCTTTTTCATCATTCGTAGCATAGGATGCCCTCAGAATCTCTTCTTCCTTCTTTTTCATCGTTTGTAGCATAGGATGCCCTCGGAATCTCTTCTTCCTTCTTTTTCATCGTTTGTTGCTAAGGATGCCCTCAGAATCTCATCTTCCTTCTTTTCCATCATTCGTAGCATAGGATGCCCTCGGAATCTCTTCTTCCTTCTTTTTCATCATTCGTAGCATAGGGTGCCCTCAGAATCTCATCTTCCTTCTTTTCCATCATTCGTAGCATAGGATGCACTCAGAATCTCATCTTCCTTCTTTTCCATCATTCGTAGCATAGGGTGCCCTCAGAATCTCTTCTTCCTTCTTTTTCATCGTTTGTTGCTAAGGATGCCCTCAGAATCTCATCTTCCTTCTATTTCATAGTTTTTTTTTATTATCAAGTACCAATAGTCTAGTCTACTTAAAAGGTTACGCTTTAGACCATGTGGCCAGCGAAGTGTGTGGTTGGTTCCTTAATAATAAGCCATGAGTAGTTCATATATATTTAAAATATTAATTAATGTGTAGCCCAATATCAGAATAACGTGGTGTGTACAACATAGAGTCCAATTTTAATAGCAAAACATTATTAGAAAAAACAAAACAACAATTTGGAGGAAACATTGTTAATCTTTGTCTGTATTGTTAAAGTTGTTTTAGAGGTGTTTATATATTTTATGAAAATTAAATCTGCATATTACGTTAACTGCTGACGCATAAATAGCTGAAATAAGATCTAATAGGTTTTCTAAATGTCAAATAAGGTTGTTGCTATGAAAATAAGGCTGTACACAAACACGGTAGGGTTATTTTTTATTTAGCGCCACGTCTTTCTACCCGTTCGGATTGTACTAGTTGCCCTAATGTGCAAGGGTCAAGGAACGTTTTGGGAATATTCCAATAAAATAAAAGCGTAAATTTTATTTAAATAATTCCGATAGTTAACAAATATAGCAATCAATTTAAATTTCGTGTAAATTAATTTTTTTCTCGTTCATATATATGTTAGAAATACTATTAGCTTCGTCACAAAAAGAAAATATATATGATTTTAATTTTTTTGAAATTAATTTACTTCTTAAAAAATCAGATATCTTAAATCTAGGCACAACGTACCAAAAATATCAAAAATTCAATACGTGTAGTTTGTATTCTATTATTTTAAATCGTAGGCTTTCTGCTAAGATTTTGTAAAAGTTTTGTATTTTTATCACATAAATATCTAGTCTAGCTCAAATAATGTTGGTGAAAAATAGGACTATTTATTTGACGAAAGGTACTGATCCAAAACAATTATTTTACTATTTTAATGCGGTAGAGTGAGAGATGTTTTAAAATATTGTATATGCTTAGCTTTATTTTAAGAATACCCTTGATTTGTGTTAAACCAAGCCTAAGCCATAATCAATAATTTTAGCAATTTTAAAAAAATTTAATGTTGCGCTGTGATTGCGAAGTAGAAATGTTCTTATTTTTCATAATATCCAAACACCTTTGGTAAATTAAATTAATTCACTATCAATGAGGTCAATAGGATAATTATAAACATGAAATGGGTTGGTAGAAATTATGAAAGTAAGTATTTGTTTATCAAGGTTCAACATCAAGTCATTGTAATTGAAAATGACAGCCTTTAAAGAGCTTGATATCGACGATATTGTTTCTCCTTTATTACTGTGTCCGCACAACCCGTAGACAAAACAGAGATTGACTAAGGTCGTATTTGCTTTGGGAGGTTATTGATGTCGTCAATGACATGGGATCCGGATATCTTGTTTCATATTAGAGACAAGTGTATTTGGATCAATAATCGTGGTGGGTGGAATACGTCATACTAAAAACAAATGAAACGAGGGCATCGAAAAACCTTGGTGATAGAGATCTGTCTCTAGCCTGAGAGGTCAGGGCTCTGAGTTCAGGGAAAACCTGGTGATAGAGATCTGTCTCTATCATGAGAGGTCAGGACTTCGAGTTCAGGGAAAACCCTGGTGATAGAGATCTGTCTCTATCCTGAGAGGTCAGGGCTCTGAGTTCAGGGAAAACCCTGGTGATAGAGATCTGTCTCTATCATGAGAGGTCAGGACTTCGAGTTCAGGGAAAACCCTGGTGATAGAGATCTGTCTCTATCATGAGAGGTCAGGACTTCGAGTTCAGGGAAAACCCTGGTGATAGAGATCTGTCTCTATCATGAGAGGTCAGGACTTCGAGTTCAGGGAAAACCCTGGTGATAGAGATCTGTCTCTATCCTGAGTGGTCAGGGCTCTGAGTTCAGGGAAAACCCTGGTGATAGAGATCTGTCTCTATCCTGAGTGGTCAGGGCTCTGAGTTCAGGGAAAACCCTGGTGATAGAGATCTGTCTCTATCCTGAGTGGTCAGGGCTCTGAGTTCAGGGAAAACCCTGGTGATAGATATCTGTCTCTATCCTGAGTGGTCAGGGCTCTGAGTTCAGGGAAAACCCTGGTGATAGAGATCTGTCTCTATCCTGAGTGGTCAGGGCTCTGAGTTCAGGGAAAACCCTGGTGATAGAGATCTGTCTCTATCCTGAGTGGTCAGGGCTCTGAGTTCAGGGAAAACCCTGGTGATAGAGATCTGTCTCTATCCTGAGTGGTCAGGGCTCTGAGTTCAGGGAAAACCCTGGTGATAGAGATCTGTCTCTATCCTGAGTGGTCAGGAGTCCAAGTTCATGGAAAACCAGGCTTCCTGCTTTCCTATTGCTAGTTCGGCACCTGTACAATTCAAATTTCATAGTAAGAACCTTATCTATATGTTAACAAATCTACTAAGTCCTCTTTTACATATTCATACGGAAGGTAATTTGATCTGGAAATTTAATTTTGGAGATATATTATAAATATCTATAAAATAACAATAATCAAATATTAAAATTGTTTCAATACAGACTACAACAAATACGTTTGATTATCTTAAAGGTTCTTCTTATAAAAATGAGATAATATTGTTCACCATCTGATGAAGAGTTTTTACTTCTTGACACATAGTGTACCAACCAGCAAAGTACACATATTGTACTAACCAGCAAAGGACACATAGTGTACCAGTCAGCAAAGGACACACAGTGTACTAGTCAGCAAAGGACACATAGTGTACCAACCAGCAAAGTACACATAATGTACCAACCAGCAAAGGACACATAATGTACCAACCAGCAAAGGACACCTAATGTACCAACCAGCAAAGGACACATAGTCTACCAACTAGCAAAGAACACATAGTGTACCAGCCAGCAAAGGACACATAGTGTACCAGCCAGCAAAGGACACATAGTGTACCAACCAGCAAAGGACACATAGTGTAACAACCAGCAAAGGACACATAGTGTACCAGCCAAAAAAGGACACATAGTGTACCAGCCAGCAAAGGACACATAGTGGACCAACCAGCAAAGGACACATAGTGTACCAACTAGCAAAGGACACATAGTGTACCAACCAGCAAAGGACACATAGTGTACCAACCAGCAAAGGACACCTAGTGTACTAACCAGCAAAGGACACATAGTGTACCAACCAGCAAAGGACACCTAGTGTACCAACCAGCAAAGGACACATAGTGTAACAACCAGCAAAGGACACATAGTGTACCAGCCAAAAAAGGACACATAGTGTACCAGCCAGCAAAGGACACATAGTGTACCAACTAGCAAAGGACACATAGCGTACCAACCAGCAAAGGACACCTAGTGTACCAACCAGCAAAGGACACCTAGTGTACCAACCAGCAAAGAACACATTATGTACCAACCAGCAAAGGACACATAATGAACCAACCAGCAAAGGACACATAATGTACCAACCAGCAAAGGACATATAGTGTACTAACCAGCAAAATACATATATTGTACCAACCAGCAAAGTACACATAGTGTACCAACCAGCAAAGGACACATAGTGTACCAACCAGCAAAGGACACATAATGTACCAATCAGCAAAGGACACATAGTGTACCAACCAGCAAAGGACACATAGCGTACCAACCAGCAAAGGACACCTAGTGTACCAACCAGCAAAGGACACCTAGTGTACCAACCAGCAAAGGACACCTAATGTACCAACCAGCAAAGGACACGTAGTGTACCAACCAGCAAAGTACACATTATGTACCAACCAGCAAAGGACACATAATGTATCAACCATCAAAGGACACATAATATACCAACCAGCAAAGGACACATAATATACCAACCAGCAAAGGACAGTTTAAAATAAAAAACTACAGATATTTACAGCACTTGGAAATTTCCTAATAGCAAACATGTTAGTATTTGGTGCCTTAAACTTTTTTAAAAAAAAAATTTTTTTAATTTAAAAAAATATTTTATATTGTCCTAAAATGTGCTTTGAACGCACAATACATATTTGTAACAATATACGTAGGTGAAGTATGGTAATAAAAAATGACTATGTCACTTGAAGAGCACATATTATTTTGACAGCACCAGCAGCTAAGAAAGAAAGAAATGTTAATTCTGTAGGTGCTGCTTCAACTATGAACTGTAAGCACACCCTTATTGAAATAGTCAGCACCAATCCACGCTGGCAATCGGAAAGCAGGTAGCTTTCTTTAGTTCTTTCTGAACTTACCCTATGATGTAGTATACCCACGTGGACATGTCAATGAGTGTTCTACTGAGTGATGAGATCAACTCGCAGGTACAGTTTAAACTTACTTTACCTACCTCAGACCTCTCTCCGCCAACTCAATGGATATCTTCCTAATCCTCTAATGCTATAATTTATCAAAATATATCTCACAGACCTTCCCACGACAGTGGACATGCGCGCTAAACTTCAACTAGTCTGATCCACTGATGACGGAGAGTTTGGGGTTTAAATACCGGATGGGTGTATTAAGAGTGGTCTTCTATGCATTATTTACCATTGACCCTTCAAGTTAATGTTGGTAAATATTCTTTAAATTTTACCTTCTTCATCCTTAACCAATTGGAATAGTTAAATGCCTATTTTTAAGACGTAACTAAGACACGGTTTGGAATATATATATATATCGCCTTCAATAATAAGTTATGTATGATCCTGGGTACAAAACCAGCCTGGTTATTTCTATAGTATAGCATTGAATGTCAAAGTCAAAAGCCTTGTGTTTTGTTTCCTTTTCCAATATTATAAAATATTTTTTTTAAATAAAAATAAATTATTTATTTGAGAAGCTTTAAACTACTACCACATTACGATTACAATCCGTTTTATTGCTATTAGATTCCTAAAGAGTACTATTAGGTTCTCCCATATCACCAGTAACTACCTCATCACAATATGTAGCCATCAAATAACCAATATCAGCCACCTCATCACAAGATGTAGCGTTCAAATAACCAATATCATCCACCTCATCACAAGATGTAGCGTTCAAATAACCAACAGCATCCACCTCATCACAAGATGTAGCGTTCAAATAACCAATATTATCCACCTCATCACAAGATGTAGCGTTCAAATAACCAATATTATCCACCTCATCACAATATGTAGCGTTCAAATAACCAACAGCATCCACCTTATTCCAATATTTAGCCATCAAATAACCAATAGCATCCACCTCACTCCAATATGTAACCATCAAATAACCAACAGCATCCACCTTATTCCAATATTTAGCCATCAAATAACCAATAGCGTCCACCTCATCACAATATGTAGCCATCAAATAACCAACAGCATCCACCTTATTCCAATATTTAGCCATCAAATAACCAATAGCATCCACCTCACTCCAATATGTAGCAATCAAATAACCAACAGCATCCACCTTATTCCAATATTTAGCCATCAAATAATCAATAGCATCCACCTCACTCCAATATGTAACCATCAAATAACCATTAGCATCCACCTCATCACTATTAGTATCTACCATATCAATATTAGTATCTACCACATCACTATTAGTATCTACCACATCACTATTAGTATCTACCACGTCACTATTAGTATCTACCACATTACTATTAGTATCTGCCACATCACTATTAGTATCTACCACATTACTATTAGTATTTACCACGTCACTATTAGTATCTACCACATTACTATTAGTATCTGCCACATCACTATTAGTATCTACCACATCACTATTAGTATCTACCACATCACTATTAATATCTACCACATCACTATTAATATCTACCACATCACTATTAGTATCTACCACATCACTATTAGTATCTACCACATCACTATTAATATCTACCACGCCACTATTAGTATCCACCCCACCACTAGTAAGAGTGTTGAGGAAGGGAGGAAACAGTTATCAAGTGTGGGGGTGAAAGAGAGTGGGGAGGGGGTTCGATTGAAGTCAAGGGAGGGGTGACATTATAGAGGAGAGAAAGATGGTTTGGATCAGATTAGTAGGAGGGGGGTAGTTTTGAGAGGACTTGGCTGGATATAGTGTAAAGGGAAGAGGCGATGGAAGATGAGAGAGAAGTTTGGAAGAGCTAGTCTTGGAGGCAAGGGGGAAGGGAAGGCTTTAAGGAGGTGACAACCTGCAGGCTCAGTCAACACAGGAGAAATGTAATATTGCCGGTGTTTACCGTTTCTACGCTCCTTACAAGCCAATAAGGAGATCCTCAGGCGGGATCAGTCAAACGACAATACAGTAGACAGCGTAGCGTCCGCTCTGGTAGCTTAGTGGCTCGGGTTCTGTCAGATGTCTCTGACTACATTATCTGTACTGGCAATAAGAGTTTTTTATCGTAAGGTTTTACACTCTCCTTCCGCACCAAATAGTTACATTTCCTCTAAAATTATACCTCCTCATCCCTACCCTTTTGTAGTAATAAATATAATAAAAGAATATCTATAAAATATAATGTATATACATATAATATATAGATAATGTATGAATAATATATATACAAAATATTTAAATAATATATATAATTTTATTATATAAATATAATTTTTACAACGCGTCTCACTATATATATGTTTGTGTCGATAGAGAATGGATAACCATTTTGAAAAAACCACCTTCAGTACGCATGGATGGGATTCAAACACCGATTTTTATTTAGCACCACGTCTTAATACCCATTCGGGTTATACGCTTAAGTACTAATTACACTAATGGATTAGGAATTGGGAAGGTTGAATTTAGAGGAATTGAACCGCATTTGCGTGGAGGGAGAGTGGAAAATCATTTAGGAAAAACCACCCCAGTTCACCCGACCGAGATTCGAACCTTGATCTCCCCGTCCTCGGCAGTCGAGCTCAACATGACTAGTGCGTTAGCCAACTACGCCACTGGGGTTGGTTTTTCCTAAATGGTTTTCCACTCTCCCTCCACGCAAATGCGGGTTCACTTCCTCTATATTCAACCTCCCCAATTCCTAGCCCACTAGCGTAAATATTACTTAAGCGTATAACCCGAACGGGTAGTAAGACGCGGTGCTAAATAAAAATAAAAATTTTAAAGGCAAAGCCTCTTTATAAACGACGTTAATGGTTTTATACGCAGGCGCGAGTATTTACGGGCTGCCGCTGAAACTATCACGGGAACACGTCACATGTGAGAAACACTTGTTATGTTGCTCAACGCCCGCCACCTTAAGGGTTTGTCCTTGCATTGTGTTGATGAATCAAACCTTGACAGAAAATTGTAAGGACAGGTCTGATGGAACCATGAGTATTCTCCAGTAACGGTCAACTCTATGATACAGTTTTACAGAGTTTGGTGTAGTTGGCTAACGCGCTAGTCGTGTTGAGCTCGACCGCCGAGGACGGGGAGATCGAGGTTCGAATCTCGGTCGGGTGAACTGGGGGTGGTTTTTCCTAAATGTTTTCCACTCTCCCTCCACGCAAATGCGGGTTCACTTCCTCTAAATTCAACCCTCACAATTCCTAATCCATTAGTGTAATTAGTACTTAAGCGTATAACCCGAACGGGTAGTAAGACGCGGTGCTAAATATTATTATTATATTACAGAGTGTTTACTGTAAGTCGGTCTTACACACACTTTAGGTGGGTTCAAATTACAAAGCAAAATGGTGGGAGCTCAAATTTTAATTGAAGAGCGCGTGAATGGCTAATTTAATGGACTAAGGAAATTGAAAAATTAAACATGGCAGTGCTTATGAATGTAAGTTCAGGATGATGCCTTAAACTGGTCTAAAAAACAGTAATTAATTTTATCAGTGGATTCATTTTTGGAGCTAGAATAGCTCCTGGAACCACAAAAGAGGCTTATTTTACAGAAGTATATCGGGATACATAAAATGATCTTATTCCTGGATATCCTTGACCACGGTGCATAGCTGGGAATTATTCAAGGATACCGTACCTTCGTGCTCTGAGAAGATTCCACTGCCGAGTTTCAACAATATATAGACAAATGTCTTGTTTTTGTCTTCGCACAGGTGGATACGCATGTTGGTTGACAGGGAAAGTTTCACAACATCTGGGCATTGTAGGATCTTTTCATCAACTCTAGTGACTCGAAACTACCGGTATAGTTTGTCGGAAGTCTTCTGAGAACAATACAGAGAAGCATCCTATGAACACATGATTGCTTCTGAGATGTCTCCTATATCTATCTAGATCCTCGAATTAAGATCTTATGCAACTTTTTAAAGGTTACTCTCATTCCATAATATAAGAGATTATTTTTACAGTAATTTTAATGTGAAACTTTGCTTCGATACGTTAAACACGCCAATTTGATCGTTATAAAAATGGAAAGGTAATTTAAATGTCGCATAAGCTGTTTGCACACTTCTGACAAATTAGCGGTTATAGCCGAATGTCACATTCAATGTTCTGCCCCTTTTTTAACAAAGTAGGTTCTAAACATGACTAAACCACTTCAAAGGCAACACATCCCTAAAACCTGAGTTCTGCCAAAACTAAACTAGTTAAAAAAAGTATTTATTTTACCTCGGACGCATCTTAGAGAGCACTCATCCTATTGGATCTCGAACACTGTGTAATACTTTGATGTCTATAATATGTTGTTATGTGTTAAATATAAGTTTGTTTGTATTCAAAGTTTGTAGTGAAACTGGCCGGTCGTTTGTCGTCAATCTCAAATGTCTCAATATAGTATAAATCCCTACGAATTGTCCGGTAGAAAAAGATGCAAGCCCCGCACGGTCTTATCCCAGAGATACCTTACAGTTTGGTTGAGTTCGCTCTAAAATGCATTAAAATTACCTTAATTGATGACCAAATTGTCTACAAATTGATCTGTTCTGATTCTATGTTCAATATCTTCCGACAAACTTTTCCCGAGTGTGAGCCAAAGTGTGAGAGGATCTGTCATGTGGAAAATATCAATATGACGGAGAGCAAATATCTGAGTGAAGAAGAAGAGTTACACAAGGCAACCTTTTATAAACTACCTGCTGTTCTAATGTGAGTCATCGTCTAATAAGAGTCCCAGTGCTTTGCAAACTAATTAGTACGATGCGTGGGTTTAGTCGTTCACGGTACGTGTGTTTTCAAATTAATTTGGACCTTTGACGACATGGAACAGCATTCCCACATAATAACACGCTGTGTTTTTAGGTATAAGATAAATACCGTGCTAAAGGACGCACCCGTCATTATTCCGGGGTGTTCCTCAACACAAACATCTCGCTTTCTGCACTGGAAATTATAAATTTTCCGAGTAATTTATGAACTCACCACATTGTAAGTATGCATCTTTGAAAAGAGATCTTCATCGCACAATTTAAAGAAGATCGTTCACAGTGTGTCGCATGAGTTGTTAGTGATGTCACTGACATTAATAATTGTAGTGAAATATACACATTGACCATTTTAGGACAGACAGCTAAATGCACAACAACTTGAATAATTCCAACTGAAATTTGTTCTCCTCATTAGTCAAGATTATACTAAACGGCTCTTGATCACTGCCCCGTTGATTTACTTAAATACATACTTAATGGATTTAGGGAAAATTCTCAGCTGGACAGATCCACATTTATGTGGGAATCCAACGATTGTCTATCTGCGACGCTCAAAACCAGATCGTTGTCGAAATCCCTCCATCGTTGGGATGTGGTCTATTGTATTTGTGATATCCATCATTCTCGTCGACGTAACTGTAGGAAATATCGTTGATAAAGTTTTGGTCGATGTTTGAATCCGGAATCTCCGAACTTCTCGTGTCTGATTTATTCTCTTTACATTTCTTCTGAATTTTAGTTCTCTACCACACTGATAAGTAATGTTTCCTATTAGTTTGGGAAATTTTAAATCCCTGACCTTACCATTTTTCCAAATACCACTAGAAATTTAGAATTGTTAGATTTTCTAACAATTTGGAGTTGACCTTCTATCTCTGTCAAATTTAAGTCTTTTCCATACCTAAAAGCTTTATTTATCCCCCTACCCTCGTCCCCTATTTCCCAGAGTCACATTTATAAATGTAATTATTCAGACTTTAATGAATATTTGTAGTGTTCCCCTTAACTGCATGTAAAATTTAAATAGGCTTCCACACTGATAACTGGTTATTTATATTAGTTTTGGAAATTTTTAACCCCACCCACTTTTCTCCAACTCACTCTTAGAAATTTCGTATTTCAAGAGGTTTTTTTTATCTGGATTTCTCTTTTTACCTGTCTCCCAAATTTTAATTTTGTACTTCATCTAAAATATTGTTGTAATTATAGCCCTCATATTTCTCGGAGAACCATTTTAAATTATCCCATTCTTAGATTTTTAAGGTTATATGGGGCAGTCCCTATACCTTTCTGCCAAATTTCAGCTATCCAACTCCTTTATTCAATTTTTGACAATAGCAATTTTCCAACAGCCATTTCACCCCCTTGGGTGTTTAATTTGTCAAAACCCCTTCTTATTGAGTAAACTACCTACGAGCTGAAAGGGACCTTCTTGCCAAATTTCAAAATTCTGGGTACAGGGGTTCGAGAGATGCAATGATGAGCCAGTCTTTGAATTAGTGAGTCAAGTATTTCGTTTTCATGTATTAAGATGATAGATATAATAATATATTAGTTTTATTAACATATTTTTAATTGATACGTTTAAAACGAGAGCTTTTCTTTCGTGTGTCTTGTGACCTATTCATGCTATGTGCATTTAATTCATGTTAATGAGGTAGAAATGAGAGGTGTAAAAGTCTAGTGCACCCGCATGAAAGCTAGACCATCATCAGGACACCTCAGCTGTGTTTCAAATCATGACCTCCCAATCACCGTCAAACTAAACTATATGATCTTGACGGTTTGTCCGTTTTCCCACCGACGAGCGTCACGAAGGCTATTTGTTTTTAGCACCGCATCTTATTACCCGTTCGGGTTATACGTCTATTGTTTATTTTGTTGTACCGTTAACTGTTCCCTTCACCCGTTCACAGTATGGTGGGGAGTGAAGTGAGCGGTTCCCCTCACCCGTTCACAGCATTGTGGGGAGTGAAGGAACGGTTCCCCTCACCCGTTCACAGTATTGTGGGAGTGAAGGAACGGCTCCCCTCACTCGTTCACAGTATTGTGGGGAGTGAAGGAACGGTTCCCCTCACCCGTTCACAGCATTGTGAGGAGTGAAGTGAACGGTTCCCCTCATCCGTTCATAGTATTGTGGGGAGTGAAGGAACGGTTCCCCTCACCCGTTCACAGCATTGTGAGGAATGAAGTGAACGGTTCCCCTCATCCGTTCACAGTATTGTGGGGAGTGAAGGAACGGTTCCCTTCACCCGTTCACAGTATGGTGGGGAGTGAAGTGAACGGTTCCCCTCACCCGTTCACAGCATTGTGGGGAGTGAAGTGAACGGTTCCCTTCACCCGTTCACAGTATGGTGGGGAGTGAAGTGAGCGGTTCCCCTCACCCGTTCACAGCATTGTGGGGAGTGAAGGAACGGTTCCCCTCACCCGTTCACAGTATTGTGGGGAGTGAAGGAACGGCTCCCCTCACCCGTTCACAGTATTGTGGGGAGTGAAGGAACGGTTCCCCTCACCCGTTCACAGCATTGTGAGGAGTGAAGTGAACGGTTCCCCTCATCCGTTCATAGTATTGTGGGGAGTGAAGGAACGGTTCCCCTCACCCGTTCACAGCATTGTGAGGAATGAAGTGAACGGTTCCCCTCATCCGTTCATAGTATTGTGGGGAGTGAAGGAACGGTTCCCCTCACCCGTTCACAGTATTGTGGGGAGTGAAGTGAACGGTTACCCTCACCCGTTCACAGCATTGTGAGGAGTGAAGTGAACGGTTCCCCTTATCCGTTCATAGTATTGTGGGGAGTGAAGGAACGGTTCCCCTCACCCGTTCACAGCATTGTGAGGAATGAAGTGAACGGTTCCCCTCATCCGTTCACAGTATTGTGGGGAGTGAAGGAACGGTTCCCTTCACCCGTTCACAGTATGGTGGGGAGTGAAGTGAACGGTTCCCCTCACCCGTTCACAGCATTGTGGGAGTGAAGTGAACGGTTCCCTTCACCCGTTCACAGTATGGTGGGGAGTGAAGTGAGCGGTTCCCCTCACCCGTTCACAGCATTGTGGGGAGTGAAGGAACGGTTCCCCTCACCCGTTCACAGTATTGTGGGGAGTGAAGGAACGGCTCCCCTCACCCGTTCACAGTATTGTGGGGAGTGAAGGAACGGTTCCCCTCACCCGTTCACAGCATTGTGGGGAGTGAAGTGAACGGTTCCCCTCATCCGTTCATAGTATTGTGGGGAGTGAAGGAACGGTTCCCCTCACCCGTTCACAGCATTGTGAGGAATGAAGTGAACGGTTCCCCTCATCCGTTCATAGTATTGTGGGAGTGAAGGAACGGTTCCCCTCACCCGTTCACAGTATTGTGGGGAGTTAAGTGAACGGTTACCCTCACCCGTTCATAGTATTGTTGGGAGTGAAGTGAACGGTTCCCTTCACCCGTTCACAGTATTGTGGGGAGTGAAGTGAACGGTTACCCTCACCCGTTCACAGTATTGTGGGGAGTGAAGGAACGGTTCCCTTCACCCGTTCACAGTATTGTGGGGAGTGAAGGAACGGTTCCCTTCACCCGTTCACAGTATTGTGGGGAGTGAAGGAACGGTTCCCCTCACCCGTTCACAGTATTGTGGGGAGTGAATTGAACGGTTCCCCTCACCCGTTCACAGTATTGTGAGGAGTGAAGTGAACGGTTCCCCTCACCCGTTCACAGCATTGTGGGAGTGAAGTGAACGGTTCCCCTCACCCGTTCACAGCATTGTAACTTAAGAGCAATACTAATGTAATCTTAAAATATGTATTATGCATATTACCTTGACAAAGATTATTAATTTTATTTTTTAAATTTATTTGAGTTAATTAACGGACACTTTCTGAACCAACTGATTATATCACCAAGTTAGAATTTCTTTAAGTGCATATAAATTAAGTTTACAAATATACAAATCTCTTTTTTAAATTGAAACTCTTTCCATTAAAATATTTCAAGCTCGTTTGAAAGTAAACATATCTTTTATAGTACACTTTTTTCATATTTTCAGTAATAAAGTGGTAAAATTATTTTGAAGGTGTAGAAAAGGGCATTAATAACAAGTATTCGATTAATCTCTTGGATTTTGTGTGTGAACTTTATACATTCAATAAAGCAATGAAATTGCTTGTAATAATAGAAGTGTATCAAGGAAATAAGTTTTTTCCTCACATACGTTCTTATCGGGTGCAAATTGTACTCGCATGTTCATCCTTTTAATTAAATATTTTAGAGATCAATTTCAAAAGGTATAATAACGACTCAAGTGTGGTCAATAAAGCTTAACATCTACCCCGTCTGTATTGTTTAATATTTCCTTCTTTGAATACCCAGATATTTTCAAACAATATAGTCTAGGGATTTTAAATTATAGTAACATATTCTTATTAGTTTTTTTATTGCCAAACATTACAAAAATATTCAAGCTATGCAATTGACTAAAATCATTAATATTCAGGCCGAACTTTTGAGAGTTTCAGAGTGCAACAGGTTATTTGAAATGATTTAGCTTTATGTGTAAAGGAGCTGAAGACAGAAATGAGGAATTACTTTGAATAACACGCATTGCATTGTTCAGCACCGCCCTGACGTCAAGCTGATCTGCTCGTGTATACAGTACACACACTGGTCTTGCCATTGTGTCAGTCAGAACTTATTCCGTGATCTGATTGTTGTTCAATTAAATTACTGATATGTTCCTCCAACCAGATTTGTAGATTTATATCATGTTTTTGTGTGCCGAGCTGGAAGATTAGCTATCGACCATAGTAAAAAAACTTCTTTAGTTGTTTAATTCTTTCTTCTACAATTATAAGTGAAACACTTTGTGTCGAACCTCCACTTTCTTGTTCTTCGGGCAGTTATAGTATTTAATTGGTGGTTATGTTATCACTAAAGCAGTCGACGCTGTCCGTTTGGAGGTATGTAACTGGACGTTAGATGACAGAGGAGAAAGTTTCTCAATAGGTGTGGACCTTTCTTGAATCAGTTTTCTTGATTTCAGATTTTGATAAGCTTCAGTTTGCTGTTGCCGATGCTTGGCTTTTAACCATTCATCTCACATAATTTTTAAAGGCACAGGTAGTCGTAATTATGCTGGAGGTAAAGTTACAAGAGCTTGGTTTAATATACGTTTGCGCATTGGCTCTCGTAGCAACAGTTTGGATGCGGAGTTTATGGTACGTTTGGGTATTGGCTCTCGTAACAACAGTTTGGATGCGGAGTTTATGGTACGTTTGGGTATTGGCTCTCATAATAACAGTTTGGATGCGGAGTTTATGGTACGTTTGGGTATTGGCTCTCGTAACAGTTTGGATGCGGAGTTTATGGTACGTTTGAGCACTGGTTGTCGTAGCAACAGTTTGGATGCGAAGTTGGTAGGTTCCACGGATTCTTCACAATTTCCCATTTTGTTCACAACTAACTAAACTGACCCGAAAACGGCGTACTTTTGATCGATGTCTAGCTCACTCACCTGCACAACTGTCACTGTACCGTATCTTACAGCTGCGCAGGTAAATCATAATTTTCACACCCATATTCAGCTGTTAAGTCCCAAAACAGCAACAATAATTGGTGACTTGGCGATCTAGGAGTAAGGTGTCAGACTTCTGTGCTGAGGGTCCGGGGTTCACTCCTCGGTCCCGGCACAGATTTATCTGATTGCCAAACCCTTCCTTCATCTCTGACAAGACGTGTATTAATCACAACTTGTGAATGTGTGGAATGCCAGGTCTCCACCGTGGCTCGTATTCCACGTTAAACTGTAGGTCCTCCATTTCATCTCACAATCACCCTACCATTACACATAATCGTAAGTGCGTACAACCCGATCGGGAAGTAAGACGCGGTGCTAATAATAATAATTATTATTATTATATTATAATTAGTATAATAATAATTATATTATTATTATACTAATATAATTATAATAATTATATTATTATTATTATTATTATTATTATTATTATTATTATTATTATTATTATTATTATTATTATTATTATATTATTATTATTATAGCAACAATAATTTTCATTTTCCATGACTACAACAACAAATTGTATTCTTACGTTGAAAGTTTTAGCATCATATTCAGAACGTTCAATATATTATATTATATTTATGATATTATACTATATTATGTTGTATTATATTCCGTGACCACAACTATTTTTTTCAAGGTGCTCTTAAACATAACAATTTGTCCCCGATATATGTCATAAAGATCTTCTCAGAATTAATTATTTTTTAATGTGCTCTTAAACATTACAATTTGTCCCCGATATGTGTCATACAGTGCTTCTCAGAATTAAACTGCTTACGGTCCAAATAATAGGTAAGAATCCTCGATCCTCTCTTAGGGTAGTACTTCCGTCACTCTTATTATGTGGCAAGTAGAGTCGCAGGTTTGTACGTATAGCTTCGCTCCTGTGATATACCTCCGGCGTGGTTAACTACTTTGTAAATTACATGTCTATCGTCCACGACCATGCCGTGAATATTTTCTGTTGTCATATTGGCGCGACCCACAATCGTATTACCCACCAAAATTATATTAATATAGCCTTTTCTAAGCATTTGGCTGTCAGTGAGCGTTAAGGGTGCTACATGGGCAGGTAGAAATACCTCGTCTCCTTTTGGGAGTAAAAAAATATTTCACCTCTTCTCTTTACTTATCTTTATTCCTCTGAGTTCGTAACAGATTAGTGAAAGAGGAAGGACGAAAGACTTGTCACTCGAGGCCGGGATGATTCATTCACCAGTAAAGCGACAGCTTTACAACTCTTTTGGCTTATATTTCACAACAGCTCACTGGCTTGATACACAACCAATATACTCCTAAATTTAAACAGTAGTCGAATTGTTTAAAAGAAATAAGAACATTACTATTTCAAGTTGCTGGTAATGCTGCTCTTGTATATTAAATCGTGATTTACATTCCTGTACATAAAATAATTAGGTACCTATAACTTTATTTTTTAGCTTTGTATCTAAATATTGATTTTTTAGGTAAATTTTCCACAACAATCAAACTACCTGTTATGGATTATTTTCATATCCACTAATTATTACGCTAATATATTAGGGAAACGAAAAGCTTAATTTTAAAGGAATTGTACCCGCATTAACGTGGAGAATGAATAGAAATCGACCATTCAGGACAAAATCCCCTCTATACAACAGACCGGGCTTCAAACCCTAACCTCCACGTCATTGACAACCATTTCTATTGTTAGAGTGACGCCTTAGATCATTCGACCCTTTGGGTAAATCCGAGCCGGAGAGTAGTTTTGAACTCGTCTAATTTTTTGTCTAAACATCTTATAAAATCATGACTAAAAAAATAATAGCCCTCTCCAGTGGGCACGTGAACAAAATCATTTCTCTCATCTAATCTAATTTACAGGTGATGGGTAGGTCGGGATTGTAATTCCAGTAGTGTGGTCTGAGATTTTTTTTCACTCTATCTTCACACAAATGAGGGTATAAGACCTCTGATTGATAAGTTCCACTTTCTTCCCCTTTAGTGTGATTATTGTATTATTAGGGAACTCAATAATTATTTAAATGTGTAACAGTTGCATAACAATTATCTTTTTTTCCAATTTTAAAGTAAGTGGTGGTGAAAACTTTAATTGTATAGAACGTTTAGATATTTGTAGTACAATATTTTGATTTCTAGTTGGTGTAATTAAAACTATTATGTGACAACTTTATATCCTGTCTTTATCAATAATATTCGATAAGATGGTGTAGGTAAGCGTGACCTTCAAAATTACTTATTAGTTATAACCACAAAATAATTACGAAATATTATGCTTGTGTTTTGATTTATTTCAATTTTTATATTTATAACTTATTTTGTATGTTTCAAAATATTTATAAGCCAAAAAAAAATATATTACAATAGCTATCAATAAGCTTGTAAGGATGTAGTTTTTACATAAGTCATAAAAAAATTAGTTTAATTTGTTGGTATGTGATTAAAATAGCTTTCACTTTATATCTACCAACGAGTAAAATGTGTTTGTTTCAATCTCTACGTGGAGAGCCTAAACAAGGGAAGTAGTGTTGAATATATTTTTACAACCAAATAAAGTTGAAATAAAATATAAATCTAGAAATAAATTTAGGCAAGGAATGTCCACTATATGTGTACACCTAATGAAGGTAGGCAATGCCCACTATATGTGTACACCTGATGAAAGGTTACAATGCCCACTACATGTATACGCATCCGATAAAGGAATACAATGTTAACTATATGGGACTTCACTATCTGCATGGTTCAAAGCAGTAATTCTCAACTTTTTTTTAACCTACTGCCCCCTTTTGAGAATTTGATGCTGTTACAGCCCTCACCCTAAGTTAAATGTAATATGCATTCTGAAACCAATGATAATAACCTTGCAGAAATACTATCTTGCCAACAGGTCAATATTTCCTCGTTTGAAAAAAACATGATCACAAAATAAATGCACATTTTACGTGGCATAATTTATAATTCTTATGAATAAAACACGCGTTAAAACATAATATATGTTAAATGGTTATAAAAATAAGGACTTGATCGTATTGTCAAAATTAGAGAACATAAGTACAGTATTTAATATAAGAACATTTTGTTATATATTCTATAGGTTGTATTTATTAGCATAAAATTATTCCTGCAATATCAGTACAACCCCATACGCTGCCGTACAACTCCCTTGCAATTATTTACCATCTCACAAAACTAAAAATACCCCCTGGAGGACGGTATCACCCAATGTGGGAAACACTGGTCTAAGGCTTCATTCTCGTGTTATCATCGTCGTGGCCTGCTGATGACGGTAACATTGGTTTTCAAATCACAGTCGGGTATGAAACATTACACGTATACCACAAAGCTTAGAAAAATTCTGTTCACTATACGTAGGCCTAGATCACAAAATAAAGGAAAATCATGTTCACTATACGTATACTACAAAGTTTAGGAGAATTATGTTTCCTACGTAGGTTATATTACAATATTCGAAATTTATAGATTCAAGCGAAAGAACGAAGCGAAGGTGGACCGAAGAAATTCCCCAGGCAAGTACCGAAGAACTCTTCTATGCAACCAAAATGAGCTTTCGAGCTTCAGGAAAATTGTATACTGCGGAACCTGTGAAAGATGTGACATCGGGCAGCCCATCAAAAGCTCAAAGGTATCGAAAATATTTGAAGTTTATTCCAGAAACCATTATTTCCGGTGATAACGCTCTTTCACTTATAATTGAGCAGAAATTATTGCGAAGTCAGTATCAGGGTTTAAGAAATATAAGCTTAGAAAATAATTATAAATTGTATCCGTAGTATAAAGAAGTTTTAAAGGATAATGTTATCCTGATACATCAAGCATCACTGTAACTGAATGCAGTGCTGAAGTAAAACTATAGGCCTTATTAGACCATACAGTTGAACAAATTTTGTCGACTCAAATGGACGTTATTAAAAGCTTGAGTTCTGAAAAACTTCTTAACTTGAATTTTATTTGCAAGTAGGGTTGTGATGGCAGCTCTGGCCAAAGTACGTATAAACCAAAATTCAATGATGATGACGGAAGTAAATCAGATGCAAATATTTTTTCACTTCACTTGTTCCACTACAAATCATAACCGAAAATGAAGTTAATAATGCAAAAATCCAAGACCTTCATCTCCTCGATTTTGTCAGCAAATTAAAATTGAATTTTTGCACGAACATACGGAAGACACTGTAAAACAAACTAAGTGTGTTAAAGAACAAGAGACAAAACTTGTACCTTTTGAGATTGTAAGAAATGGAAAATAAATATCAGTTTCTTATAAACTTGCGTTAACGATGATAGATGGCAAAGTTTATAAGCAAATTACCAATACTGTATCCACTCAACGTTGCTATTTATGCCAATCAACTTCCAAAGGTTTTAATAATATCGACGATATTTTATTAAAAAAGATAAATCGAGTTAGTTTATTGTTTGGGTTGTCTACACACTACACATGTGGAGTCGATTATTTGAATGTTGTTTACATTTGTCCTATAAACTAGAGATTAAAAAGTGGCAAGCGCGAAGAAAAGAAGATAAAGAAAAAACAGAGAATAGAAAAAAAAAAATTCAAAAAGATTTCCGTCAAAATTAGAACTTATTGTCGATCAACCAAAGACTGGATTTGGTAGTACGAATGATGGAAATACTGCTCGGAAATTTTTTGAAAATTTGTCTGTTTCCGCTTCTATAACGGGCGTTGATGAAGGTCTAATTAAAATATTTCTTGTTATATTGCAAGCCATTTCAAGCAGCCATGAAATTGATATAATTAAATATAAAGAATACACATTAGAAACAGCTCGTAAATTTGTGGATTTTTATCCCTGGTTTTACATGCCAACTTCTCTACATAAACTTTTGATCCATGGCACTGAAATCATAACTAATGCATTAGTGCCGATAGGACAAATGTCTGAAGATGCGCAAGAATCTTGTGATAAATATATGAAAAGATATCGTGAAGACTTCGCGCGAAAATGCAGCAGAACAAAAACAATGGAAGAGCTTATTTTACGTCTTTTAGTAGCATCTGATTCCTTTATTTCAAGATTGAGAACATTCCCTAAAAAAAAAGTTAAAATCTATGTCACCAGAAGCAGTTGAATTATTAATTTCACCAACCATTTATATGTGTCATGCGCTACAACACTTCTTCTTTTTCGATGTCAGAATCCTCTGATTACGATACAGGTAACTCAACTGATGACAATGAATAATTTTCATTAACATATTATGTTAAAAACTTGATAAATACAGATTTATTTTATACATTTCACTTTGTATTTAATTCTTAAATTCTTAAGTTTTTCATTTTATTTGTTTTAATTTTTTCAGTCTCATTGATTGAATAGTACAATAAAATATTTTGCAAAATCTTTCTGCGTGAAAGTTGTTGTTAAATTTGAGTCAATATATGGAAAAAATCACTAATTGTGTAATTTAAAATGCTTCAAAAGAGATAGTAAATATACATGTTTTACTTATTAACATAGATTATACTTTAAAATCTTACAGTTTTCTATAAGAATATCATGTTTTTGCTGACAATACTCTAACTTAAATAAATATATTTTTAAAATCAAATGAAATTTAAAATCGCTGTAATTTTATTTTAAATATTTTCAAGAATAGGGCCTATAACCCTATATGAATACTGTTTCTAAAGAATTGGAATAAATCTCTTGCGTAAGAACTCTTTTTTTAGTGTAAAACACATGCTTTTAGAAACAAATATCTTATAATTTCTTAAAGTTAATTTCAAGTTAAATAGTACTTAAGTATAATTTTAAAGACAGATTAAATGTAAACAGTTTAAAAAAATGTAAGTAGTTTCCTAATCATTTCTAAATTTATTTTACTATTTAAATAAAATGCCAATTTTTGTAAGAAAATAAAAATTAATCAAAAGCTAAAATTAATACTATTACTTTGCTAACTTTGCCCCACTTTCCCCTATTTACAAAGTTTTTTCCCTTAAATTGATCTCGCTTGGTTTCGTGGGTTAAATAATTATTTAATATAAAGGTTTATTACTTTTACTATTTAAATATTTAACTAAAACAAATAATAATTCTACCTGGTTTCGTACATTATTGTATTATTGGGTTAGAGTAAAAGGTTTTTTTTAAATTCTAGTGTATAACTTCAACAAACAATAGGTTTTTTCCTGTATCGTGGGTTATTGAGACATAGGCTTTAAAGGTTATGGTTTCAATATAAATAAAAGTTTATGTTCTTCTAATAAATCTTTTATTATGTTACACCTTAAATTTTTCCTGGCTAATAAGGTGTAGGGCCTATAATATGTTATTTTGACTAAATTGTGTATGTTTAAATATTTATGGTCACTATATTGAATCCGTAATTTTATTATTTTGCAATTTTGACTTTGGTTTCGTAATCAGTGACCTCTAAAACCCCTAGGTACCAAGTTTCTTACAAAATGAATAAAACTTGAATATTTTGCCGGCTTTTATGAATTTAGAACTGCCATAATGGATCCACCATTTTGTTTTTTCAATTCTGACTTTTGATTAACAATCAGCAACCTTTAAAACCCCTATGTACTAAATTTCATACAAATTGAATAATATTTTCATATTTTGACCAGCTTTTCGGGATTTGGCCCCACGGCCCGGCGGTGGGAAATGCTGCTTTAAACACATGCACTGGTGGTTATAAAATTTAATGCTTCTGGCTCTCAAGAAACTGGATTGATTTGAGGAAGATGTAAAGATACGAATACTAACTAGATGCACAACATCTAAATTGTCCCTGTTGTTTACCCATGCTCACTCCATGCTGATGCAAGTGCACATTTGCTAAACTACCTTATCACTACATTGCACTTAAATCACCTCTTAATAAATATGGTAGCTAAGTTATTAAAAAATGCAGGTTGTGTAGCACACGTTTAAGTGTTTACATCTAGAGGACACTAATTTGATACTGGGGGTGCTAGAGAATAAAATTTCTATTTGTAGATGGATATGTCCTTCTATCTGAATGGTGAATATCTAGGCTATATTTCTGAATGTGAAGTACAGATCACATTGTTACCTAAGTTAGGTTAGCTGTTTAAAAAGTGTACGTTAAATTCATGAATATAATTAGGCCTGTGTCATTTTTAAGCAATTCACTGTTTCTATATATACTAAAAAATAGTCACCTAAAATCAGCAATGCATAGTTTCTTCCCCTTATTTCAATTTCTTTTCTTGCGGTGGGCTGTGAGGTATAATCTTATTTTTATCCCTCTTCTATGGTCCGCAGTTGTATTTTCTCAATTCATACTGACGCTAGCTTATTTTAGCTTGCACTTACTAAAATGTGGTCAAAATGTATTTTTCAATAAAGAGCGCCACAACCTGCAAGGTTCTACCGAAGGTGATGAGCCGGGTGGAAGTACGAACAGCAAGAGAAAGCGAGGGAAGGATTAACCTGCTCGTCTGCCATTCTTTCACTTCTCCTCCCCCCTCCTTCGCTCGGAGCAAAGTTTGACCGGTCCTTTGCCGAGTGATGACGTTAGTGTACAGGGAAAATATTACCAGTTGCTACCTCTCAGGTAAATAATAATGCCAATAAATTTTGTGTTGTGACCCCCCTAATAAATTATATAATTCGATTCATAAATCTCCATTCTATGATCCTATAATATTGCCCTTTCATTTCGCTTGGATTTAGGTCTTTAACAATCAACTCAAATATCGCTAATTTTGACTTTTCTAAGGGCAAAATTTCTTATTTTAAGCCATGTTTACAGATCTCTCTTATCTATAGAAACATAGAATAGAGTTTTGTATTCATTCCAGTGAAGACCAAACTTCAATACAACTAATAGTTTTATCAAAATCGTGATAGAGCTGAACACTTGAGTGACACAGTATTGGCTCCCCTATGTAGCCCCCTTAAGAACTTAATGCCTGCTACCGTCCGTCTAAACGTGTTGGGTGGCTTGCTGGCCCCTACACAGTAAGTACGCTACTAGTAGTCTCCCAACATATTTAACTTATCTATGGATTAACCAAGCGATGCTTGCCCGTTGCTTTATTAACTAGTCCGCGTAGTGCTTTGGATCGGTGACCAGGTCACACAAATATTGTTAACTGTCTTATAGAGTACTTTTGACCAAGAGCTGCTGCTACTTGACCAATGTTGCCATTTCTTGTTGCTGATCTGCTAAACACGTTCAAAGTTCACAATGATAGGTGTACTGAGTCTTAATTTGGCGTAAGTAAATACAGTAATAGTTTTTAATGGTTAAGAGCGTACACGTCTTCATCTGTTAGAGTCTTACATTACAGGGCAGAAACACACAAAACTTGCCATCTAGTTCGCTATTAGGTGTCTCCCAAACTTTGTAATGACAGCCTTTATTCTATCTACGGAGTATTTTTGATCGAAGACTAGATTGCACAGCTTTACTACCGGGAGGGCTTCCTCAATATTTACCAGCTGCTGTAATTTGTCCATCGTGACCCACTCTACAAACTCTTATAAATACGTTCTGCCAAGCTACACCCCTATAATTCACCCCACCTCCAACGATCGATCTGTCGCATGAGTGTATATATAAATACACCAAAATACAGCTATTTATATATATTTTTAATTATCCTATGATTCCTGCACTAATAAATTAATATCGAAGATAAACTTTGCTCATATTCCTTCATTGTGCCACTTTTGTTACAAACTTTAATCAAGATGGAGCTATGAATATCAATATGATAACAGTTGTACCCTAATGTTTTTCAATTAACATATTTTTAAGTAACTAAAACTTTACTATAAAAATATTCACCTTGACAGCTTTTTTTTAAACGCGAGTTAATTAATTAAAAAAATTGCAATAATTTAAACAATTTTGCTGCCATATAATTTCGTTAAGTGTAAGAGAAGGCAAAACCTTAATTTTACCATTAAAACCGTATTATTATCATTAAAACTATTATTTTGGAAAACTAAAACAATCTAGTTGAGTCCTACCAATAATAGATAATATTATTAGAGAAAATATTCACATCATGAAAATAAAAGTTCATTAGGTTTACACTCATTTATTTACAGTTGCACTAATTAACCCCTACTCAAATATTTATTTTTGGAGAGACATACAACGTATTGATGATATTTGTGTACTTTTTTCATTTGGAAATTTTAAGGGCACTTATAATTTTGATGGTGGCAAACCTTTTTGAATACTAATTCTGGACTTTAAATGTAACTTGTTCACTCTACACATTTTCAAGGCTCTATTTCATAGCTACATATAATTTTTTTACTAAACGGTCTTATGGAGGAGGAGGTGGGGTAGAATGGTAACCCTTTCCGCCCTTGGGACGCTACTGACACTTTGTTTGAATCTTGCGCTGATATAAAATGTCGGGTCATTTCTAAATGACACAGACTGGAACATTTAACTGTTATCTCTTAGCTCAATTAATTCGGTAGATTTATGGGTGCAGACAGGACAATTTAGTTGGATGTTCTCGGACCATTTGAAGCATGGATGTCTATGTTTCACTGGTCTTGGAGACCATTTGGGGGAAATGGGGTAGTATCCATGAGTGGGGGGAATAGTTCACTAACGCGTTTAAGAGATATTTAAAATTGCTTGTGAAATATATGTTTGTACTATATCAATACATAACTTCCGATGAAGTAAAGGGTTCACACTATCTGTGATATATCGGTGCCAATATAACTTGTTAGTGGCGCGGTTCGAAACCAGACAGATGTTTTCACTGTATTTTCTTAAATAGTTTCCCACTTTGCCTCAACACAAATGTGGGTACACTTACTCCAAATTTTACTTTTCTAATACCTACATCGCTAGTGTTATTAAAATGTCTAGGAGGAAGAGGTGGAAATACCGTTTGTTCCAATGTCACAATTCCTTTCGCTCCCGGCACAGATTTATCTGATTGCCAAACCCTTCCTTCACCTCTGACAAGATGTGTATTAATCACAACTTGAGAATGTGTGGAATGCCAGGCCTCCACCGTGGTTCGGATTCCACGTTAAACTGTAGGTCCTCCATTTCATCTCACAATCACCCTACCATTACACATTAGCGTAAGTGCGTATAACCCGAACGGGTAGTAAGACGCGGTGCTAATAATAATAATAATAATAATAATTCCTTTCGCCGAAACTGAACTCCAAACCGTACTGTGCTCTAGCGGGGGAATTAGAATATTAACTCGAGCACCAGTGATAGCCCTTACAAACACGTGCGTGATATTAATATTGGTGGAATTTTATCTATTATATCTAATTCTTCAGTTTGACAACTTAGCATTGCATAATTTTTAAACTTTTCATTTATTTGAGATATTAAACGAGCACTTTCTGAACCGACTGATTATATTAGTACAAGATTTATTAATTAACTTAAATCTAGAACAGATAATAATCTATAATCAATCATCTCTACTGAAGTGCTTAGCTTTTATTTAGGAAGTTAATATACATCTATCCTTTTCAGGTATGATAGGAGTGTTTTCCCACTTATTTGTCTACTCAGCCTTTCTTCGTGTATTTCACCGTATTTAAAATAAAAAGATATTAAAAACTTACACTAGGGACATATTTATTATTACCTAAAAAAGAAAATGTTACTGTGCAATAATCGTGGTCCATATGTTTATGTCCCCCGTATCACGTTTTTACTATCCCGCTTGGGCTATCCACATATTCACACAATGGTGTTACAAAGAGAAATGTAGAATTTAGGAAAATTTACTCTCATTTGCGTGGAAGAAGAATCAGAAACAATTGATTAAAACCCACCCTCGGTACACTTGACCGGAATTTGAACCCGGTCTGAATCATTCGATCACCGGTGTGGGCTACAGAGCAATTATTGAGGTCGAACAAAGCTAATCTCATTATTGGACGGTTGTATTTTACCACCTTAATCTCATGGCTTATGACGTTAGCAACCTTCATCTATTTGTTGAGTTAATTAATGAGTTATTCTTATTGAAATACATATTATATATTATTATATTTTAACCATCGAAAGTTTTGAGAGGCGCATCAATCAAATAAATAGATAGCCTATATACTATTTATAAAATGTGAGTTTTTTATTTCATTGAAAGCCAAAGTATGTTAACATCAGGGCCTAATATATTATGTTTCATAAAATAACACATTAAAGCTCTGTAAATGAAAAATAGCACATTTAAAGTTGGGTTCCCCAAAACTGCCACCCTCTTGTCCTAATCCATATATCCTCCCTACAGCCACTTTCTTCTCTTGTGAAACAATCATGACACTAATAATGATGATGGTTTGATACTAAAGACAAAATTTAAACTTGCAGAACATTAAATAAGAACCCAGGAGGTCGATATCTTAAAGCTACTTAAAAAGGGGATATAATACATGTATGAAAACTCGTTTGATTTTAGAATATAGTATCTGTCTGGAAAAACTTATATGGCCCGTGTGTTGACACCCCTAATTTAAAGTTTAGGCCGAAAGAAGTTTGACACACACAAAATAATTTTGCAAGCGGAGTTCCATGAGTGTTTAATAATTTCACAAAAACTTTCTTGTGTGGTTCAGTCCCGCCTGGATTCACTAGAGACCAAGAGAGTGTAAATGGGGGGGGGTGGTGGGGAGAGAGAAGGGCCCGAGTCCCGTCGGGGATTGGTTGGACCTTTCCTGGGATTTGTTGGACCCCACCCCCCCCTTTAAAGGAGGGTCCAAATATACATATAAAAACTTAATGGTATAGTTTTTACTTTCTCTCTATCTTACAGGTAGAGAAAGTATGGTGATCGTCAAAAAAATCGAACTCGAGATTTTGATGAATCTTGACGTTTCATGACTCCCTGAATCCGAAAAAGTAGTTTTTGAATTTCCGTCTGTCTGTCTGTCTGTCTGTACCTCCAACTAGAGCCTAAACTATTTTACCGATTGAGCTAAAACTTGATATCTAGGGTTTTCATAGGGTTGCCTCGAGGGGTTTTTGGAATTGGATATCTACCCCTAAAATTAAGGGTAGTTTACTGAAGGGCAAAAAGAGAAAAAGTCGATTTTCTCAAAATCGGCTGTAACGATTTTGATTAAATTTAATTTATGAACATTAATAAATATTCCAAACAAAATGGCTACTCTCAATATTTCGGCAAAATGGCTTTAAGGGCTCCGGTCTGATGCGTAAATTAACATTTTTTATAATAGCTCCGAAACTATTTGAGATATGAAATTACTTAGCATTAAAAATATGTATATATATTTATAATACAAATATTTTATTTGATACATATTTTTATAAAATCAATAATTTTCAATCTATACGCAATTATATATATATTTTTAACTTTTTGGACATTAAAGCTTAAATATTGCGACCGTAAAAAAAAACTAACCTGAAATGTTGATGGATATCGACGTCTCATGACCCCCCGAACCCTAAATAAATGGTACGGCGCACCGCACAGACTTTCTCTCTCTTTCTATAAACTCGTAAGATTTCTGAACGGAATAATGTACATTGTATCATCACCACTCCACATAAGAACATGCATAAAATAATATACAATGATATAGAATCAATGAGAAAAGAGGCGCATCTTTGTCCACCTAGGAGCATTTCAAACAGTTTAATGTCTTCCACAAGGGTCAACACTTCGTATTAAAATTTCTATTTCTGGTTAAAATTTTAACATTTTATAAGGTGTTGCAGATCTTCAAGTCATCGCATTGATATTTAATTATTCATTTATACATTTTGACCAATAAAAAATGTAAATGTTGACTATTGAGTCTAAAATGGAGATAAGAGAAATGTTTGCACAGCAATGATCTATCTCCATTTTAGACTCAATAGTCAACATTTACATTTTTTATTGGTCAAAATGTATAAATGAATAATTAAATATCAATGCGATGACTTGAAGATCTGCAACACCATATAAAATGTTAAAATTTTAACCAGAAATCGAAATTTTAATACGAAGTGTTGACCCTTGTGGAAGACATTAAACTGTTGGAAATGCTCTTAGGTGGACAAAGATGCGCCTCTTTTCTCATTGATTATATATCATTGTATATTAATTTATGCGTGTTCTTATGTGGAGTGGTGATGATACAATGTACATTATTCCGTTCAGAAATCTTACGAGTTTATAGAAAGAGAGAGAAAGTCTGTGCGGTGCTCCGTACCATTTATTTACTTTTACCACAGTTTTAATTGTATATGTCATCAACCAAATAATAGATAATTAATTTTTTAGCTGCACCTCGTAAAACTTCCGATTGTAAAATCAGCTATGTGAATATTTTAAATACCTTTTTTCCCTATATTTTTATGCAATTGGAAAACAAAGGACATTTTTTGGAATGATCCGAGTAAAGTGGGGTCCAAGAAAAGCAGGCAAACATTTTTGATATTACCTGTAAGATCTTACTTTAGGAATCCACAAGAGGAAAGAGCAGGTTAAATAAAAGATATGGAGTTCGTAGCTTATGTAGTTATGTTTACTGCCCTTCCTCCACTTATTCTTTCAACACAACTACTTACACAATCAATTATTTTGTAAGTATGAACAGTTTGAAATCATACATCACATTTTAACAGAATTACTAGGTAGTTACTACTACAAGGCTGTGAAAGGTTGTATTGGGAGAATAGAATCAGTGGTAAAATAGTAGCGGACTAGTGTGGCCTGTTGCTAATATAATAATAGTGTTAGTTACATAAATATATGTCTAATATTTTTAAAAAAGTAAGTAAATGCTTGACAGCTGGTTAGTAAAATAACCACCAGCAGAAACTATTCTCTACAAGACACCAAAAGAGGTGAGATGTTTTTATTTATTTTTATTTGCTCGCGTTTTACTACCTATTGGGTTATACATATAAGTAGGCTAATAATTAATATGGTATTGTTGTAAGAATTAGAAAGGGAAACCATTTAGGAGAAAAAAAAACCTCAGTACACTCGATCAGGATTAAAACCTCGACGTCCCGGTCACCGGCAAACCAGACTTAAGAGAAGAAGTATGGAAACCATCATAGAAGGCCCAACTCAGCTTCCGGCTCGCGCGAGGTGTGGGAGTCAAAGTGAAAAGAAAACACCTATGAAATGTCAAAACGATGAAGTTACTAATGTTCCAAACAGACCCGGCCGGTGGCTGGAAGCTGTTCATGATGATGATGATGAAAGGATTAGCATGTATTGCGATAATTTCACTATACTATAAAGCCACATGGCTGACTCATTCACTCACTCACTGACATTAATGTTTACCCACTTTCAGATGAGCTAGAAACTTGAAATTTGGCAAATTTATAGCTTATAGTTTGTAATCGACGGGAAAATTAAAAAAAGTTAAAAAAAATGTAACCTCCGAAAAAAATTTGAAATGGCGGAGCAACTTTAAAGTTGGTGCGGACCTTTCTTTGGAGGCCTCTTGTGGCTAAACGGTAAGACCTATCAAAAAAACGGATTGCACCAGAACTAAATTTTTGATTTTAGGTAAATTTTGCACATTTTCCACATATTTTTTTAATTTGCTGACACAGTTATGGGACAGCTAGAATTATAAAATTGTAAAGATAAATCAACGTTCAAAACAACGTTGGGATTACATTAGTTTACACTCACTGGGGGTTTTGGGGGCGGAGCCCACAACGAGAAAAAAGAGTTTTTAATATATAACTAGTAGTAACTTTAAAATAAATTATAGTCTATGTATTAGGAGCAAGTCATAATAAATATTGATCTTGCAACAACTAATATATATATATATATAGCTATTATGCTTAGAGTCAGAGTAACTGGCTACAGATACAGAGGTCCCGGATTCGATCCCCAGCGCTTCCAGGTTTGCTGAGAAGTAGTGGGTCTGAAACGAGGTCAACTCAGCCTCGTGAGGACAAATGAAGCGCTACTTGAATGAAAAAGTAGAGGCTCCGGTCTATAAAACTGAGATTAATGGCCGGGGTGATCGTTGTGCGGACCACATGACACTTTATCCGTGGAAGTTGGCACTCTCTTCGCCAACAGATGGCAGCTGCTTAGTCAGTATGGCTCGCGTGCAAGCGTACGTCATGAATTATTATTATTATTATTATTATTATTATTATTATTATTATTATTATTATTATTATTATTATTATTATTATTATTATTATTATTATTATTATTATTATTATAATTAGAATAACAAGATTTTGCATTAAGAAGTACAACCAAACGGTATAAAGATATCAATATATACATATTTTTTAATAAATTACAAAACACTCATTGCTGGGGCTCATAATCTTCTAAATTTTGTTCTACATGTCTTTCTTTACAATCCTTATCCTTACTATTATAAATGCGAATGTGAGTTTGTTTGTTTGTTACGCTTTCACGCCTAAACTACTCGACCGATCATCATGAAATTTCGCATACACGTTGTCATGGGTACAGAAAAGGACATAGGGTACCTTTCATCCAGAAAAAATGTGAATGTGAGTTTGTTTGTTTGTTTGTTTGTTTGTTTGTTTGTTTGTTTGTTATTGTTTGTTACGCTTTCACGCCTAAACTACTCGACCGATCATCATGAAATTTTGCATACACGTTGTCATGGGTATAGAAAAGAATATAGGGTACCTTTCATCTAGAAAAAATGTGAATGTGAGTTTGTTTGTTTGTTTGTTTGTTATTGTTTGTTACGCTTTCACGCCTAAACTACTCGACCGATCATCATGAAATTTCGCATACACGTTGTCATGGGTACAGAAAAGGACATAGGGTACCTTTCATCCAGATAAAATGCGAATGTGAATTTGTTTGTTTGTTTGTTTGTTATTGTTTGTTACGCTTTCACGCCTAAACTACTCGACCGATCATCATGAAATTTCGCATACACGCTGTCATGGGTACAGAAAAGAATATAGGGTACCTTTAATCTAGAAAAAATGTGAATGTGAGTTTGTTTGTTTGTTTGTATGTTTGTTATTGTTTGTTACGCTTTCACGCCTAAACTACTCGACCGATCATCATGAAATTTCGCATACACGTTGTCATGGGTACAGAAAAGGATATAGGGTACCTTTCATCCAGAAAAAATGCAAATGTGAGTTTGTTTGATTGTTTGTTAATGTTTGTTACGCTTTCACGCCTAAACTACTCGACCGATCATCATGAAATTTCGCATACACGTTTTCGTGGGTACAGAAAAGAATATAGGGTAGCTTTCATCTAGAAAAAATGTGAATGTGAGTTTGTTTGTTTGTTTGTTATTGTTTGTTACGCTTTTACGCCTAAAATACTTGACCGATCATCATGAAATTTCGCATACACGTTGTCATGGGTACAGAAAAGGACATAGGGTACCTTTAATCCAGAAAAAATGTGAATGTGAGTTTGTTTGTTTGTTTGTTATTGTTTGTTACGGTTTTACACCTAAACTACTCGACCGATCATCATGAAATTTCACATACACGTTGTCATGGGTACAGAAAAGGACATAGGGTACCTTTCATCCAGAAAAAATGTGAACGTGAGTTTGTTTGTTTGTTATTGTTTGTTACGCTTTCACGCCTAAACTACTCGACCGATCATCATGAAATTTTGCATACAAGTTGTCATGGGAACAGAAAAGAATATAGGGTACCTTTCATTCAGAAAAAATGCGAATGTGAGTTTGTTTGTTTGTATGTTTGTTATTGTTTGTTACGCTTTCACGCCTAAACTACTCGACCGATCATCATGAAATTTCGCATATACGTTGTCATGGGTACAGAAAAGGACATTGGGTACCTTTCATCCAGAAAAAATGTGAAGGTGAGTTTGTTTGTTTGTTATTGTTTGTTACGATTTCACGCCTAAACTACTCGACCGATCATCATGAAATTTCGCATACACGTTGTTATGGGTACAGAAAAGGACATAGGGTACCTTTCATCCAGAAAAAAAGTACTGTTCCTGAAGGATAGAAAAAAATAACTGTTAGACGGTCGTCCAGCTTAACAACTCGGCCTACTGATATGAATAAATTAATTGCAACATGATGCCTGGAGTACAGAAAAAGGGACCTGTGGTATCCCAGAAGAAAATCTGATACCCCGAATTAAAATCTGTTCACGAGTTATTTTAGGCACATCTATCTTAAAATGATTAAAAATTATTACATTCAGCTAATTAAGCTCTGTCTGTTCACCCCGTTATGGTAAATGACAAAATTGTCGTAAAAAGTTTGGTATTATTTATTTCAGCAAAAATAGCTCTCGAGGTATGAAGCTACGACAATGTAAACTTTTAGTGTGGGACGAAAGTACGATGTCCCACAAAAAAGCTATAGAAGCGTTAAACCAAACTCTTCAGGACTTGCGAGACAGTACAGTTATTATGGGACGAATGGTAGTTTTACTGGCTGGTGACTTCCGACAAACTCTACCGGTGATCCAGAGGGACACACATGCAGATGAAATCAAAGCTTGTCTCAAGTCATCAAGATTGTGGGCAAAAGTGAAAAAATTCAGCCTAACAACGAATAGGAGAGTCCACCTTTATAATGACGTAGATTCAGGACATTACGCAGACACTATTGAAAATTGGTGATGGATGTTTGGACACGGATGCTGAAGGCTGTATTTTACTTACAGGGGAATTCTGTAATTTGGTGAAAAATGATGTGGAGCTCTTTGCTAAAGTTTACCCAGACTTACAACTAAATTTAAATTGTGATCATTGGTTGTGTGCAAGAGCAATTCTTGCACCAAAATATGAAATCGTTAACAAAATCAACACTGACATTTTGAAAGAGGTGCAGGGAGAAATAAAGGAGTATTTGTCAATAGATACAATCATGGACACAGAACAGAGCACTTCATATCCCGCTGAGCTTTTAAATTCTCTGGAGCTATCGGGTGTACCCTCGCATAAACTACAATTGAAATTAGGTGTACCAGTTATGCTTATGCGAAATATATATGCACCCCGATTATGTAATGGGACGAGGCTTCAATTACACAATTAGGGCAAAATATAATCTGTGCCACCATTTTAACAGGTGTGGGAAAAGGGGAAACTGTAATCATACCTCGAATCCCACTAATCCCCACTGACCTACCATTTCAATTCAAAAGACTCCAGTTTCCAATCAAACTTAGTTTTGCCATTACTATTAACAAAGCGCAAGGGCATTTCAGGTAGCAGGGCTGAATTTGGAAATGCCATGTTTTTCCCATGGCCAGCTATATGTAGCCTGTTCGCGTGTGTCCAATGCCCAGAATTTGTATGTATTTGTGCCAAATGGAAGGACATACAACATAGTATATAGTAGCGTCCTAAAATAATGATCTCTTCTGTGCCCATGATTGCAACGGTCAAGAACAAGCGGAGTAAATAAGGGATATTAATTAACTGTAAGTAAAATTTAAGATGGAGTAGGATCTTCCAATTCGTGGCAAGGCATAACCTGTGACTCTACTGACACACACTCCGCTACTTCTTTTCTACTCCTACACTTAATTCTGATTTATATTGTGTAGTTTGTTTTTTTCTTTATCTCTACCTATATTGACTAACAACCTCAATATGTTCATTGTTTTTATTGTCATATTCCCTGTGTCAATCGACAACCTGAATTTATTGATAAAATCTACATTAACGCGAGTGAAGCCGCGGGCAAAAGCTAGTTATTTTATAAAGGAGCTACAACTTAATTTTGTTCGAGAAAATGCAGTTCATCCTGACGAGTATGAAGCATGAATAGTTTTTTTAAGCACCGCGGTATTGTTTACCATAACTGCATTATTGATAAGGTCGCAATATCTCAATGAAAATTAGGTGAATGAACCTACATAAAAAAATAGGACTGCGCCATACTACTCAACCTAAATATTGATACTGTTACATCACTAAGTTAAGAAGGAAGAAGATATAATTTATAGTAAATATCACCGAAATTGATGGAGGTGGAGCGGGAAACCATAAAGGAAAATACACCTCATTACACATAGGTTGTGTGTCAGAACCAGCTGGTTTTAAAAAGTAAACACACAATTCCAAGGAATGAATTATATTGTGAAGCCACGCCTACACGAGGCCAGTTGATGGCAGGTTAGATTGATATCAGTTTTCGAAACTGTCTGTCGACTGGCCTCATGTATAAGCGGCTTGAGTAAATGAGTGAGGAAAAATGTTGTACTTCTTTTTAATTTTTCTTATCTACGCCTTTTCTTGATAATGTGTATTCACTCAAATCTCCATTCTCATTTACTCATTTTCGTTCTTGCATCCAGCCTATAACCAGGACTCGCTCCACAGCTTATTTGACACTAGAAAAAACCAAATCGAGACTGAAAACTTTTTCGGGGGGGGTGGGGAAGGAGGAGGAGGAGGAGGAAAACTCACTAAGGAGTCAGTATCGTCTGACTTACCGGTGATGGAGATGTTTAGGTTCAAGTCCCGGCTGGAATTACCCATTTTACTGGAAATTATTTTTCACCCTTTCTCCAGGCATATGCTGGTATACTTCCTCTTGAATTACCTCCTCAGACTTAAGTAGGGAGATTTAGATACTTCTGGGGGAAGTTTTTGATTAAAATTGTGGACATCGACGCCACCCCCTTATTAATTACACTAATTAACTGGCTTGATTAATTAACTATCCTAATTAATCACCTTGGAAAATCCAAGATAGCCGCCAACATACAAAATGGCCTCCAAATTACCTTACAACGTTTTTTGGAAATCCAAAAGGACTGCCCTATACCTTGCAACATGATGTGAAATCCGAGATGGTCGCCACCAAAATCAAAGATGGCCATTCCTATACCTTATAGTCATAGGTGGAGCCAGATCCCTGAGACCAACAAGCGACCTCATGATGACGAATTCCTTATGCCCAGCAACGAATTTACATTCTCTCTCCAGGTGAATCCCATTACACTTGACCTAATCCAAACACCTCATCTACACACATCCTCAACACTCTGACTCCATAATGGTAAATTACCCTCGTTTCCTTGTAAGGTTATGGAATTTTTCATTTAACTTACCTTTCTCTCCCCGACACACCGTTTTTACAGCAGGATTCCTTTTTGATACTATTAACGTTATTTTGATGGTTTTGCCCCAGAGCCCAGATCTCATAAAGGTAAATTATCCTCGTAATCTGACACCCCTTCAACACGGCATCCCGACGCCTCAACACCCGGACACCATAACGCTAACTTACCCTAAACGTCTGGAGGTTCACGAACACGACGTCTCGGTACTCCAACAACTCGAACCCATACGGTAAATCCCGGCGCCTGTTTCTCACTCATATGGATAGCTGTGTGAGTGGTATTACTAGATCATGCAATGTAAGAATAAATCATATGGATAGCCTGTGAGCGGTATTACTGATAGCTGATAGATATACTTTAACGTATTCATACGTTGGGCCAATTGATCTTAAGTGGCGTAACATACGGTCCTGTGGGTCCTGTAATGTAGGAGGGCCCAATTTATAGGGGGGCCCACGAAAGGGAACTTTAAAATACTATAAATCTTGTGGAAATAAACATAGTAATCAAATAATTTATAAACTATTATTGACAACTTAGATAGTTGAATACATTTATCATAAAATGTTGTAAATCTAATTAATATGGCATTATTTAAATTATTTCGTTTGCTTTTAAATAAAGCGGACTTTTTTACTTTCTTCATGCAATCAATCTGGATTTCTGATGACTCCCCGACGCTCGCAGACAAGGTAGCTTTTTAGTTATTACACAGAACCGTGGCTACAACAGTCAATGTAATGCGGGGAAGGGGGCCCGAAAACAAATCTTGGGGGAAGGGGGGGCAACTTATTCTGTTACGTCACTAATGACCGCAACTGTCAATTTTTATGTATAAAAATATCCATTAAGCAACACCAATAATTGTTTTTAAAATTCTGTTTACAAAACTGTGTATTTTCTGAAAGGATCTTCCTATGTAAATCTGTTTTAACTGCTAATAATATATTTTATGCAATGCTTAACATTATTAATTCCTGGTGGTTGTGTTAATACATCCATACTAGAAGTTATGGAATGGTTTATTGTTGAATGAGATTCAACAAACCTAACTGATTCATCGGTTTAAATAACAAAAGGTTCTTGATGCCCTCGAAGAGAGAAAAACTACAGTCGCTGTTAACGGATTCCTTGAAACTATTTGTTATAGTATCGTTGGTTGTTGTATGTATCACCACAATACTGCCACTCTTTTTACTTTCCTATTCTCTCCTTTGATTTTCCTCTCCCTCTCTTGACTCAAATCTGGCTGAAGAAGGACACAGGTCTGACGCTAAATTTCTAGTACTTGACATAAATGTTAAACTCGGACTCCAGGACTCCAGTAGACGCGCTACCGACTGATTTAAGGTGATCACACCCTTTTAGCTCTCAAGTATTCAGTATGAGAAGTACCCGCATCGATGCTCGAATAGTCTAACGCGTCACTATCTTAATAGACAGATTGCTGATCATGGGGAGATCCAGGTTTGAATACTGATAGGGTGTTAAGGAGGAAATATATATAATTACTCAGCCTCCAAGCTCTCAGTACGGCCAGTGTATTATCAGAATCGTGTTTGTTGTAGAAGAGGAGGCGGAGCCCCTGTGTTGGAGCAGATGAACAACCACCGGAACATCTCCGATCTTCTGGACAACCTGCTGAGAGGGTACGACAACAGCGTACGGCCTAACTTCGGGGGTAAGTATTACAACAACACTGTCAGTGGTATCACTAGAGCACTATCAGTGGTATCATTAAGGTCTCTAGTGGATGCGTGGTAACAAATCCAGCCTAGGTGGATCACCAAGTCGTGTTGTATATATCCTTATGAGAGTACTGTAACCCGTATCAATGGTCGCAAGGTTAAGGCTGGTTGAGCTGCTTCTAGCCAGTCCACCTCATTACACCCTATCTCTTTCATATCAATTCTACTAATGTTATCCTCCCATCTGACTCTAGGTCTTCCCACTGGTCTCTTCCAATTTTGAGCTTCCAATCAAATCCTTGAACGCGGTTCTAGTTTGTTCCATTCCCGCCGTAACAAGTGAGCTTTGATCACCCTAACAATGCCTGGTGATGAGTGAAAATAGTTTATCAAATATTAAAATATCAAACTTGTGATAACTTAAAGTAATATGCTTCTTTATTAACGCATTAAATAACAATACATTTACAATATAGGCAAGTTAAGGTTTATTTTTATTTTTTTAAGACTTCAGTTAGGGGCTAAGGAAAATAAGGATGTAGATTTTTTGCCCCACGATTTTACGGCCCCCCTGAATGTACGAGTCTGTTGACCAAAATTTAAGAACATTTGGTTTATGACGTCACTCTCACAAAAGACTGAAACTAGATTACCACTGATGCTAAGGTCAAAGTCCTAGATAGATGTACTTTGGTGGATTTTCCTAAATGGGTTTCTCCTTTCCCTTCACTCAAATTTAGGTACATTTCTTATATTTTCTACCTTCTTCATTTGTGTAAATACTCGTATGGGGCTAGTTAGGATGGGTGTTAAGACGCGGTGAACATAAGACGAGCTGCGATTAAATTCGGGGTTTGTGTTCAAGTTTGAATTTTATTTTTTTAGGTTTGCAACACGTATTTTTACCCGTCCAGTCTATCCGCAGTTAATTGCTCTAATGGGGTATATGGGCAAGATAGATAGAATTGAAAGGAAATGTACCCATATTTGAATGGAGTGAGGGGGGAAATTATTCAGGAATTACCATCCTTAGTAAACAAAACCAGGATTTGAATCCCAATCTCCTCATCCCCAGTAAATAAGACTAGACGAGACTGCCATTTTATTCTGCGTGGCCACCGATGTGGTTGTGTCTTTCAAGGAATAATATTAGTAGGGAGTAATAATCTTTTATATATTATTTTGTAACGTTTGACTACAGGGTTAAACACACCGGTGGACACATGGACCAAGAAATTACTCTCGTCTGGTCTGGTTTATCGGTGAATGGGAGCTAAGGGTTTGAATCCCGGCTGGGTGTATTGAGGTGATTTTCCTTCAGTGGTTTCCCACTCCTACTACAAGAGAATGGGGACTTATTTCCTTTGAATGGTACCTTACTCAATCACTCTCGGTTGGTGTACATCTGAGGATAGCTTGGGTGGGTGCTAAAACGCGAAGCACCTAAAATAAATACATAAAATTTGACATATAATCTGGGACCTATGAAGGCAGCCTCCCGCGTGAAAAACAAACACGCTGGCGCTGAGCTAACTCTGCCGACCACTTAAATATTGATCGATTGTATAGAATAAAAATATTCATCCATTCCTTTGACTTTAAGCGGATGATCTACAGCCTTGCTCAGCATAGTCTGTGCACCACATTTCTTGCCTAAATCAGCCTTTGCCCCTCTTATACTCGTCTAGTGGTACCAGTGACGGAGGTCCTCGGTTCGTTGCCTGTCTGTGTTCATGGGAGCGTACGGACAGAGAATGGACGCAACTCGGCAGAACATTCTAGACAGCAGTGCTATTCGCCGAGTCATGCGAGCATGCGGTTATTGCCGCTTGAGCCGTGCAAGATAGATAACACGCCGAGACTACTAGGTCTTTTGGCGTAACTAGGAGGAAGAGAGAGAAATAGACATACCATAGGTCGCTCTGCTCCTGTTGTTTATCATTATAACGTGTGCAACACCCTTTTAACTAGGGATTAGCTATCGGGAAATATTGAACTTAGCTCATTTATAGTATCGAAAGAAAAATATCGATTACAGTCGGTATCGACTTTGAAAGAGTAAATCTATCCGAACATCGTCTTTTTAGTGTTTATTTGTACAAATTTGTGTTATCTTATTCTCTATTTCTTTAAAATTTTTGTAATTATCTAACAACACTTAATATCAAATGTTTGTTATAATACTATTTTTACCGTTGCTTGGATTAAATCACTAAAAATAAAATTATAGGACTATGAACTGGGGCCAAATTACGTGCTTTGTTCATTTCTGAACGAAGAATCAAGAACTTTTAAAAATACAAATTAATGTCGGCTTAAAACTATTATATTACTAGGACAAATACATAAATTATAATCAAAATAAAATTGTTTCTTTTAATACCAATCCGAGAACGGGGCGTAAGTAATCTAATGGGTAAGAAATAATTAGCAAGGACTGGTTTGATTTCTAGATATTCTAAAATTCTGAAAAAACATCATACAAGATTCGGGTAGATTGGATGCCACACTAAGAAATAAAATAGTGGGTTGTCGTATCTGGTATCTACTATGGATGAATGAATGGATGAATGGATGAATGAATGAATGAATGAATGAATGAATGGTGTGAGGAACGGCCATTGTATTGTCCTCTTCAATCGGACGCTAAGACAAACAACCTGCACATATTGAATACACCTGTGAAGTATTTCAAGAAACGGTAAGTTAACTAATCTATACCCGCCTCGGTGGCGTAGTTGGCTAACGCGCTAGTCGTGTTGAGCTCGACGCCAAGGACGGGGAGATCGAGGTTCGAATCTCGGTCGGGTGAACTGGGGGTGGTTTTTCCTAAATGGTTTTACACTCCCCCTCCACGCAAATGCGGGTTCACTTCCTCTAAAATTCAACCCTCCCAATTCCTAATCCATTAGAGTAATTAGTACTTAAGCGTATAACCCGAACGGTTAGTAAGACGCGGTGCTAAATATATAACTAATCTATCTCACACATGGTCTGGGCTTATTGGGAATGTGGAATTCAGGACTCGAATCCCGGCTAGGCATACTGAAAGGTATTTTCCTACATGGTTTCCACATTCCACTCTAAAATTATAACTTCCTCATCCTTTACACCATTAGTGTAAATTTATGTACAGAGTAATTAGTCTTGACGGAGGGTAAAACGGAGTACCTACAAAAACACCAAACCATTGATGGCAGTAAATGTGGGGGGCTGAACATTTCGAATATTTTTAAGCATTTAAATGTACTAATATACATTTTATTGACCAATAAGTGAGGTGCGGTTTTAACTTTAGCATTTGTCATTTCATCTGCCCAGCTATTTGTCTATCCTGGTCTATGCTACCCAATAACTGTAAAATTATTTGACCAATCTCAACGCGATTTTGCAGGGATATTTTTTGACCTTGTGCTAAATGATGCATGCACATTGTTTTAAAATTGGCTATCTATTTTAATATGGCGATCGCTCAACGCCTTTTTGTTTAGTATTTCATCTCAAGTGATTTGATTTATAGACTCTAACTATAAGCAATCGACAAAGTACCTTTTTAATGTTGACATATATTGTGAGACTGACGTCTAGAAACATGTGAACTAATTATTATCTATGAATGTCAACTATTTTTGATATAATATTAGTTATTTTCTGTTTAACCTGATTGCCAAGGAAAAGTGTCCACATCAAGAAGAAATGATAGGAGAAATTTCAACTTAAAATTTAATTATAAATCTTAACAGTGTATAAATAATAGTAATAAAATGGAGTGAGTGAGGTCTACTTTTAACAAAACTAATATTTTAATATGAATGTATATTTTAAACATAAGATAAATTGTATTCATTTTTTATTATTTAAAAATATACTTACATATAACTTATCACCAAGCCTCTGTTAATAGCCAAACTATAAATTGTTTACATTTTAAACTGTTTGTATTATTCACAAGAGGTCATAACTTCAGCTCTTAAAATAAATCATGCTATGGAAAGCTACTTAAAATAAATAAATACAAAACGAAAACATTATATTTTAATTATGATAAGCTTTATTTGTGAAATTGTAATATGTATTGTATGAAAATAGAGACAATAAGAAAATCTTTATAATTAGTTGTTGGCTAAAATAATGGAAAAAGTTTATTAACAAACAACTTGTTGGCAACACGCTAAGCGAACTTGTCACAAAACGAGCTCTCTAAAACAAAAGGCAGGGAGGCGGACAACACAAAATAGTTATCAAGGTTCCCGAGAGGGTGCAGCACGTGCCTACCAATTTTACTGTATGAATCACTATATTCTGACAAAATCATATTGAACATCTTCCCCTAGGCCTAGGGAACCACAATGAGATTTGAATTTGCACCAACATACCTCTTTTTACCCCTCATCACGTATGCAATTAATTTATTTGATAATTGTAACGTGGATCTAAGGAAATGGCAGTGACTTAATCACTATAATTATAGTAAGCTCTTGAAAGCTAGTTTGCATGTATATTAGGTAAGTAGATAGAGCAAACAAATAACGATTAAATGGAGGCGCGCCCAAACAATCTATCAAGTGTTCTTAACCGGCGCACAAATGTCCTCGTAACAGAGATAATAAGGGTCTGTTCACTATTTTATGACGAAAACTTTCATTGTTTCACTTGAACCCAACAAACTCGTATATCAACTTGTCTCGCTTAGGACCGAGGTTCAGCCAGGATCGAACTACAGGCCATCCATCCGTAGCTGGAGCTATTTATTCTTCATCATTCTTATACCGACTCACTGTAGTGTCTGCCTTATCTCAAGAATCGCTGTTGTGTCTTGTCACTTTCGCCCTGGTGGTGAAAGAGCAAATTAAATCTCAAACATAATAGTCTAATAACTCAATAAAATAATGACAACAGGTCCGTACGTCACTTTATTTTACTTTACTTTATAATTTGTAGAAATATAACTAAACTAATAAGTAATTATCACGTTACACTTTACTTTATTATATTAAATTAATATAAGTGTCGACTTGACCTGCACGAATGTTATCTTCCCTCTAAACACAAACATGTGCAACGTGTGACCATCGTCTAACATCACTACGTCACAAATGCAGGTTAACTATACAACTTAGCAAGGTAAGAAATAAAAGCGTGTTTTGCGATATTAGTTTGACTAGTCATAAGATTATGTTATTATTGAAAAGAGTATGTATACAAAACATTTTAGCTAGACCTTTTTTCTTATCAAAAATACCGCCAGACTGTGCCACATTATTACTATTATTCGTGTTTTCAACGTTATAAACATAGATAAAGAAGTTATAGAACGGCAGATGATAGAATACAAATTTGAGTACTGTGGTGAGTGGGCTGTAGTTTGATGGATTCACAAAGTTTAGTCCAAGATCATATCAAGTTAGTGCAAAGTTTAGTAAATACACTCCGTTTGCGGTGAACACATTCTTTCCTTGGCTGCTAACACTATGATGCAATAGTTTAAGCTGCGCCATAGTGGAAACAAACAAGGAAAGCTATCTACCTTTCAGGATAAACAAAGTGTACTGTACATCTAAAATACGATACTTGTTTTATTTGGTAATGATATATTTATTTAGCTGGATATACGAGTGGAGTAGAGTAATTTGGAGCTTTCGATCATAGACTTATTAGGGTTTAACTTGGTAATCAATTTGATCTTATCTCACAGAATCTTGGTGCCCACTTGGATAGTCCCCATACATTAATTACACATCACAAGGGTTTAGTAATTAGTTCTATAGTAAATGTGCACGTATCCGGATGAAGGGCGAGGGGCGAATCACTTAGGAAAAGTCACCTCTGTACGTCCAACCGGGATTTCAACCGCGGTCTTTCCGTCACCGGAACTCCAATTTGACACAAGAGTGAGACGACGCGACCATTGATGTAGGTATAATCGCATTAAACACATTGTCTCCCCTGAAATGTAGCAGTCCTACACCATGATCCTATCTAATAAACTACGCCATGGTGGGGTACTGTAGTAAGCTTACTACCTCTCCAGGGTAAGTGAGGGGTGCATATACAGTGTCCACTTCATAACAAGATAGTTTTGATAATTTAACTATGTCAAACTTGATGAAGTAAGCTGCTGACATACTGTACGCTAACATTTAAGTGAAAGAATTCACAAGTGTTTATGTTTAGCATACAATATCCGTGCCGTGGGAATGTCTGCTAAGAAATGTTCGCAACCATAACAGGGAGCTTCTGATAGTTTGAATTCAGCTGGTGTCGAGGTCATGTAGTTGTCTTGCTGTACCAAAGCATGTGAGGTACGAGCTACCATAGAATGTGTATTTCCAAGAAATCATTTAAATCATGTGATAAAAGGCATCGTACAGCAATGAAATCATTGCGGTTCCCTCATATTTGTAGTAATAATAATTACAAGTAAGATATGGAGCAAGTTTGATACGTGCCTCGTCCATGACGATTTTTATCGTTCGTTACAGGTCCTCCTGCCGTCGTGGAAGTTGACATAATGGTGAGGAGTATGGGGCCCATATCAGAGGTTGACATGGTACGTAAATAGTTTACTGGAACTTTACTGATGCCATCATGGTTCCAATCATAAGCCATCATTCTGTGTTGACACGTTCAGAAGATATACAACATTCATATGGAATATCCAAAAACTAGAATGAATCAATATATGGTTCTTAAAACCTTTTTATATTCACAATACTTATTAATTTTTAAAGTTTAAATACATGAACGAATATAAATGATAATAGCTATGAACTATTTATACCTACATCCCACGCCAAACTTTAGGACTGACAGGGACTGAAGGATCAGAAAACCCTCTGCGGTGGATTAAGGAAACCTCGGGATGGGATGACTATTTTCTGCTTCGGGTTCCGTATGTTTCGTGATTTATAAGGTATTGGATGGTTTACTACAATCTAAAGAGCCTCTTGATCAGCCATCATTAAAATAAAGGGTGACACCGCCATCACAGTCTATTAGTAAGAGACTAGTGATGTTAATTTTATTATGGGTGGACGCAGTTTTTGCCTGCCAGTTCAAGGGTTCTAGAATGCACACTACCACGTAATTTTTACAGAACCACTGGTCACATTAACACCGCGCCCCTCCCTGTGAAGACGACATAATACTATAAAAATACTCTCGTGTTGGTTATTTAAGCAGAGTACAAAGACAAATAATTTGCTACGGATTTCTCTCTGGCCAGTGGCGGATTTACCAACAGGCTGAGTAGGCTGGAGCTTAGGGCGGCAGATTTTAGGGGCGGCAAATTTGGGGCCAAATTTTTGTTGTTGTTGTTGTTGTTGTTGTCTTACAGAAATTAAAAAGATTCATATTTATATACCTAAATGTTATTAGGTCCACACAAACAATTCAACATGTAATATGTTTCACCACTTAGATACATTTTTCTACAATATGCGTAGTCGCGTTTGGTTGCGGCGCGGGAACGAGTGACATGACCGTTCGCTAAGTGTGTCTGGCCGAACCTGACTGCACGAGCACGGCGTGGTGCGCCGAAGCTGAAGCGGGGTCGTGCTGTAGGCATACGCCGCGTGGTGTTGGTGGCATTGAGTTCGATATATATATATATATATATATATATATATATATATATATATATATATATATATATATATATATATATATAGAGCGGCGATACAAACGGGGAAGTCCCGTCCCATATTTACTTCAAAAACAAAAGAAAAGCCGCCTCGGTTGATAGGGTCCTGCAATTTCTAATACGTATTTATATTTCCATAACGAATTGACACATTTTTCTGGTTGTGTGCTGTAATTTTTCAAAGTGTTTCGTGGAATCCATCATCATCATCAGCCGGATTGTTACCAGATAATTAAATATATTGTTTTTAAACTGTAGGTAAGCGCAATAAAAATTATTTAATTACGTTTACCGAATGTACATTATTGTGTAAGTAGTATTAAGGCATATCTTACCCCGCTTTATTAGTAGTACATGATTGAGCTTTTATTAGCTCAGAAATATACCCAAAAACTATTTCTTGTGCAATCTTAACTAAATCGTTGGATTGTAAAAATAATCTAGGAACTGACACATTGTAGAGGTCGGTAGGGGCGGCAAAATTTGAATAGCCTACTGGCGGCAAATGTGTAAATCCGCTACTGTCTCTGGCTCTTGACCCCAATCAATGGACGTGGGGATGGGTACTCACATGGATGGATAAAATCGCTATTAAGTTATTTTTATAAAGATGGAGATTAGTGATAGGTTGAGGGGACTGAGGAGCCATGAAGTTCTTCTGATAAATCACTGTGTGTTGTTGCAGACCTACTCGATGGACTGCTACTTCAGGCAATCTTGGGTGGACCGTCGTTTGGCCTTTCAGGGAAATAAGGAAACGCTCGCGCTGAGTATATCAATGCTGGCCAGGATCTGGAAACCCGACACCTACTTCTACAACGGTAAACAATCGTACCTGCACACCATTACCACGCCCAACAAATTCGTCAGGCTGTATCAAGATGGTCGGGTGCTCTATTCTTCCAGGTAAACTATGACAGTGTCCGCAATTATTTCGATTGCACGGCTCCTACATATTTGGTTTTGCTACAATGTTGATACAATATATTCCTGGTTGTTAATGTGCTGCCAGCATGAAGCCGTTCCTAACATGTTTGCCAAGGAAACTGAAAGCTATTCCCTGAACTAAACTACATATTTATAAAAACATACGGCATGACCATCTTGGGGATTTCTTCATTTTCACTCACACTAATCTAAATATTTACTATAGAAAGTTGATACATGTGTATGTTAGTGTTACAAAATCTAAATCACTTTAGATAAACAAGAGAGTATAAATCGGAAGGCAAATAGAAACAATCTACAACTATAACAATCTGAACGAGTAAATTTTTGATATAAAAATTACAAAAAAAAATAAAACTTGTCATTTCTTGCATCCCCTTCACCCCACCTCAATGTGGTTCATAAAAACGTCAGTAAACTTCTTGTTTGAGCTTTTGCGACAGTAATTATTGTACTCATTTTATTTCTACATTTCATTGAGCGAGATTTCCTTCAAACGACACTTTGTATCATTTTTATGTTCCTTTTTAATCGAAATTTAAAATCAAATAAGAATATTTTCTTCAGACATTTCAGCACTAAACCAAAGTGAATATTATAAATTGGCATATGTCACTTCAAATAATAGCCATTTTTTGTACATTTGTCTTAAACATTATAAATAGAACAGCTATATTATTCACTAAATGTATTTAGCATCACGTCTTACTACCCGTTCTAGTTGTACGCCAATCATCTTAGTGTAGACCTGTTACCTATTTTTTGTATAGTATATATTTTCCAGCCTTTAATTTATACTGATGAACTTTTCCATTCAGTAACTTAACTTGTCTAGTGTGTGGATACTGTCGGTCTCTTTGATAACCAACATGAAGTAACACCATTAAGCTGTACAGCCTCATGTAAATATTCTTATAAACCTGATAAATTAAACAGTTGGTATCTGCAATTTCCCCAACTAGTTCCCTTTCCACTGTTGTGTCGTGACCCCCTGAAATCCTCGTGAGAGACTTCAGCTGGTGACGTGTCCTGGCATCTCATTGTCCTTCACCTCGATCTAACGACAGTAATAACGTCCTAACTGTCATCTCTAGTAACAAATACCACACGGCCACACAGAGTAATCACTCAAACTGGCAGGGTTTGATGAGGGATGAGGACATTTTGATTCTGACCCGCAACACCGGGGAGAGGTCTTTCCAGTTGGGACTTTACACACTTTATCTACAGTTCCTTAAAATACAATTTGGCCAGTTTTATTCTTTAATATCTGTCAAGAGTGTCCTAGAATTTGATAAGAACTTTTATTATCATTTAAAAAGCTTATCATGAAATGTCACTACGTACAGGACATGACGGAGATCTTTTCCTGGTAAAAAGTTTAGAATACATTTAGTGCAATAATCTGCAGGCATCGCTGCAATAATCCACTAATAATATTTACATTAAAAAAAAGTATAATCTAAGTCTACGTTGACATTTATCGGTGGTAACAAAGACTAAATTTCACTGCCATCTATTCTAATATTCAAGAGAAGTTAAGGTCACAGTTCAAATCCCGGCTAAGTACAGTAATAATACTTAGCACCACGTCTAACTACCCGTTCGGGTAATACACTCAAGTACTAATTACGCCACTAAGGTGGGTCCCGGCTAAGTGAACTGAGCTATTTCCCCTGAAAAATGTATCATAATACATCCATTAATTTACTCATTTACACTCTAGTAGATTAATTAAATGCACATAGACTGGATTTAAAGCAAAAAATTATTATTAAATACATTTTGTAATCCCAAATATTTTATCTTAGTAGCTTGCTCCACCTTCTTTTGTAACACAAGATGATTAAGAAATTTAGACTCAACCGGGAATCAAAGTAAAAATAATATCTCTAAATGAAAACCAAGCAGTAATTTTAAGTTGAAATACCTCAGCAATCTTGCCAACCGCATGAGACTAATTATTTCGTGGATATATGCCATGCTTACCATATGGGTGCAAGAATATTGTACAACTTTTCCACACACTGAAATTTTTTTATATGACAACATCTATTGAAATCTCTAGGGAAAATATTTTAAAGTTTGGCATGGCAACAAACTAATAAAGTTTATTCATCTTCCAATACCCATTTGACGAGTTTCAAAAGAACCAAAAATTACCTAATTCCGATTTATAACAATCCGAGACACTTGCTTTTTTTAAACTCTAATAGTTCTTCGAAGTGGCATGGATTCAAAAAAGAAAAACAACTACAGTCACATTATAGTAAAAGTATTTATTATTGACATATACTTAGAGTCAATATAATTTTAGCTACTAATATTTCAGAAGTGCATTTGATTTGTTTATCTCTGTGGTTTATTTGCAATGACATTTATAAAGAATGGGTACACATAAAAAATAATAAGGATATTACTGTAGAAACAAAATATAATTAACCATTAACAGTTATAAGGTGATTTTTACAGAGAAAAATAATTTATTTATTTATTACTTTAGCGAACACAATAATTTAAGCAAGACCCGCCTCGGTGGCGTAGTTGGCTAACGCGCTAGTCGTGTTGAGCTCGACCGCCGAGGACGGGGAGATCGAGGTTCGAATCTCGGTCGGGTGAACTGGGGGTGGTTTTTCCTAAATGGTTTTCCACTCTCCCTCCACGCAAATGCGGGTTCACTTCCTCTAAATTCAACCCTCCCAATTCCTAATCAATTAGCGTAATTAGTACTTAAGCGTATAACCCGAACGGGTAGTAAGACGCGGTGCTAAATAATAATAATAATAATAATAATTTAAGCAAGCTTCACTAGCAACTTAATTCATTATAAAACAATTATTATTTTAAAAAAATAGATATTTTCTTGAGATGTGTCTCAAAAATTAAAATTGAGCAAAACTCATAGTCAAGAAACCATAACCAAAATGTTGCCTTTTGTTTCCAATTGTTTCGCCCCACATCCCCACATCCACATATTTTTATGAATGGAGTAAGGATGAGAAAAGTATAACCCAAAGTGTGATGTTATTTTTGGTTAAAAGAGTTACTTATAATAGAAATCTAATAATCAGTTGACTAAATTCTTCAAATATATAATATCGTTGTCAATTTTACTGTTTATTTGTTTTAAATTTCATTCAAAACTCCTAAAGTTTTGAATATTCATTATTTATTCATTTACAATTAAAATATATGTTATACATATAATCTACTTACCTTTATTTCACTTTATTAAATCATCTTTCTTTATTTTTATTTTTATTCATAAACTGCCAACCCGCCATGTTTATTAATTTTGTTGGTAGGTGATTTTAACGCTATCTGCTCCAGAGAGTGGTTTATTTCGGAACTATTCGATTTGTTTATTTTATGTTCTTGGACACTTATAGCATCTGGCTGTCTCTTGAAACATTAATTGCCCCTAGCGGAAGAAATTATTATTCTCGTTTTGTTTTTTTTTGTTTGGTGCCAAGTTTGAATTAATTTTTAAAGATGAATTATGTTTCTTTGTAAAAATGTATCATTATCTTTTTAGTAATACCCCCAATCTCTAAATAATTAAGATTGTTTGCTTTATTCTTGCTTACAAATCCCGGCGAATGTTTTCTCCTAGGCCGGTGATTGTTTATTTTAAACAAAAATAACGTGTTTGTGTTTTGTCTTACTTATTGTTGTGACTCTCTAAAATTGGCGTCGAAAGTGTAAGGAAGGATCCGATCTGCGGATCCTTCAATTATATCTTTTTTAAAGGTTCATGGTAATGTTATTCATCTAAAACTTCTAAAAGCTGTATAAACTCGTGAAGAAAGTTGAGTGGAAGCACTCAAAGAAGATCTTGGTGGAAATTTAAGGTCAGAGAGTTAAATATCGACGGAGCTTTGATTCAACATTTTTACCAGAGCAAGGACATTTTCGGGTGAGATCCAATCCATCTGTAAACATCCTGTTACGGATGTAAATAATTAAGCATAATCCTTAAAATTACTAAAGAAGGACAAATAATTTTCAGTTTCCAAACTAGAATTAATACTTTTTGTCCACCTCAGAACTATTTTTTTTTTTGTTTATTATTGTTACATGTTATAAAGAATAAATTTTGTTGTTAAAATCTTATTTGCTTAAAGAAATATGTATATTCAAATATACTCACAATTCAGGTGAGAATTTAACAATTTCAAGTATTGCTTAACAATACTTTTAATAGTATTATAATATACGAGGCATGCTTCATAGGTAGGGTTCATTTAAGAATATCATTCACTTCAATAATTAAAATTACTCTTTAAATTTAATTGTTTTATTGTTATTTACATCAATGTACATTGTATTTTCTTCTGAACTTGCATCCCATGTATAGCGATGCTCAGTAGAGTGGATTGGTCAAATCAAGAATAATAACCTGCATCAGGAAGTCTTCGGTTGTAAGTGTCCAACTTAAGTCCAAACTTTAGGTAAAGTCCAGGGGTCTTGAGAAAAGGGGTTTTCGTATTACCGCTGAGCAGTTTATGGGGATAAATTTATTTAATAATCAAAAATCTACCTATCTCACAAAATAAAAGGGGTTGGTAGTTGGCGCCCAATAAAACACAATATTATTTGTTATAGATTATCTAAAATTAAATTAATTCTTTCATTCAAATAAATAAAATACATACATATATTTTTTTTTTTTTTTTATTACAGTGTCGCCTTAACGTGGGGCTATTGTTATACCTAAAGTTATTTTAAGGACTGTATAGGTTGAGGCCTGATTACACTAGGGCATATTTGTGATTTGAGAGGACAGTAAAATATATATTTTGAGGCCTGATTACACTAGGGTCTATTTGTGACTTGAGGAAGTAGTTGATGTTTCTTTGCGGCCAACTTACACTAGAGCATTTTTATGACTAGGCCAGTTTACCTAAATTAGGTTTTGGGTCATTTTTACTTTGTATAGAAGGTTATGCAAGAGGGGCAGTATTATACACGTAGCAAGGCACGTAAGCAGCTCGAAAAGATAAACATGGATACCCAACAACCATCGGTCAGTGGAGAAGCAAAGGAGTTGGAAGAGGATGTTGTCATGCCTCAAGCCGAGCCCCGAACGGAGGAATGGGATGATAGTTCTGTCACATCTTTGGAATCAATTGTTGTGGCAGATGTACAACAGATAGCTCACCAGGTGGAGGATAGTACGCCATTGGGGGCAGATGCCCTAGATAATAATACGAATATTTCAGCTGCGAGAAAGGAAGATGATGATCAAGGAACAGTGAAGGAATTTACTATGTTTGACCTAATGCAAGCATTGAGGGGGGACATGAAATCAATGGAGAAGAAAATGGATAACAACATGAAGTCACTGAGGGATGATGTGATCTCAAGAATAGATGATCACGTCGAAGAGTGGAGGTCAGTTCATGACCAGTTGGTAAAGAAGGTGACTTTGGTCGAGGAGCAAGTACAGGACTTGGCGGTAACTGGAGAAAAACTAGCGGTGGCAGTTACTGAAGTGAGAGTGCAGGTGGAAAACCAGGTCATCCAGCAGAGACAGTTAGAACAAGATTTACTGGCAACACGGTCAAGACAGGAAAATTTGGAAGAGCGAGTTAATACAAGAGTGGAGGCAGTGTCGGAGGTCATCAACCACCTTCGGTTGGATGTAAGCCAGGTCAGTGGACAACAGCAGGAGATAGAGGTGCAGGTGGAGAAGATCAAGACCAAGAACAGTGAACTGACCACTGAACAAAGGGTAGCACGAGAGCAATTAGAGAGGGACTTGCTTTTAAACAAGGAAGAGGTGGTGTTGATGAGGGGGCAGATCGAAAGCCTATCACAACAACTGGAGCAACAAGTGATTAACAGACCTAGCGCATGTTCTTATCAAGTGTTTTCTGGTGTTGGAGTCAGGTCCATGGAGGAGAGGTTGCCCAAGTTTGGGAAAAAAGGGACTCAGAACCCGGTGGCACATTTGACTGATTTAGAAGAGGTATTTGAGGGAAGTCAACTATCGGACAAGGAGAAGATAAAATTAGCTGGGAGCTCTTTGTTGGGAGCAGCGTCACCATGGTGGTCTGTTTGCAAGATGCACGTGACAAGTTGGAGAGATTTCAGAGAAAAATTTCTGTCAAGATTTTGGTCCGTTGAGATCCAAGGGCAGGTAAGGGCAACCTTACATGCTATGAAATATGCAGAACATTTGGGCAGTATTGAGCACTACTTTTCGGAGATGTTTGAGCGGAGCAGGAACTTTGATTCC